>JAZAYU010000168.1:218668-818668 GCA_038501625.1 Corbicula japonica
TTAAATGTCGAGCTTAATCTCGTTCTTCTTCACTCCAGCATCTATTTTGTTGCTGTTAGTCTGTGTTTTTCCTTTGTACTTGGAATATTATAACACTATGCAATCTGTAGGTTCATATTTTTGAGATGGGTATGTAATCAATACCACGCGAGACCGAAGGTCGAGCGTGATGTGGTTTACATACGCAACGAGAAATAATAAGACATTCAGACTGCATAATGCCATAATGTTCCTTTATTGTGTACCTTTCTCGCTCAAAAAAAATTTAAATAAACTAAACAACAAAATTTTAGTCTACAACGTGGTTTACATAATAGTAGCATTAAAACTATTAACGCGATAGGAAATTTATGAATGGCGAAGAAAATTGATAAATGGCGTAAAATTATCGTAACGGTTGTAAAACAGCGACGTACATTTCCTATTTTGGAGTTCGGTATGTCCCGAAAAAATTACGACAACATAGTTATAAGGTCACATAAAACACCGGAAGGTGCTAGATAAAACATATGAAAACGACATTGTCCAATACGGAATTTCAAATCTGACGAGTTATATCAACCTTGCAGAATAACGCTGCACTATGCTAAATTCATTCATGTGTATATAATAAATATATATCTTGTTTATGAACACTTTCGAAAGAAAATGGATACGATTCTCTTATAGCAATTTAGCGGGCATAAGACAAATGATGGTAAAACATTATAAGTAGATAGAAAATGAGAGTTCTGGAACACCCTGAGGGCATTTTTTAACAATAGCCTCTACCAAATATAACAAAGAACTCTACCGTTTATAACAATGGCCTCTACCATATATAACAATTCCTCTACCACTAGATTGACAATAGGGGGATTAAACAGGTATAATGGAATCATTTAAAATAATTTTATATTAAATAAAACTCATTTATTATTATTATTATTATTATTATTATTATTATTATTATTATTATTATTATTATTATTATTAATTATTATTATTATTTTAGCAGATAAATGCGATAAAAGGATTCACATTTATTTGCAACAAAAACTCATCAAAGTGAGTATTACAAAAACTCACTGAAGTGAGCTTTATTCACTGTTACCCGTTAAATTAATGAAATGGTTTCTTCTTATTAACGATTTAATCCAGTTCATTCATTGTGCACAGGGGTGTTTTTCAGAAATTAATTAACTGAATCCTGAACTGTGTGTAGACCCAGAGCAGATGCAAACATTCGGATCAGCTTATCTTTTTATTATTATTATTTAAGCAGATATATGCGATAACGATTAGAGGATTCACATTTATTTACAACAAAAACTCATCGAAGTGAATATTACAAAAACTCATTGAAGTGAGCTTTATTCACTGTTACCCGTTAAATTTATGAAAAGATTCATTTTCACTACGTTATTCACATATTTAACATGTTTAGTATTTAATTTAACAATGTTAATAATAAATATTTGTGACTGACGCTTGAAGAATCAGTATGTTATTCAAATATTTAAGGTGCCACAATATTCAGTATACGTGTGTGAGAGCGAGGCGTTTTCTGGAGCCGGAGCCTGAGCAAGAGCAAGGATTATGACGTAATACTTAATCCCGGTGAAGTGCTTGTTAAGGCAATAATTAAATGGATAGTTAATCCTGTCTGGTATGATTAATCCTTGTCAAGTGGATTTTGACACTAATTAAGTGGATAGTTAATCCTGTCCGGTATGATCAATCTATGTCAACTCGACGTTTTAAACCAGAAAACGACTCGTTTTAAGTTCCATCATTTAAATGAAATAATTGAACAACAGTCTTCAGTTCTCGAACGAATGCTGTAAGAAAGCATGGCATACCAAACTGAAAGCTCGGAAGTTGCCGAAAGCAAAAAGAGGTGTATGATGGAATTTGCCTTGCAATTTAGTTACGCACAGGCTGTGATAGAGAATGCAAATAGTATCGCAACGCGTCGCTGCTATGGTTGCGAAATAGACCACCCATCTCAGCGAGAACATTCTTGCATTATGCTGAGCGCAGAAGAACGACTCGATTATTACGGTCACGAAGCCTTAGAATCCTTAGATGAGGAAGAGCTGCTGACACAGTGGAAAGCGTCGATTCAATCTGTGTACAAAGACACTGTGAATAAACTTATGCAGACATTTTTGAACAAGGACTGGCGTGAAACTATGATGAAAACTGACTCTTGGAAACATAACATAATGTTAATGGCACGTCGTTTGATAACACTGGAACACAGATTTTGTTGAAATATTATTAATTTGTCTGATTTGTATGCATTAAAATGTGTGTAATAATCACGTTCTTTATTAATCCATGCAATCTTTATTACATTAAATCTTGAAATCAAACACTCGTTGTTTTTAATTATTTACCCTTATTACAAAAATAACAACATTAATTATTTTATTTTCTTTATTGAAAACATATGTAACAGCGAAACAAAAAGGCAATAATCATGTGTACAAATTTGCATTAGGATTGCATTCTGAGCACAAATGTGCAACATGGTCTCTGCGTTTATAGCATTGAATATTAAAAGACAGTTCCGGCACAATATTTCGTATGATTGTCACATTTGTTTGAAGTTGATTAAATTGTTGAAATGTCAGCACAAGTCCTTTCTTCGTTGGAACCACGCATGTTGCATCTTCTGGTAACCAATATTTTCGGATGTTGACGACAGGATATCCCTGATGTATCGACACATACCAATTTCCTCCCAAGTGAACACATAGTGAAGCTTGTTTATGATCATATTTATCAATGACCTCAGCAATCGATGAAAACTGCTCCACAAACTCCACAAATCTTGTCAAAGGGAACGCAACGCCTTTCTTGGTTGGATAAGGCTTTCCATCTTCAAAATGTAGCTCTCTTATATGAATGTATTTTTTACCATCCCATACGCTATCATATACGTAAAGTTCCTTTCCAATCTGCAGCATAAGTCGCGGGTTAAAGTGTTTCTTTTCTGCACTTTTTCTCTCGCCGGCATTTGACGTCGTCTTTTGAATTTGTTCGGCTGCCATTTTGTTTAATTCGGCAATGTTGAAGGATTGAAAAAGTAGTTTGTACTGAAACATATTTATTTGAACGAAAGTTATATAGAGCAAGTCCAGACATGTCGTCGTGACTGGTGAGCGTTTGCTTTGTTTGAAAACAAAAGGACACACTCATGACGCAATCTCTTTGTAAGCAAAATAAACATAGTTTCGTTTAATCCCTTGTTTTGTTGTTATGTTGTCATGGAAACTCATTTAATTCCGAAATTTGATTGGACTACACCGATCGTCTTTCTATGTCGTCATTGTTCGTCATTCTCGCCATATTTTTGTATTTTACACCAGGATTTGGAAGAACATATCCTAAACAGCTACTCAAAAGTATCAACCACAACTCTTGATGCGGACTGCTTAGACTTAGATTGATGACTGACGTTAAGATCACGATATAGATCGCAACAATCTGTGCCCAGAACGTCACCAGATTTTTCGCGACTTTTTGCGCGCAAAAACATTGCTGTTCATTCACCGCTGTATTCAAACTTTGAGTAGACATACTGCAATGGCTCAAGCAATGCTAGATATGGACAAGACGCTTCCACAACCTTCTAATCAAGTAGGTGAAGTTAAATTCAAGGGAAAATGTAAAGTGGTAATGACTTTAAAGGATGATTATTCTGTGTTGGTGGTAAGACGTCGGGATAAATTATCGATATGTTTAAGTAAAGGTAGACGAAACCTATCATTGTCTGAAGACTTTCTCCAAGAGCTCTGCGAACTGAAAGAGTCTATTCTTCTCTGTTGTTCGGTGTTAAAAACCCAACATGGCAAATGAAAGCGTCGTGTTTAAAACGTGCTTCAGTTCACCACAATACTGCATGTATGAAGATCGTTTGGAGACATTCAAGTGTTGGCCGAATCAAATCACGCCGTCAAAATCTGAACTGGCAGAGGCTGGAATGTATTATACTGGGGAAGGAGATATTGTGAAATGTTTTTGTTGTAATGTTCGCTTATGCCAGTGGCTTAGCACGGACAATGCATGGTCCGAGCACATGAAGTGGTCACCACAGTGTTTATATTTAAAAATGGTTGGAAGGAGCCAATTTCCTCATCCACAGGACAATGGGACTTTAAATAAACGGACTAATATTGGATCCGTGTCATTTAGCGGTGGCTTTCCTTGGAACGGTAACAAACACTCGCTCGGAACATGGAGACCTACTTAAGTAAACTGTTTTATGATCCAAAGAGAACAGGCTCATTTAGTGGACCCGAAAAATTGTATCATATTGTACAGCAAGAAGGAAAATACAAAATCGGATTGCACAAAATAAAAAGATGGTTACAGAAACAAGACGCTTACAGCTTACAGCGACCAGCAAAACATAAATTTAAAAGAAACAGAGTGATTGTTGGTGGACTGAATGATATGTGGGATGTAGATCTAGCATCGGTAGAAAATTTAAAAAAGAACAATGACAATGTAATTCATCTTTTAGTGGCCATTGATGTATTTTCAAGATATGCCTATGTGCAGCCGCTGTTGGATAAAAAGGCAGTCAGTGTTATGGGTGCTTTGAAAACTATTTTTGCAAACGGAGTTCATCCAAGGACTATACGAACCGATCCCGGTTCAGAATTTCGCAATCAATACGTGAAGAAGTTTTTGAAAACAAACAATGTCTACTATTTCAGCACAAAGAATTCCACAAAGGCAAACTATGCCGAACGATTTATAAGAACTTTGCGAAATATGATGTTTATATATTTCCGAAGCAAGAAGACATACCGATACATCGATGTACTACAAGATTTAGTATCCAATTACAATCACTCTCCTCATTCATCGCTGGGAAACATGGCGCCTGCCGATGTTGATGCAACAAATGAGTCACGATTATGGGAACAACTGTACGTCGACACCGTGAAAATGGGACAGCAGAAACCTAAAATTGTCCAATTGAAACAAAACCGACCTAAATTCAGATTTAAGTTGGGTGCTCTTGTGCGAATTTCGCATTTGAAGACCGTCTTCAGGAAAGATTACCAACAAAAATGGACATCTGAAATTTTTAAAGTAGCATCGAGACGCTATAAGCAAAACATACCGGTGTACTACCTGGTTGATTTTCACAATGAGCCGATAGAAGGATCTTTTTACAGCAGCGAACTTCAGAGAGTCGAAAAAGATCAAAACAGCCTATGGGAAATTGATCAACTCATCAGAAAAAGGCGACATAAGGGAAAAACACAGTGGCTCGTATCCTTTATTGGCTGGCCAGCCAAGTTCAACGAATGGATTAATGCAGATGACATAAAACCAGCAGATGAGCAAACATGAGTCGGTACTGTGTATTCAAAAGCACGGATAACAAAGACATATTTTTAGATAACCAATCATATTCGTTTAAAGTTCAGATCACGTCTCCTTTAAATCAAAGTGGTCGATGGAAAATGGCGCTGCTTGAGTTCCGTTGTGATAATGATTTAAAAGATGAACAATTATACGTTTATTCTAGTATCTGCGCAGGAACTGTTGTTGGAGGAAATACAACCTCGCTTTTGCGCTGGATTCCATCTTTCTCAGGCAAACCAGTTCAGTTTTATACACTGTGTTACATTCCGATAGTTAGCAGAAACGTAAACACTATACAGTTTGATATAAGAGATAAAGACAATCGACCGGCTACATTTTTAAAGGGTCCTGCGACTTTGTCAGTTTTATTTCAAGAACAATGAGTAGGAAAATGCTTTATGCACCCGACGTGAAAAAGTGGGAAAAATTTTACGACGACATGGTCAGTGGAAAATTGGATAGCCGACCAATCTCGTACAACACGCATGCCCGGGGTGGGGAATATCTCATACCGATAGAAAACCGAAGAAGCAGTCACGTGGTCCAAGATGACGACGTGAAAATAAAAATGGTCTCTCCGGCGCAAATGGCGCTGGAACAAGTTAAATCAGAAGTTAAACGTGATGCGATACAAAAAGGAAATAAAAGAAAGAAAAATCACACGAAGAAACAAAGTGTTAAGAAACGTCACAGCGACAACATCGACGTGTTCAGCAAACAGTAAAAATGTCTTATAGCAGCGATGAAACATTTACTGAGGGACAGCTAGAAGAACTGTCATTGTTTACTTTGCCACCAGTTCAAACAGGAGTTGAAAGAGTATATTGCGTTGAGAACAGACCAATAAGCCAACTGACGAGTCAAGATGCTGCCATTGAATTCAACATCTCGGGCAATGGAACAGATTACTTAGACCTGCGACGTAGTAAACTTTATGTTAAGCTAAAAATTGTGAACGCTGACGGAACTCCTTTAGATCATGATGTAGATGTAGGGGTGTCAAACAACTTACTGCACACCCTGTGGAGTCAAATTGATGTGTCCCTAGGTGGAAAACTAATAACATCTTCAGACAACAAATACCCATACAAGGCATTGTTTAACGTATTCATGAAGTACGGGGCAGACGCACAGAACTACCAGCTTCAGTCTCACTGCTTTTACAAAGACACGGCTGGATTTTTAGAATCTATGGACTTTAATGGCGGGAACTATGGATTTTATAAAAGATCGCGTCAGTTTGCCGAAAGCAAGTCGGTGGAACTAGAAGGGTTTCTGCACGAAGATGTGTTTGCAAATAATAACAGATTTATATTAAACGGAGTGGATGTCAACATAAAACTTTACAGAAACCGAGTTCCATTTTGTTTATTGCACGCCGACTCTTCGAAACAATTCCAAATCATACTGGAAGACGTTATTTTCAAAGCATGCAAAGTTAAGATCAACATGGCTGTGCTGCTCGGTCACTCAAAAGCGCTTCAAAAGGTCACGGCGAAATACCCTTTGATCAGATCCGAAGTGAAATCTACATCGATACCAGCCGGTCAGATATCATTTGTTTGGGAAGACATGTTTCTAGGCAAGTGCCCTAGACGCATGATAATTGGTTTCGTGAATGCCGCTGCGTGTGTTGGAACATTAGACAGGAATCCGTTTAATTTTAAGTATTACAATCTGAATCAAATTGGCGTAACGCTTAACGGTGAGAACGTGCACGGACAGCCGCTTAAATTGCAAACTGGAGACGGCGTTCTATCTCTCTCCACCCTGTATGATGTCAGCGGGAAATGGCAGAAAGACGACGCCATACCATTTGAAATCAGTGACATACAAAGAGGATATGCTCTGTATGCATTTAGCTTGCAACCATATGCCAGTGCACCATTCAGATCTCTGGAAAAGGCAGGACATGTACAACTTCAAGCTTATTTCGGACAACCTTTAACAGAGTCGGTCACGGTCATTGCGTTCTGCGAATACGACTCGTGTTTTGAAATCAACGAAGCGAGAGACATAATTCAAAGCAATTGCGCTTAATATGGAGCAACAGTGGTGGACTTCAAAGGCATTGTTGCCTTTTAAAACGCCGACAACGATTGTTGTATGTGGACCAAGTCAGTCGGGCAAGAGCACATTTATTCATCGACTTCTTAGCGAAGCACCGGGTATGTTTGACCAGACAACAAAACAGATATTATACTGTTATCAAGAATGGCAACCTATCTATACAAATTTGGAACAAAGCATTGACAATTTGACCATGCACAAAGGGATGCCGAGCAAGGAAAGTTTGGAAACATTGGCTAGAAGTAACAACGAACATTCTGTTATTGTGCTGGATGACATGCAAATGTCAGTCATGAATTCTGAAGACATGCAATATCTAGTAACCGTACTGGTGCATCACTATAACATGACTGCGATTATATTGCTTCAAAACTTGTTTCCGCGCGGTAAAGTTGCCAGGGACATTTCATTAAACGCTCATTATGTTGTGTTAATGGCAAATAAAAGATCGGTGTCACAGGTGAAAACATTTGCTCATCAGATTCAAGGAAATGCATCATCTATCATGTCGGCATTTCACAAAGCGACGAGTTTATCATATGGCTACCTGCTTGTGGATTTAAATCCACATACGGACAAAAAATATCAATTGAGAACAAAGATTTTCATTGGTGAAGATACGATCGTATATAAATAATAGACGACGTGAAATGATGGCGGGAATCAAGGAAATAAAGACGCATTCGACTCTGTTAAAGTTCATTATTGCTTCAAACAAGTTGCAGAGAAAAGCTGTATTAAAAACGTTGGACGATTCGCAACTGCAAAGTATTTGCGCAATTATTTTCAACTTTCTAGATGGAACATTTAAAGTGTCGACAGAGCAAATGAAATTATTGGTTCGCTACAAAAAATCCATCAGACAAATTGCGGAAAAGAAAGTTAAAAGGGGACAGAAACTTCGTCAGCTACAACAAATATCAGAAGTGCTTCCTCATATCTTGAAGGCGGCTTTAAAGTCACTATCATGAGTACAGACGAACTAGTGTTGGTGCCCAAGGATAAATTTGAAATTCTATCGCGACAACCAAGTCATGATTTCAAAGAACCTGTAACCGTTTCAAGTGTTGGCATACAGACTGAACCACAGACACTGCCCGATGAGCAACAGGAAGTTGAAACACATATTTCAAAATGGATGCCGATTCAAAGAAAAACTATAATTCCCAGTACTAGACCTAAGAAAAAACTAAAGTGGAAACAATACTGACATTTTCTTGTGTAATTGAATTATTGTTTATTTGTTTTCTATGCATTTATGAAACCCGTTGTAAATTTATAAATTATGCTAGTTGTAAATAAATATCAAACTGTTTGAGGGTCTTCGTGTATTTTTTAAGAAAATAATAAAAAGAGACAATATAAAAATTCATGACATTTTATTTAGATATATTGCACATTTATTCATTAACAAAATTATCTTGTAAATATACAGTGGTGAATTTTCTTTTCAAGTTTCATTAATAAACTGCACTTTTCAATATCAACACCAAACTATGTAACGCATGAATTGCAAATTCACCCCTCTAGATAATAATTGTCACGCCCGTGATCAAGATAATCACCTTGAACAATGCGGACTTATAACAACGGGTGAAAACATGAAATTTACAAGGTTTAACAATCATGTGCAACAATAAATGGTACAATAATAGTGTCTTTCAAAAACATTAAATTTGTACATATTATACATATTGTCACCATCTGCACAAGTTTTAAAGATATATGACACTTTCGGCAAATAAATAAATAAATAAATAAATAAATAAATAAATAAATAAAAGTATGATTTACACATATCATTTGCGAGCACTTTGAAGGGGCCGTTTGTCAGAAGCTCATCAGTAAGAATATGCATGCATTTTAATTGTGAAATATATTTCATGAGCACTATGCCACATATATAAATAAGGTTTTCATTGCAATTTTGCAATTGTCATTTTTCTGTAATCACAGAGTAACAATACATATTCAAATACAAAATATTCTGGTAATAAATGGAAATGTACAATGGTTTGACTTATTTAAGTTTAAAATGCCCGTATGCAAAGGTCGACACCTTGTCATCGAAAATGTAGCGCTTATCATCGAAAGGCGAAAGTCCAGTTTTTGAAGAATGAATGGTATAAACTTGATGCGAATGACTTCTGATCTGGGTCATGTGCACGACTGAAGATCTTTCCCCAAACAAAGTCTCTTTATAGCGTTGATGGGTGAGAGATTTCTTAATGACACTCTTTTTTATCCCCTTTGCAGTTTTCTTCTCCCCATCTTCGGCCAAAATGCTGTACATTTTTGGTTTTAGCCCTACAAACTCACGCACAATGTGTGAGTTGTGTTCGTCTTTAAAATATCCCAGTTTCTTTTTGTTTTTGACGCTATAAAGAGGATGTGTTTGAGGGTAATCCGAAAAGTCAAAAACGTCTGGGAACTTTGTGGCGAAATCCGCATACAGATCGTCTGTCTTAATAAAATAACACAAACTATCTGTATCGCTAAAACAGACTTCTACCTTGTCACCGTACACTGGCTTCATAACATCGTAATGAAAATGATACATGAGCCATTTTGAAATGTCAAGAATAGACACCCCGCAATACACAGGTCTATTCAGTTTGACTTTCGTTTTCAACATGTGAATGGCTGCCAAATGTTCGTTGAAAATTTGGAAGGATTTGAATGCGGGGGAAGCTATGAGCTTGTTCATTTTTCGTTCTTTTGAAGTGGAGATTAGCTCCACTCTTTGGTGCTTACGCACGTTTTCCAAAGTTTTGCCGAAAATGGCGTTGTTTGCCAATTTGAAAAAGTCCTTTTCGAAAGCGTTTTTAGCGTTCTTTCTCATTTCGGTGTTGAAGTCAATGTACTGTTTGATCCAGGGTTTCTGGGCAAAGGTCAGAACTCTGTTTATGCGTATCAGCTTCATCCCCAATTTAAGGTACAGAAGCAAATTCTTTCCGTGAAGGATGTAATTTGTCTTGTCCATTAAATTGGGAATGAGCTTTGGTGTGGATTTATACACAAAAGTTTTCCCAGACTCTTTTAACTTTTCAGGAAACAACGATTGATAAAGAGTCTTCGAATAGTCGGACAGCATGGAATCATTCACTGTCAATCTTTCGGGGCATAAGGGGTAGGAGTTGTGGGCATCATGGATTTCAGGGGGATAGGCCAGGTCGACGTCGAGGATAAAGCCTGTCTCTGTGTAATTAGCTATTCGACTTAAATCAAAGTGTTTAACCTGTTCCTCGGTTAACCATTGGAAATCGCCCACGGGCAGGGGCTCGGACATGGCATACCCGTACAGATTGTTAGCGTCGAGGTAGACAATGAAACTGTCTTCTTTTTCGGGGTCATAGTCGGGCATGTACTTGTTATTGGCTTGACAGTGACGAAGATTGATGGAGCTTATTCCGCCTCTCATCATATCTTCGCAAAAGTTATACATGGTGGGGTCCGTGAGAAGTTCCAATTGAACCCCAGTCATTTTCAAACAAGCTTGCCACGACATGGAAGGTAAAGTGATGAAATGTAGACAGTCGAGACCGTAATTGGTAAAGCAAATCTCTCTGAAGGCATCAAAAACATCCGCCAACAGGAGCGTATCACACTTGAGGTAGAGATCATGATATTCCCCCAGAGTTTGCACATCAAAAGCCTGCCATATCTCCTGAGCATATTGATAGTCCTCTTCCGACACAGTTTCCTCTGTCAGAGAGCTATAAAACGCTTCTCTAGGAGGCAAGTTTTTCATGAGCATCTTCTCGGGGCCTGTCATGTACTCGTAACAAAAGACGCCCTTGCGTAAAAGCAAGCTCGCCTTACCTTCTTCAGTGTGTTTGACCAGATGCTTAAACCGTGATAGCCCTCCACTGTTGCTTAAATTTGTGACCAATGTATCCAAAGAAGCGTTCATAAACTGAACCGAGTCTAAGAACACGAGATTGTTGACCGTGAAGGAGATGTATTTCTCCATGTTGTTGGGAATGCAAGAGATGTTCTTTTCTTCAAACTGTCCTAACTCTCGGATGATGAAATGGGAGTCATAGTTCTTTCCATTGTGAAATATGACTGGGACCTTTTTACATATTTTGTATTGCAGATTGCAGTAGGAGTGGGCGGCACCGCGGAATCGCCCCGTTAGATGACAGTGATCACGCACACGGTCAACACCTAACGGCTTTTCGCATATATGGCAGTAAGTGGCACCTCGAAAATCATGTTGGGCTTGATCATCATAAATCATTTCAGCGGGTGTGCTCAGGATCTCTTCGATCTCCTCACTTTCGGTCATGAGACACTCGATGAAATGCTTTATGACATCCGGACCACTGTAAACCACCGGGGGTTTACAGTAATCTGCCTGTTCACTTACCACCATATAACAAAAACCGGAAGGCACGTGCCTGTGCGTGAGGGTTGATGCAGAAGTATTCGCATCAGAGTTTTCAATTGGCTCGAGAAAACACTCGAAATCGGCATATATTCTAAATGGTTTTTTCAATTGATATTTAAATTTTTTGAAACACAAGATGTCGCTCTTTTCATCGGGCATTTCTATTTTTTGAGCTTCGTGTTTTTTACATAAAACAACATGTTCATTTAACAGAGACTGTGTACTGAAACGATGAAGACAGTATGGACAGTAATATGCGGCCCCATCATGTTTGATTAAATGACTGAGAAATCGGCTCAAGTTCTTTATCCAAACATAATGAGATTTGTCTCCATCCCGCAAGAGCAACAAGTCAATTTTCGTGGGATAATCAACATTTGAAATGCGTAATGGAAATATTTCACCTTCATCATATCCATACAGATTGATGGAGATGTCATTCTGCATTTCAAATTTTGATATTTGTTGAATCTGAACGGGATACGAGATCCCAGTCATATTCAACTCCCCTTCAAATTGCGTGTACTTGGAAACTCTGTACGAGTTTCGATCAAATCTTTTTAAGGCCGATAAAACTGCCCATAAAAAGCACTTATTATCTTTGTTTTGTACATTGATTAGACAATTTTTCTGTCTCAACGCGGGAGGAGTCGGGATGTAGCTACGTCCCTGTAAAGGAACGTAGCGCGCAATATTTACATCCATTTTCAAAATTTCATCAAGAATCCACCCCGACCCCTCACGCACGAAAGCTTCGAAAGACTGAAAGATTTTCTGGTGAGCTTCTGACAAATCAATTTCCGTATCATTAGGGAGAACAATTTGATATTTAGATCTAAAATGCGGTGAAGAATAAATTCTTCTACCGTCTTTTTCTTTATAAAATTTGACCTGAACATTAAGATTGAATTTTACACCTCTTTTTATATTTAAATCATTCCTAATAATTTCGATAATTTCGTTTTTAGTGCTCGCAAAAAATATAAGTAAATCATACTTATCTATTTCATTTGGAAAAATGGTGACGGTTCTTAGTCCATTGTTAATAGCAATTTGCTCAGTTGTTCTGTGGTGTTCTGCTTGTTCTGGTTGTTGTTGTTGTTGTTGGTCCTGTTGTTGTTGTTGTTCTGGTTGTTGTTCTTCTTGTTGTTGTTCTTGTTCATGTTGTTGTTGGTGTTCTGGTTGTTGTTGTTGTTGGTCCTGTTGTTGTTGTTGTTGTTGTTGCTGCTGCTGTTGTTGTTGTTCTGGTTGTTGTTGTTGTTGTTGTTCATGTTGCTGTCGTTGTTGCTGCTGATATTGTTGCAGCTGCTGATGATATTGTTGTTGATGCAGAAGGTGTTGTTGTTGCTGCTGATATTGTTGCAGCAGCTGCTGATGATATTGTTGTTCATGCTGAAGGTGTTGCTGTTGAAGAAATTGTTGCTGCTGATGATTATGTTGCTGTTGTTGCTGATGGTTATTTTGCTGTTGCGGTTGTTGCATCTGCTGTTGTTGTTGTAGCTGCGGTTCCTGCTTTTGACATCGAGTCTTTTGGTGTCTTTTTAGACTTGATTTCTGCGTGAAATATTTGCCGCATATGTCGCATGTAAATTTTTCATCGCCATGAACCGACGAATAGTGCCTGTCCCGGTTCCAGGCATTGGCGAATTGCTTGCCACATGTTTTGCAGTCCATTTCTACAAAATAAGAGAAAATTAAAGCTTAATTCTTTGTAATATCTGCAATTTCAAACGCATACATTTTAACAATATTTATCTTCGATTGATAAAAAGAATTTAATCATTTCTGTTTGGAGTAGATGCAAATGATAAATATATAAATCATACATATATGAAATAAACATACTATACATACCTTCAATATATTCGTGTACTTTCACTATTAATTCCAAATTTTCTTCAGCAAACCTCACACATTTGACTTTCCACTTTTCTTTCTACAAAATAAATTAAAAAATTAAAGCTAAATTCCCTGAAATATTTGCAATTTTAAACTTATGTTATGCATGCACACTTTAACAAATGTCTCTATCATTGATTATATTGATAAAAAGAATTTAATCATTTCTGTTTGGAGTAGATGCAAATGATAAATATATAAATCATACATATATGAAATAAACATACTATACATACCTTCAATATATTCGTGTACTTTCACTATTAATTCCAAATTTTCTTCAGCAAACCTCACACATTTGACATTCCACTTTTCTTTCTACAAAATAAATTAAAAAATTAAAGCTAAATTCCCTGAAATATTTGCAATTTTAAACTTATGTTATGCATGCACACTTTAACAAATGTCTCTATCATTGATTATATTGATAAAAAGAATTTAATCATTTCTGTTTTGGAGTAGATGCAAATGATAAATAAATAAAAATATTTGAAATAAAACACTATACATACCTTCAATATATTCGTGCACAAGTTATTTCCAAATTCCAAATTTACTTTAACAAACACGACGTCTTTTTCTCTTTTAAGTTAGATATTATAACCGCTGTTGTATGCACATAGATGATTTCTGTCGCAATGTCTTTAAAATTACAAAACAAGAGTATTTAACCCAAATAAAATATGTTGTCATGACAATGAATCCTAAGTTTTCATTCGCTAAAGATGCTAAAAGGGCGTCGCTTTTCGATTGTTTAGTGAAAAAATGCGAGTACATAAAAACTTATCCTGTTTACACATACTTGTGATGCACTTTATTAGACGTAACACCTTCATTGAAATTAAACATACCAGACACGATTAACTTTCCACTTAATTAGTGTCAAAATCCACTTGACAAGGATTAATCATACCAGACAGGATTAACTATCCA
The DNA here is from genome assembly GCA_038501625.1 of Corbicula japonica. Taxonomy (NCBI): domain Eukaryota; kingdom Metazoa; phylum Mollusca; class Bivalvia; order Venerida; family Cyrenidae; genus Corbicula; species Corbicula japonica. The sequence goes on from JAZAYU010000168.1 coordinate 233,334, forward strand.
TTTAATTATTGCCTTAACAAGCACTTCACCGGGATTGATCATACCGGACAGGATTAACTATCCACTTAATTAGTGTCAAAATCCACTTGACAAGGATTAATCATACCAGACAGGATTAACTATCCATTTAATTATTGCCTTAACAAGCACTTCACCGGGATTAAGTATTACGTCATAATCCTTGCTCTTGCTCAGGCTCCGGCTCCAGAAAACGCCTCGCTCTCACACACGTATACTGAATATTGTGGCACCTTAAATATTTGAATAACATACTGATTCTTCAAGCGTCAGTCACAAATATTTATTATTAACATTGTTAAATTAAATACTAAACATGTTAAATATGTGAATAACGTAGTGAAAATGAATCTTTTCATAAATTTAACGGGTAACAGTGAATAAAGCTCACTTCAATGAGTTTTTGTAATATTCACTTCGATGAGTTTTTGTTGTAAATAAATGTGAATCCTCTAATCGTTATCGCATATATCTGCTTAAATAATAATAATAAAAAGATAAGCTGATCCGAATGTTTGCATCTGCTCTGGGTCTACACACAGTTCAGGATTCAGTTAATTAATTTCTGAAAAACACCCCTGTGCACAATGAATGAACTGGATTAAATCGTTAATAAGAAGAAACCATTTCATTAATTTAACGGGTAACAGTGAATAAAGCTCACTTCAGTGAGTTTTTGTAATACTCACTTTGATGAGTTTTTGTTGCAAATAAATGTGAATCCTTTTATCGCATTTATCTGCTAAAATAATAATTAATAATAATAATAATAATAATAATAAATGAGTTTTATTTAATATAAAATTATTTTAAATGATTCCATTATACCTGTTTAATCCCCCTATTGTCAATCTAGTGGTAGAGGAATTGTTATATATGGTAGAGGCCATTGTTATAAACGGTAGAGTTCTTTGTTATATTTGGTAGAGGCTATTGTTAAAAATTGCCTCAGGGGGTGAGTTCGAACTGTCATTTTCCTACTACTATTGACGATGTATTTGCGGCTGAAAAAACAAAGTTGGATAGACTCGGTGGAAGGTCTAAGATATACTACGTCATCTCCATCGGCAACCATAAGACCGGATAACAGGGACCATTCCTGGTGCCGTGCACGGCATGAGAGTTCAACGCAATCAGAAACATCTGCCTACACATCAGACAGAAATTTCCTGGTGCGGTCAATCCGTTCCTTACACAGGAAGGTGTACCATTCAAGTCGTCGCGAGTTTCAAGGGAGTTCGTTGAGGCATGGAAACGTGCAGGAATGCATAGGAAATACTGTACTTACGCCCACCGACAACAGAAAATATGTGGTGAGTACTGTTCTAGCCCGTTTTCCAGAAACTTTGGTAGACGGTTCTGGCAACGTTTATTTTGATTCGTTTTCCGAAGAAATGCTTGAAATTTTAATAAAAGAAGAGTCAAAGCTGACCACATACCTTTTCTGATCAAAATATACGTTTCTCGCTTCACCAGAGTAAACGATTGTGCGCGAATCACCACACCCCCTGCCCATGTGGTCATTTTGACTTGATAATCGATTTATATCACATATATATCGAGGGCTGAACGGAAAACTGTCGTAACTCACATTTTTTTCAAAAATCATATTTTTGCATTTTTGACATTCTTTACCACTAATACATATGTACAAAAAAATCTTAGCACCATATTCTTATTTTAAGTCACATACATGTGACAGTTGCAAAAAAAGTCGTATCTCAATCCCTATATTTTTAGAAATGGAAAACTGTCGTAACTTGAGTTACATACAGTTTTCCATAATGAGAGTTCATATTACATACAATGATCTTAATGGAAAACTGTCGTATCTTAGATCATGAACTAATTTCATGAACAACTGATGATGTCACCATTGTGATATCATGATATCTGGAACTGTTCAACCTTCACAGTACAGAGTATGAATATTTTTTTTGAGAGCTGAACATGAGAAGTTTAGCAAACTTTTCTGAGAGTAAGTCTTAACCGAGGTTATGACTACAACAATTAATGTAATTTTAATATCTCCGCATTGATTCGGAGTAAACTCTTGAAACTTTAGATAACTAAATACACCAGTTTCACTTCTTTTAATGGTATTGTCATTCAAATACGTAGTGTGCCCCGTACATTCAATCAGTGCTGTTATTAGTTACGTCCTTTGAAGGTCATTCTGCACGATACTTATGTACTAGGTTAATAGTACTAGTAAAATTTCTTTTGTTTTAATATTTCTGCCACTTTAAAGATGAGTGGTTTCAATATCCCAGTCTATACAGTTTTGGATATTGTTCAGTCACCCCAAGGATATATTTCCTGCTTTTTAAATTTTGCCTTTGGAATCCCCTGTCAAAATTCCATTCTGTTTAGATCCACCCATTGTTTTCTTGTTTAGGGCAAACCCATTCTTTTATCTGGGGACCAATGCCGCTGCACTTGGAATGGTAGTAATCTGAAAATACCGCATGGAAAGTTCCATCACATGCATTCCATCGTTTGGGATGGACCAAAATTTTACTGTTTATTGATTAAATATTGTGTTGTGCTCAACCCGGGGCTAGGTGGCGTGGGGAGTAATATGCATTTCCATTACTGTCCATGAACAGGCTCAATCAAACCGAGTCATATTTGTCGTGTCTGGTGTCTTTGAAAGTTCCCTTTTCATCTATTTCAATAGCTTTTGTGAGGAGGATAGACTGAAACCAGTCTAAAATGCAACAACATCTTTTACATAACTGAAACGCCATCGCATCAACCAGGGTCTATTTAATCAATTACTAATTAAATAGACCCTGCATCAACCAAATCAAACAAAGTTGACACAAATTATTAAAAATCTTTTAAATAAGAATACAGTGGTTCACGTCCAAGTGAAACATAACCACAACAGGCTTTTTGTGCCTTTTGTTTTTACCCTTTCCTTGATAAAAATATTTATGGTTTTCACAGTAATGTTGGAAGTTTAATGGTAATTTCATAAGAAAAGTAAAAATGAGATATGGTGTTATGTGCTGAAGTTTGAAGATGATACTCCGATTTCACACTGAGATTTTTGGGCTGTTTCCTCTTTCCTAAAAGTGTATTTTCTCCAAAATCATAATATTTCCCAATTCTTTTTTCATTTTTTTCTCCTCCTGATCAAATTATTTAAATGACTTCAAGACATATTTTTGTGCATTCAACCTTCAACAAAAGATCATTGCCTTGAATCATTGCTTTTTTACCACTGTACATAAATACAGGCAAGAGCTGAAGTTATTGTAAAAATAAAGTAACCAAAATTTGAAAAGATACCTTACTATCCCAGTTTTGAAAATTGCACACATTTTCCCAATTGAAACATGCAAAAAACTGGTGTTTTTTTTCTTTTAAGTACACTATATGGACAGAAATTGTGATAGGCGTTTTCAGTGCAAACTTCTTCCATTTATTGCTTCATTAAGGGTTCCTTAAGTCATTAACACATGCCCAATTGTGGCATTCCAGATAGCTTAAAACTTACTATAGAACCTACCAATTTTTATCATTCTGAGGTTAACTTCATTTTGAGTAGATATTTTTTTAATTTATCTTTTTCGCGACAAGAATTTTTGGCTCTGTGGCACAGACCAACATTTTTATATCAGTTGGTTTAGTCATTTTGTATCTCTGAGGTTTTTATAAAATTATCTTCGAATATCATTATGTTTATGATCTTTATTAAATAATATATAAAGTTTACAAATAAATTGCTCTTGTGATTTGACCATGATCTCAAAGCTTTAATACATTTGGCTCATCTGTCAATCAACACAGTTGTTACCGAATAAAAGGAAAAGGAAAAGAAAATTAAATTTTGCCATAATTAATCACACTACTCTGTTAGATTACTCCATGGTCAGAAATAACGTAATGATTCTAAAAGCGAACATTTTAGATCCAAACAAGGCAGAACAGATGTGCCGGCTGACAGACACGGTTAGCCCATTACACCCAGCAATAAAAGGTATAACCATGGAGTAAAGGGTTAAGTGCTCCTTGCTTTCAGCTAATTGATTTTGCCAAAAAGGGGTTATTTTTCCATTACAGTACAAATTCTGTCGCAATCATTGTATCAATAACAAAATCCATTAAATACTGGAAAAAAGATTTTTTTGCGAATAAAATTAAAAACAAAATGTACAAAAATAGCAGTAAATTGCCTTTCAGTGAAACCATACTCATCAAAGTTTTGCCTTATAGGTCATATTAATATCTCCTGTTTGAAAAGAAAAAACTAGTTTGTTATTATAGTCAAAATTAATTTCTGATATGAAACTTATCTGAATTTCTTTTCTTCGTCGAAAATATTCATAATGGTTGAAAGTAAAAGACATTTTGGATAAGTTTCCAAAAATTTACTAAGACTTTCACAAACTTCATGTTATCTATGGAAGTCAATATGCAAAACAAGTATCCGGTATACAGTTGAATTTTTAAATACCTACAGTTGAATCTGCCTTAAATGACACCTGTATTCAGCAGCCATCTGTCTTAAACTGACATCTTGTTATAATTTTTACCTGTCTTAAACAGCCACCCAAGTTAAACAGTCACTTTTTGTCACTCCCTTAGGTGGCTGCTTAATGCAAGTTTGACTGTATATAAAAAGAATACTATCAAATGTTAAACATTTGATAATACAAGAATTTTGCAAATAATCAATCCAGTATACTGCTTATAAATCAACAGTTTGGGTTGCAGATAATTTCCCTTAGTCGAACACTGATCAACATGCATCAAAATATACATTTTAAGACCTATAAGACTTTAAAGGAAGTGAATAAAATACAATGGATACCAAAAAAGGTCCAAAGAAGGTATTAATATCACTTTTAATGTCAAAAGATAATAAGCTGTTTTGAGTTACGACAGTTTTCCATTAATTTTAGTATCAGTATTTTAAACATTTCAGATGTAAAACTGTCGTAAATCAAAAATTATTCAATATTATCTCAAATAATTTTTTTTTCAAAACATTATATTTTATTATAGTAAAATATTGATATTTTATGCCTATTTGTTAAATAAAAACTTAAGAAAAATATTCTAGTAACAAAATATACAGTTTTTTGCTTCTCCTGTAAACTTTTGAAAAAGTGAGTTACGACAGTTTTCCGTTCAGCCCTCGAAATTGTAGCTAAATGGTGTAAACAAATATCGCAACTCTTCAAATAACATCGTGGCTATAATCTGACAAAATAAATACTGTTTTTTGATCACTGACTTTTCTTCGTTTGCATTTGCTGCCATCTTGTCACCGTTCTGAACATGCCTTGAGGTTGTGTCGAACTATCGTAAATGTTAAAATATGACGTCATTGAGCCAATCACCGCGCGTTCGTTCGTCAATATTGTTAAACTTGCTGAAATCGTGTTCACAATCGAAGTAGGCCCATGTCAAGGCGGTTTGTCATGTAAAATACCCATGCCTGTAGGTCCAAGGTTAAGGTCACTTCGACTTAAAATAGAATTTTCTTGTCTGGGCTATATCTGCGTTATAATTGAGGAATTTCAAAATATTTGGATTACAACTTTTTAGCACACCTGAGCTGGCTCAGGGTGAGTTATTAGGATCGATGAATGTTTGTCGTCCAACCAGACTTAGTTCGTTTACATTCTAGTGGTCACATTTTTGCTCAAATTGTCACGAAACTTAGTCAGGATGTATGTCCCAGTAATTACTCAGACAAAAACCCGAAGCGAAAGTGCTCGATTCTATTAAGGTGAACATGCATACTGAGACAGTGTCAGATTCCAATAATGCCGGTATAGATATTGAGGATGACCAGAATCCAATGATTTTGGAAAACGTACCTGCTTTACTGATAGCACTGAATCGCTACCCTTCCAAGTTATTCTGCAGAAGAACAAGATGAAAGGAATTAGGTGTTATTGATCAAGTATGTCACAGTTAAACTGTATACATGCAGATAGGGGTTCCAGTACATGTATTGGAACTGCAGTAGACACATGTTGTAGAGTTTACAAAAGACGCATTATATTTGTACCTTAAAAGTAGGGGAAAATGTCATGAGGCTTTTAAAGAACTTTAAATTGATAACTTGACCAAAGTGGAGATGCATAAATGAAGGAAAATCTTTCATGGAGTCAACAAATGAAATACCTGGGATAAAGCCCTTATCACTCTCGTGCCCTTATCACTCTCGAGCCAGCGCAAACATTTGTTATTTTGCCCGATAGTGGCAATAATCAGATTCTATTCAACTCTCATATCCAGCTGAATAATACGTTGCAGTACAAACGAAGGGAAAATCATGTAAATTGTTCCAAATACATGTTAAATGTTTTAGTTTCTGAAGTTTATTCATTAACAGACATTTTGAGTTTAAAAAGGTTAGCAAACAAATTCTCAAGCAGGATGGTAGAAGAGTAATGCTAACGAGAATGACGCTAACAATTGTCAGAAGAGTTGGGAACAAAAAGGCGATGTCACATGGTGTTAATCTATTTCTTAACTTATCATAAATGAATTATTGATCATTTTTGAGTTTATAATCAACAGTTGAAAAATGTTGATTTAAAGGGAAAATTTATTGATTTTTCATAGCATGGCCATATCTCTGTGCAAATAAACCAATCAGTTGCAGTGCAGATAAATCAATCATTTGCAAAGTTTTGGTCTGACAGTATACTCTGTGAAGATTTTGATGAATTCTTGAACCTGCACTGGATGATACATCCTATCCAAATATAACACCACTACAGTGCTATGTACGTTCACATACAGCTAACTCTAAACGTTTGGACTAAAGGACTAAAATAAAACCCGCAATCGGAATTACAGATGCACTTTTCTTTTCCTGCTATATTTGTATGTACATAAATGTACATAAATTTGCTTTTTTTCTCCTTTTTGTTGACTGAAAATACGCTTAAAGAGCCAGCTTTCCTATTTTTTAGCATAGCTTTAATATTTGACAAAACTGCAGGGTCTTACGAGGTGGACCCCGTTTTTCTCCAAAATTTATATAAGTTCACTCCTCTAAAAAAATCGTTATTTTAGGATCTACAATGGACAAACACGAAATTTTCACAACAGAGGAGAAACGAAGAATTAGTGATTAATGTCATATTCTTAAAAATGAATATGACAAATCATTCCAAGTTCAAAAAGGCTATGAGAGTATGCTTAACAAAAAATGCAACTGTAATACTAATAAAGGAAGACGGTGACGTGAGGAACGGAGGGTAAGTTACAAAGTAACCACTCATATATGCTCAATATCGTATACGGAATTGAATTGTACAGTTTGTAGAAATTTAGTGAAAGTAGTAGAGGCGGGAAGTGTTTTACAGAAAAGGATTAAGGAACATGAGGCAGATACGAGACTAAAAAGCGACAACCCAGTATTATACCATTTTAACAGTACTGGACATGATAAAATGAACATGACAGTCACAGTACTAGAAAAAAAATACGATTTGACATTGCTTCTACCTGGGAGCGAACCCCCACCGTCACGCAGACAGCGCCTAGCCCTGCTATTCCGACATCGCAACCAACTGAGCTAACCGAGACAACTCCAAAAAGGTAATACACTATAGGCAAGAGAAAGAAATAGACTGAATAAGACGATTGAGGACAGAAGCTCCGAACAGGGTCTATTTAATCAATGGGTTATGAATGTATAGCGTAAACGCGCATATTTAATCGATAATGCTGTCGTCGCATATCGTTATCAGCTTCCAGTGTGTAAAACAAAGATCACGGTCCAAGACGGACCAGGTAGAATGGAATGTTGAACGCAAATTAATACTATCCGCTGTATTTTAGTTCATACGGACTAATTAGTCGTCCGATTTAAAGTGTTTATATGTCGCTGAAAAGGGGAAAAGTTGATCAACACGTTGGTGTAATTTTTATTTCAATAAAACTACAATGACCTCCTATTTACACGATTTAAAATCGCAAAACGGGTTGATATTTCGCCGAATATTAAAGAGTGTTTTCTTCATTATCATTAAATACGCACACCCTTATTATATTCATAAAATATTTATTATTATATTTCTAAATTGTTATAACCAAAAATATTAAAAAATGGAAATAAAAAAGTTTCCGATTATTATTAGTAGTAATTTTGTTGCAGAGATCGGAACTGTGCTTTGTTATTGTTATTGTTTGCTTTTGGTTATTTTAGCGAATTATAATTTATCTATTAACTCCTTTTGTGTCGTTGAAAAATAAAGAATATTTAATGAGCTCAATGATTGAAATACACAAGTATTTGTCATTTGTTTGCCACATTCTTTTCCGACTTCATTTAAACTCGGTATAAATGAAAGAGCGACTTTAATTATGATGCTAATTGGAACAACTTTTAATAGTTTTGTTTTTAATTTGTTAACATCGTTTTTCACACGTGCCATTCTCCATAATTCACGGTATGTCTATGGTTTTATTTAAAGTTTAAAAAAAAAACGACCAAAGAGCGACCTAACTATTGCTTACACAACTCTTAACTGTTTTGTCATTTTTGATGAAACATGTCTTTTAGCAAACGTGACTTTTTGCATTGGGACGAGGACATAAATCTGGATGATTTATTTGGGGAGTACACCCACAGTGAATGTGAGTATATTTCCGATGATAATATGGTCTCTGAACCTATGTGAAAACAGTTTAAGTACCATTGAAATTAGGAGTTACACAGTCTTTTCTCTAAGAAGACGTTACACTTCACTCCATAGACACACATTTATTTCGTGGGCAAACAGTGTTGAGTGTAGATCCAGATCAGCCATTCATGTTGTCTGATCTGGATCGACACTGAACTTTTTAGATTCATAATAGATTGCACGGATAGTAGATTAGAAATGTCTTGTAAAATTTGGGAGGAATCTATTTGTGTTCAAATCAGAGGCCTCGGAAGCTCAATTGGTATATTATGGTTAGCCAAAGATCCGGGTTCACTTCAGAGCAGGATCTACAGTTCAAATATTACGTAAACATATTAAGTAAGGCATAGATTGGTATCTTTAAAATATCACTGGTTATAATAAACGTTTTCATACATTTTAAAAACTTGAAAATGAAAACTGAAGACCCTTCCTAATAGAATTATAAAATCTCACTCATGGTGAAGACACGCCATTTAATCGTGAAATTCGAAGTCAGTTTTAACCAAACTAACACGATAAGATTGCTTATATTTATTTTCTAATGCACGATGCAACCAAAGAACTAAATAAAAACCCTAACTTTAGTCACCTTTGTCCGTAATTCAATGTGTGAATAGCGAGCAAATTTAACGAGTAATAATTGGGGATGGCCGCCATTTTACCAAAATTGCCTATTTTCGCTAAAGTTTCTGTTAAAATTGTCAAGGCCCAAGCTAATGTATCTATATAATTCTACATTGGATGCACTGTCTCATCTTTTCTTTGCATTTTCCAGTAAACAATTTTGCATTATCAATCGCTATTTATTACTGAAAGCTGTGGAAAACAACCCATTGTCTACCCAATTCGGCCACTTTGTCTATATTATTGAGAACAACAATTGTCAACAGACTTGTTAAATTTGCATATTACACATTATACAAACAGATATTAACTTCAATCAATAAAAGAAATGAAATATCAATACTTACATTGTGTATTTTATCCGATAATTGTACCCGATTATTATCTTAAAAGGTATAATTTAACGGACAAGATCACACGTATTTTCAGTTGTTTTTCTCTAATTGCAAATGGCGCCGGAAATTGATCAGATCACGTGATCTACGACGACATCATATTTTCACAAATCGGCGAGTGCGATAACCCTACTAATTAAATAGACCCTGCTCCGAATGGAATAAATAAACACTCGAGGATGGATGTTTATGGAGAGAATAATTTTGATAATTTGAACACAATTATACATTAACATGTGTGCATATAATTACACGTGGCATACACATGCAAACACAGACAAATACTAACACATGTGCACAGAAACATCAAAGCGTGAGCACACAGGTTGACGCACACGTACTTCACCTTTATAAGCAAGTAAGCACGTTTACGCATCATACACATTGAACACACGCACGTATGCTCTGACGCACTCACACACAGATAGACTCTTACAGCACTCAAGTGTACATATGTATACACATGCGCACACAATAACATAACCACATATACTGGTCTTCAAGCACATGAAGCAAAATGTGTGATGTAATGGAATACTCAGGTACTCATACACGCACTTGCGCTCACACACAAATACGCAGACAATCGAACTCTCGCATGCATACTCGAATACGCGCACGAACAAACAGACGCAACACCTGCACATAATCTCATATACGTACGCACACATGCATACATTTGAAAGACAAGAAATTATATTATAATTATATTGCTGAATTTATAATTATATCGAAACTTAACAGAATTAAAATCAACACACGTCAATTTTAGCGGGTATTAGTATAAAGACGTTGACTTCAGCCTTTGAACCAGTTTACATTAAAAAAAATCGCAATAAATGAAAAGCATTTTAATTAATTATATTTTGCAGGAAAAAGTGTTTGCAGTATATAAAAATTCTTTGATTCCTTGAAAGGGTATGTGGGGATATTTTGCCAGTCTGGGTGTCATATTATCTCTCGCCTACGGCTCGGCACAGACTGGCAATATGGAACGAGAACACCGTTTTAGCCTTTTGTTACCCACAATAAGGAAGTATCCCAAAATGCATGGAAGATTGCACTAGCTTGCAAGCATTTTTCTTTATAAGATGCAAGCTTGCACTAGCTTGCGCAAGCTTGCAATACTGTTAAAGGTGTTGCAAGCTTGCACAAGCTTGCCAACTGATGTTCTTTGTCTTTTCAGAGTTACATCCTGCCTGACCCAATTAGTCTCATGGCAAAGCTGCTGGTAGATAAATCTATCTTAATGCTGAAGATAACTTTGTGTAAAGCTGTCTGCTTCTTAAGCTATGAAGAATTTTATACATGTACAGTCATGTGATCATTTCTATCCCAATGCAAAATAAGCACACTCAAGTTTGAATATTTGGAGGATAATGTCAGAAGCACCAAGGCAGGAAAGACTGTTGTTTCTTACAAAACTGGATTACATTTCAAATTATTAAAATGACTGCTTGAAAATTTTAATGGATTAACATCAACTTTAGATCAGGTATTTATTGCATGGTTTTGACTTGTGAAACAAGCTGTCAGCTACATGTTACTTAGAAGCAGCTGTACTTATTTAATATGAAATATTATTAGCACACTGTTTATCAGTTGCATGATATGCTATTGATATGATGGTGATGAAGGATGATGATGATGATGATGATTCTTTACATGTTATAACACATACACATCTGACATGCACAAAAACAGTTTTGATCAAGTGCAAAGACATGATGATTGCATTTAGGTTTGCAAGGTTATAATAGTAGCTAATTGTATCTCTTAAACTCAACCATAATTATTTGAATATTCAATTGTGGTTGCAAACAAGATCAAGGTCATACACATTATTGCATTAGGTCCCAACAAGCTTGCGCAAGCTAGTGCAAGCTTGCACAAGTAAATCATACAAAATGATCTTTTGCAAGCTTGCGCAAGCTTGCAAAATAAGGTTGCGCAAGCTTGCCGCTTAATATGCAAGCTTGTCCCAAGGTTAAAATTAAGCTTGCGATTTTGGTTTGGGTACTTTAACAGTAAAAGAGTGCCAGATTTTTCTATTCGGAACGTTCACAAATGTTCGGTTCAAATTGTTCGGTTCACAAATGCTTATAAGAAACAAAAAGGGGAGAATGTGTTCTTATGCCTGATATAATATGAATGAAGGTGGGTTGGAGCCCGAACTCAAATGTCAATATCTTCATCATTTTTAAGGATATTTTGATGAAATATGGACATGTGACAGATATGAGGCCATGAAATCAGAGAGTGAAGTAATATTGTTTTATTAAGTTTACTTTTTTATTAAGTATATTATTATATAATATATAAATATAATTATATAATATTATTACTTTTGTTCAAATCTGGAAAATGGCTATTAAACTCATTTTGGTCTGAATATGAACTAAAGGGTCAAGGTTTGGAATTGATAAACCTCACTTTGGATTTAACAGTAAAAATGGAGGTATTTTAAAAAAAAATAGGATTGTAAATTAAATGAAAAATCAACTGTAATGGAAAATGGGTGTAGAATTTGGCAGGGCTGCCAAAAAGGTCCAATTGGTTATGGTGTGATAAAGGCCGAATTTCCGGATGGCTGTCATACTGTACTTGCCCATAGACTTAAATATCTTGTATCCAGTCAGACCTTCATCTTGGAACAAAGCTATGAAGTTTCCCACCTGTGCCACAAGCCCCTGTGTATTGGGGTACAGTTTGTGCTTGGAGCCTCATTCAGTGAACACAGACAGACTCAAGCGTTAAAACCAGGGCAATTGTGGGGGACATCATCCATTTCCGCTTTGTCGTCTTCCTCGTCGAACGGTAATGATAAGTGGTTTAAAGGATAGTTATGGACAGTAATGGAAATGCATATTAACGCCAACGCCGCCTAGCCACGGGTTTAGCGCAACTAAAAATTTACACAACATAAAAGAAGCTTCAAGAAGACATCTTACCTGGCATTAATAGAAGATGAAACATTAATTACCGGCATGAGATTCAGGTGAGATTTTTCTATTCGGAACGTTCATAAAATTGTTCGGTTCACAAATGCTTAAAAGAAACATATAGGGAAAAAACTGTTCTTAGGCCATAATATCCTCTTATACACTGTCAAGAAATCACAGAACTATAGGGCACGTTGAATGTTATTGTTTACATCCGACTTCAACCGACCAGTACACGGTAAAGTGCAACGGAAACGAAAACCATTGCTTATACCTCCTTCAGTGCTGACTGAATTTGAAGATACAGAAAATGCGTCGTCTTAAAAGAGTATGTCTTGATGCATGCATTCTAACCAAAGTTGATTCAGATGCAGACACAGCATCTGATGATACAGAATTTCCACCGATATTGCTGATATTTTTTTCTGTGACAATCTAAAACGAGACGAACTAATGACAGAAGGTGAAAACCTGTTATAGGAATTCAATGTTACACCAGTACAGGAAAGCAATTTGGGAAAAATGACGACAGCACCAGCCGGAAGTATTTCTTGGAAAAGACAGAGTTGTAAGGACAACAGCGTCTTAAGTGCGTGACATTTTAACACTTAAAGAAACCACAGACCCATCTCGGTGTGTGCAAAAAGTGATGCGTTATTGTGAAAAAGGACTTGAGTATATGGAACATGTTAGTTACGGTTTACGCAATGGAAGGATGGCAAAACAACTATCCTTGCCTCTAAGGAACTTGTACAGTTTACGTGACTGTGGCCTGGTTATTGACACCACATCTCCAGTCTGCGGCATCCCCCGATGGTGTTAGAACCATGCGATTGTAACGTTAAGGGCCTGCTTGAAGTTAAGTGCTGTTTAGTACACAGAAATCATTTTTGTGTGTGACATTCCAGTTACTGAAAAGGGTTTTGGTTAAAGTCACAAACACTTAAACTTATAGACAATTACAGGTACTTTACACAAAAGCAGTTTTAAGTGTATGTGTGTCAGAAACAATTTTGCGACTTTATTGTGTTCACAGATAAAGGAATTTATTTCAAACAATTTACTATCAGCCAAGTTTTGTCGATCAGTTGATTAAGAAGTGTCTAGAATTTTTATTCATAATTTATTACCAGAAATTATTCCAAAAAGACTGAAAATAAAGAAAAGTTTCAAACCAAACAATAATTTATGAAAATGAACTATGCTCAACGAAAACGAAACCTGGCTCTGTACATTTTATCAGCATCAGAATACTTTAGCTTCCTATTATTAAAATGTGTTATCTTTGAAATTGAAAGCTAGAAAAAATAATAAAAAATATGTCCTCAGATGCTGACTGCATAACCGATCATGATCACCAGGTTTCAGTTTGTTTTCGTCCTCGACACATACGCTTGTAGCTATCCCTGCACCTTTCACGTATCGCTGTGTGTATCCCGGAACTCTACAACTCGTAGCAATGACATTTACAAGTATTGTTTTCATGGCCAAGATACGTTTATCAGTGGCCTGTTTTTGCAAACCCGTCCCTCGTTTCGCTCAGGTGCACGTGATGTCATTCGTCAACTATGCTTTATAATATTCCCATATAAATGATAAATGTTAAATCTTCCTTAATAGGCGACGTATAAACTCAGCAAGACAGATCTATAAACTAAAGTTTATATGTTTGTTTACAGTAATGAAATAAAATAAAATAACTGCACACTTGGAATGATTGCTATAGGCATTGAAGAATAATTCTAACACGATCCGCCAGCGCTTTCCTATAAACGTATAGGAAAACAACCGTGTTTTATTCTGCAACAAAATATGGCTATTCCATTTCACCCCCACCGTAATAAATAGTCCGTGACGTCATTTACTTACTCCCGGCTTTTCCGAATCGCTGTAAATAGCATATCGAAACCAGACTTATACGTCATTTTACTACGATGAATAGCGTTCACGTGGTGTAAACATTGTAGTAAAATTGACCTACTTAGCGTCTTTACGAGCCTTTAACGATGGCATCTCTTAAAACGGGTAATATATGTACACTGAAAGGTTCAAATCAGGACTGAAGAATAATAAGAACTCAATTTGACGGTACAGTGAACAAATACGTAATTCAATCCACATTTTCTGGAGAGATCAAGTCAGCATTCATCTTTGAACTGTTCCCAAAGAACACTCAGACATACAAGGAACTCAATGATTTCTTTCAAAAGCAAGCTAATCAGAACCTAGCAGAATTAGAAGACATAGGTTTGGACTTTTTTGATGACAGCTTCTTCTTTGAAGAAATAAATGCCGGTACTGACTTAACCTCAGTCCAAGAAATCCTTCCTCCCCAACCAAAGCGGTTTAAGCAGACTTCAGCTGCAGATGTAGAGAGGCTGAGAGGTCAGACTTCAGAAAAAACAACTGATCAAAGTACAAAATGGGCTGTTGGTCTGTTGAAAGGTAATTAATGATGGTACCTTATTTTGAAATAGGTGCTTTACTGTTCTAAGTCAAAATAGAAAACTGCCAAATCAAAGAAAATGCAAAATCTACAGAATACTGTGTAGTTCTATCAATAGTCTCAAATTTCCCGAACAGAAAAATACAGTAAAGTTTCGTTAAGTTGTAAATGTATGGCAGTGTCCTGTTTTTGAGTTACCAGTATGGATAGCCTATATTAGACAGTACATACTGAATTGGAACAATGGGAAACTCCCAATTTATCAATAGTGTTCGAGTGACTGATGCTCGACGTTAAGAAGTTTTATACTGTATTATCCTGTCTTTAAAATTAAGTTATATTGTTACTATTCCTAAAGAGCCATTAAACTAACCATCTTGATTATAAAATGCTGCAGTGACACTAAAATTTCCAATTATTTGCAAGTTTACTGTTCAGACATTACCGTACAGTACGGATTTGGAAGTGTCAGTGTTACCATATTCTTCCATCCAATTTCTAAACAAATTTATACGATTACCAGTAAATTGTATGTCACTTTTTATGGCTGCCAGTCGCATCTTTCTGTCCAGGTTAAAAAAATATTTCTTTAATTTTCACAAGTCCTGAATAAATTAATGAAACACTGAAACACATCTTTCTCTGACAAATATTCCCACAATGTTTTTTCAGTGTGGTTATCTGAGAATGGATTTACCAATAGTTTTGAGAGCCTGGCACCTGTCGAGCTTGATTCCGTCCTTCAGCAGTTTTATGCCTCGTTACAAAGTAAAAAGGCCAAGGAATATTCAAAATCTGCTCTCGTGGGCATTCGCGCTGGCATCAACCGTCACTTGACAAGCCCACCACACTCCCGACTGTTGAATATAATGAAGGACAGAGACTTCATGTTGTCCAACCAAGTGTTGACCGGCTTGATAAAAGGCCTCAAAAGAGAAGGGAAGGATATGTCTAAACACAAGGATCCAGTGTGTGAGGAAGACCACCAAAAATTGTACGAATGTGGAGTTTTTTCCCTAGACACTCCTGAAACTTTGCAGAATAAAATTATTTATGAACTTATTGCACACTTTGGTAGGAGGGGCAGAGAAGGGTTACAGTCCTTAGCAAAAGATTCTTTTGTTTTTAAAACAGATGTCAAAGGGCGCCAATATGTCACACTGAATTTCAATGAAGCTGACAAGACGCATCATGGTATTGATTCAAGGGAGCAGGTAAAAGAACCTAGAATGTATGGAACGGGTGATGCATTCTGTCCGCTGAAATCATTCCAAAAATATCTGTCCAAATTAAATCCAAACTGCAATCGTTTCCTGCAAAGACCTGTACGCAAGTTTCACTGCCATGATGAGTCGGCCAGCTGGTACGAAAATGCTCCCCTTGGTGTGAATAAAGTTAACTCTTTCATGTCCAATCTGTCCGACAAAGCGCAACTGTCCAAACGATACACAAATCACTGCATTCGGGCTTTTGTCATGACGCATCTCCATCAGAAAGGTTTCTCTAATCAGGCTATTATGTCTCTCACTGGTCACAGGAATGTCAAAAGTCTCACTTCCTACATCAAGCCACATGATGATGAGAAATTGCAAATAAGCAATGCACTAACTTATAACACAAACTCCAAGGACT
This sequence comes from Corbicula japonica, assembly GCA_038501625.1. Taxonomy (NCBI): domain Eukaryota; kingdom Metazoa; phylum Mollusca; class Bivalvia; order Venerida; family Cyrenidae; genus Corbicula; species Corbicula japonica. Next base: position 250,057 of record JAZAYU010000168.1, read on the forward strand.
TGACTAAATTATCCAGTGCAACATCAACTGATGTAGCCATTGTGTCAGCACAGCCACAGCAAAATTCAATTGCTTCTCATGTGACACAAATGTCCAATGTCAGCAACATGTCAAACTTGCAAACAAACCAGGTCACAGATGTTCGAGAAATTAGCATTTTCTCCGGACAGATAACATCCAGTAATATCACTGTCAATTATTACTCCAAGTAAAATGTCTATTCATGCTATGTCGACGCCTTGACATTAAATATTCACGTATTTTTTGTTTAAATTTTAAGCCGTTGAAACAAGGGCGGATCGAGAAGATATCCGAAGGTTTCCAAATGGTTAATTCATGTTTTTCTTGCTGATTTACAATAAATGCTGTCCGATAACATTATACATACTGTTTAGATATGATTTTTGTGTAATATAAAATATGTTTCACAACTGGAAATAAACTGAAATTGGAATAAAGAGAAAAATACGAATTTTCTTTTCTATTACACAGGGGGGTAAAATGTAACAGCCGTTCGCCGAATAACAAGTGTACTCGTCCTAGCTTTCCGAAAAGAAGTCCATAGGATAGAACGACAACTGCATTGAATTATTCATGTTAGAATCTAAATAATACATTTCTGACTGTGTTTTATCGCAGAATAAAATATGGGTACTCGTTTGATGCGTCGTAATTAAATCACTCGTGCTAACGCACTCGTGATTTAATTACTACGCATCAAACTCGTACCCATATTTTATTCTGCGATAAAACACAGTCAGAAATGTATTATTTCTTAAGTAGAAAAATCAAAGACAAAAATAGGGATACAATGTGAAAAGAATTATTCAGTGCTAACATGTTGTAAAGATATGGATTGGTCATTGACAAAAGAGAGGTCCAATGTGCAAAATTTAAATAAACATCAACGAGAACACCATTTAAGAAGTATATGGGCCTACCCGAATGAATGTTCCTATTTCATTAGCTGCCAGATGAGAGGTAGTGAAATCTACACTGATACAACTTTGCAGTGATAACAGTTTTACAGAGTGTGGATAACATTTTTCAGAGTAAATATACTCAAAAATTTTTCAGAGTAAATATACTCAACCGAAGTTCTCACTTCACCGGTTATAATACTTCAATTTCTCAGCATGGAATCAGAGTGAACTCTTCAAATTAAAAAAAAAAATGCGGACAAATTAAAATTTCACATTCGGTGTGGTTACAATATTGGTTTGGTGTAAATTTGTGCTACTGTGCTATTTGTGACCTTGAGAAAAATTCACAAATATGAATGCATAGAAACATGATCCCACAGCATGTGTTAACATACACTGTTTGCAATCTGCTAGGAAACAGTTATCGCATGAAAAGCAAAAGTCACAATATAGAAACAATATGTTTGTCCTTTTAATAAGTATATATTATTGATAAATATATGATACATGTACACGCCATATATGATTGTAACTTGAAATGTGTATGAAAATACTGCAGTCTTAACATTTCGTTTGTAATTTAAAGCACCATCCCATATATTTTGATGGCATTCAATATTTTCGTTTAATTAATCTTTAAGACAGAAGTTTAAGCAGTCTATGTTTTTTTTCAATTTGGTGGGATAGGGCGAGATCTTTCATCTGACCATCCACCCACTATAGTTGGCAGTAGAAAGGCCATTGAGTTCTTCAAGTACATAAAAAGAGTGGAAGACTTTAGATTGTTCCTAAATGCCAGTGGTAAGAAGCTGAAGTATTTTTGGTTTCATCATATATAGTAGTGAGACAGCATGGCAAAGAGAAAAGAAGAAAAAACAGGAAACAAAGGATGTTGGGATTTGTTTCTGCTTATGTTCTTTGACTATCTATAAAAGCATGAATGTTCACACCTTATAATGCATACTTTCTTTATCTTTTTGTGTGTTTAGTTGGCATAAAGATTATCGATTAAAAGTATTATTTCACAAGTTTTATTCAACCAATGTGTCCGAGACATACATATTACAGCATACAGGCCAATCAACTTTTAAACTTTCATAAGGGGTCCGTAAATCTGTGATATCAAAATAGTAGTGTTTCTCAGTACAGTTCTCTGGAACAATAAAATGCCACTAGTATTATTTAAGGTTGTAAAAGTCACCTTATATTGCTCACACTCACACTATTTGCTTTATCAGGCCCCGAGATCATAAAACCTTTTTAAGTCGGACTCGAATCTCATATTCAACTTTTGAGATCGACTCCAATCTCAAACCCTGAAATAAAGATCATAAACATTTGGAGACTGACTCCAACTTCCAAAACTGTCTGAAACTTGAGATTGGTCCGAACCTGTCTCAAAACTCAATCTCTATTCTCAAAATATCTGCTCACATTTCTGTAAATAAACGCCAGAGACAAATGTGAGTTATCCCACGCCAATAGTTGTATAGGTATCGTTCTAATCCTTTATAGGACCTTCCGGAGATTTTCGGAAAATTTGATACAAATTATGAAAATTCTGCCGGATTTGTCTGCACCACGAGGAGATTGGCCGATTCCATCTTTACTGCAAGTTTTGGTTAGTCTTCGCTTTTTGGCAACCGGAACATTCCATGTCTTAGTTGGAGACGCTGTATTCTTTGAGTAACCACTGCTCTTTCATCGCTTTCGGGGAGATTTATTGAGTTTCCTACTGGTAACCATGTAGTTTTCACCAAAACCGCATTTGCCAAGTTCACATGTAATGTTTAATTGGAAATTCCAAGTAACTATGTACAATTCCGATTGACGAGTGTATTTATATAACGGATGTATATGCCCGCATTGTTAAATGTACCAGTAGCGAAAAATCAATATCCCGTTACCTCATTATTAAGGATTAGTTTTTCTCGAGGACTGAATCGATATTTGATAGTTTTCATTTGGGTACGGAAAACAGTCGAGTTGTTTAAAGTGAGTGAAGCCCGATAGCTGTTGGAACAGCCACGTTGACAAGAGGAATGACGGAACGCTTTTTTCGCAGCACCGCGTGGCAAAACGTACGTGCTCGGCGATGTCACACGTCAAATAATGTGCAACGTCAAATTAATTGTGAACAGTTCTAGTGAAGCCTCGCCTTTTAATTAGTTCTTAAGTCAACACAATCTCAAAGGTAATTCATAAAACAATGATCTCCACGATGAACTCCATTGAATTTTCAGTTAAAACTAGAATTATCACTGAAAGTGATTAAATACCCCCACATGTATGCTTGATAATTGAACTGGGAATGCTTCGAATCAATGGCATAATGTGCCCCACTTTCAATCCAAAGTGTCGTCTTCACAGTAGCCACATACTCAGCAAGTTTCTTCACAATATCTCATTCCTTCAAAATTTATTGAGCAGAAATGGTTTAAATATGTTAGTAACAGTGGCCTTTATCTAACTTTTATCTAAGAACTGTGTGCCAAACATTGTTTATGAGAAATCATCCAGAAACCATTTTTAGTAACAGTGACCTTGGCCCCATCAGGCCCAATTTCAATACCAAGTTTCATCTTCACAGACACTACCTATATAGCAATTTTCATCACAATATCTCATTCTGAACCAAAGTTATTGAGCATACAGTTTATTTTCTATTTTTAGTAACAGTGACCTTGACCCCACAGGCCTTGAATCCCAAAAGTCATCTTCACAAAAACCATCAATACACCAAATTTCATTTAAGAATCTCATTCCAAGCTATAGTTACTGAGTGGAAACGAAGTTTTGAAGTTTAAATAACAGTGACCTTGACCTTGAACCCACAGGCCCCAAAGTCAAACCTAATCTTTATCTTGTTATGTTACATCTGTGTCCCAAAAAATAATTAAATCTATGAAGTATTTCATGAGTTATAGTCCAGAAACAATTTTTCTTTTTTAAGTTACAGTGACCTTGACACTGACCCCTCAGGCCCCAAAGTCGAACTCGACCTGTATCTTCTGATATTACATATATGTACCAAAAAAGGATTTAATCTGTGAAGTTTTTCATGAGTTATTATCTGGAAACCCTTTTTCTATTTTTAGTAATACTGACCTTGACATTGACCCCACCAGCCCCAAAGTCGAACTTGACCTGTATCTTGTGATGTTACATCTATTTACCAAACAAGGATTAAATCTGTGAAGTGTTTCATGAGTTATCATCCGGAAACCATTTTTCTATTTTTAGTAACAGTGACCTTGACACTGATCCCACCAGCCCCAAAATCGAACTTGACCTGTATCTTATGACGATATACCTGTGTACCAAAAATTATTTAATTCTGTCAAGCCTTTCATGAGTTATCATCTGGAAACAAAGAATCCGACCGACCGACCGACCGACCGACAAGCTCACTCCTATATACCCCCTCAAACTTCGTTTGTGGGGGTATAATAAAGGTTTATAAATTAAATGTAATTTCCATTAAAGAGTATTATTGATTGCTTTTTAATTTCCGAAGTGCAAGACTGAGTATTGAAGAATTATGAATAAGGTTAATTATGTTCTGTTTTTTCAGTTTTCTTCCAGTTTTTAGGTCAGAGCCTACAAATTATATTTTTGATCTAGACTCTCTATCTCGAAAACTAAAGGAACGCAAATATTCTTTTTCTTTTCTAGGAATAAACGATATTCATATCGATAATCTTGTATCGCAACACGAGTCAAGGGCCACATGACTGTTGGACCATCAACATGTTTTGAGTGCTGACAGTCATTCAGAGATAACAGCTGTGGCCAGATATTGATTTTGGTGGGCATGTTATCACACAGCCACAGCCTGAATTTAGGCAGCCTAAAGCTGATTCAGTCCAGGTAGAGGTACACGGTTGCAACCACACCAGCGAAGCCATTCAGAGCCTGTACTGAAAGGGATTGGTGGCACAACCAACAGTCAAGGTGCGGTTGTATAAGGCTTTGCCAAGGACAACATTCCTTGCTTTTGGTTTGCAGCATAACCAAATCAGCCATGTAAAGATGACAAAAAAATACGCTGTTGGACAAGGTACAACTAACGAGGAGCATCCGAGAAGATGGCCAGACAGACGACCAGTGAAAGGATCTCCTCACAGTTGTATTCAGGGCAAAGATTAGTCTGATTGCTAAGAGGTTCCTACTGATTATTAATAATAAGGTTATTTATAAGACAACATAAAGTAGGTTTGTGTTATCTATAGGCTAAAGAATAAGTCTATTTATGCATTTTAATAGTACACAAAATATGTGTCTATATTTTCATTATAATTGTCATTACAATTAACCAAGCATTAAAGTTTTCTATTGCTATTCTTTCAAACAGTGAAAGGAAAAGAGTAAGGGAGACTGAATGCAAAATTGTTTTCCAATAATATCCTGTCATAATACCCACAAACGTGGTAGGTAGAATGCTTGGTCATGAAGAGTCAATGAATACTAATACATGTAGTTTTGAAGGTCAAAAAGTCTAGGCTAACTATCATGTTGACCTTAAATGCAAAACAGTAGTGGTCCAATTAAAGGCTAACTATCATGTTGACCTTAAATGCAAAACAGTAGTGGTCCAATTAAAACCACAAACTTCAAGGCATTCACACTATTTTATCTATTTGGAGCAGTATCAAAAGGATTTTTTACAACTTTAAATTTCATAGAGGAGGAAGTGAAAATACTAGCTTCTAGTCCACAGAAGATTAGCCTAGCTCCGACAAAGCCTGCGAGCCCTGTGAAATCAGTCACTAGGCCATCATCCTCCGCTACTGTCACCAATGAAACTGAGGACCCCACCAGCTTCCATTAGCGCCGACAGGTCACTGGATAGGTTGAGATCCTCTGACCAAAACCGTCAGAGATCAGATGTCAGGAGATCATCTGACCGAAACCGTTAGAGATCTGGGGTTCCGATTAGATCTTCCGGAACAGGTCACCACCAGGGGGGAAGTGGAAGGAGAGATGGAAATTGTCTCAGCCAACACCGACCGCAGCAGGGACATCAACCTCGCCAATCAAGACCGGACAAAAGGGAAAGTCCATCTTCGGTGCACAACATTGGCGTCAGAGTGGATGTTCAGCCTCAATCATACCCAGTATGTCCATTTGTTGGTTGCGATGCTGCGCTCCGGAAAAGATACATCTTTTCCTGTCACCTGCCAATCGTCTTCCAGCCATGTTTGAGTAGAGAAGACATCGCCCATCGAAGAACAGAGGCATTGAAGCTGAACATCCGGTCGTGTATTGGTGCCCAACGCTTTCTTCCTGATTTGGTGACTTACCTGGACAGCATTGGAGCAACACGAGACGTCATTCCAGTCAATGCTGTGGTTCTTTGCCAAGCCATGGCCGAGTTTTGCTCCGTGCTGAGAGCACCAGTGCCTGAGGACTTGTCCCTGAAGCCGTCTGGTAATGGGATCACAGCACTCTTGCACTTGCGGGCCCTCATTGTTTTATTGTCAACTCTAGAGAAGCATCAGGAGGAAAGTCTCAAACAATAGTAGGCACTTTCACCAGAGGTGTAACCTCCCAGAGCGTTCGACAGCCATTTTCACCTGGACCGAACAAGGGGGGTACTGGGTATCAAGGTCCAAACGTTAGAAGCCATTTGTGAGAAGCTCCCCATAGATGAAAAGGTGAAATATGCATATCAATAATGGACACAATCAGAAAAATCAACCTCCCCACAGTCAAGAAGAGAGAAAAGAGAGCAAGGGTCATAAAATTTTCAGTTAAAAAAGACACCACAAAATATTAACGAAAATGAGAACCTTTAAGCTTTCGAGGTCCATCTAGCCGATGCCGTTGGGAATTTCTGCGATCCAGAAACTCCTACCAAGGATCAGCTTCAGAACTGGATCAGCCAACGAGTTGTTCCAGTGATCATCCTTCATCTGAAGCGGTTTATCACTAAATCTGAATTCTCCAAGATGATGGAGCTTCTCACTTCACCGAAAATCGCTGGACTAGAAGTCGGATTTGATCAGATTCGAAAAGGTGCTTAATCTCCTACTGCCACATCATGTTCTTGTGATCCACAGTAGGAACACCCCTGATATGGATGTGACAGATGAAGCTGTGCTGACTGTCCTGATGGCATCCTTCTGTTCGAAGGGACAAGCTGACACATCTCCATTGCTACACTGGCTCCTGATCTATGCTTCAGCGATGGATTAAGAAGTTCCCGCATACCTATGTCGGATTCACATCCATCGTCGCCAATGACCGTTCGACAGCCGAGCAGTTGGAGGCACTGACCCAGCTACCAAGGGACCGTCTTCTGATTGAGACAGATACTCCATATTTCAGTATGGGTACTCACAGGTGGAGTACTCCAGGAATGATCGGGATGGCCACAGCCAAGGTCGCAGGAGTCCTAGGCGTTCCATGGAAAGATCTCCTTCGTATATACAGACAACACTGTGGGCCTGTATATCAGGAAGATGCCACCCGTCGTGTCGAGGCCAAGTAGGACGTACAGGACTCCACTGGGTTTGGCTCGGCCCAGTGAAGAGTTAGGTCTTAGATCAGTTACCTAACCTAGTACTTGTCTTTCACCCAGAAAAGCCTCTTTCAACTCTGTTGATTGTGGGGAACTGTTGCACACCCGAAAATTTAAGAGGCTTGCATGGTATACCAGCCGTGATCCTTTCGCCGTAGAGACGCCACGCTGGAGTTCATCCATCAAAATAAAAGGGGGAGGAGTGTGGTGTCGCTAGATTGTTCTGCATTAGAGTCCGATAGGCGAGTTGGTCCGGTCCGGTCCGGTACGGACGGTACCGAGAAAGAGCGGAACTTGTATCATCATTTTCTCTGGAGTGTGTAATTAGTGCAAGCGGAAAACGGTTCACCTAGAATTCGAGTAGATCACTTTATCCTTGAAAATCAGAGGGACAACATTCATCGTCAAGTAGCAAGTGCATTTTCTGGGCACATGCGTTGGCATTTTTACAGCATATTTCTACATGTACTTCATTCACTTTACATGCATGTTTTACCATCATGTGATAAATTCTATAGGGCGTCTATGGAGGTGGTATGGCTTGACGGGTTAGTCGGGTACCGTATAGTGTCACATTCAAATTCAAATTTTTCTGGGTCCTTTTCCATACCTATGCTTCTTTTTCATGCCGTCACGGTTGGTCTTTTTGTTAAAGTCGTTACTATATAAACGGATTATGGTCATTTCATAACCTTACCATTTCGTAACCGACAATTTTGGTCGATTAGCCATTGTCTTGGTCATATCGTAACCGTTTTAAAATCCTCTGGTCAATTCGTAACCTTTTAATTTAAAGTTTTGGAATATGAATAAAAAGGATCTTTTTGTAATCATTAAATTATAAAGTATATTATAAAATATCAATTAAGGGGGCACTAACATTGCAAATGGCAAAAACTGGCTAAAACATTAATTATTTGAATATTTTACAATTGTTGCAAATTGATATTGATGAAAAGATTTTCTTTTAATAACATTTGAAAATGAACATTTATTTATTCTTGGAACCAAACAATACGTTTTTTAATTGAAAATTAAACAGAAGGTTTAATGCAACTAATATTAATTAAAATGTGTTATTAGAAAATTGGAGATTTTTACAAGTATCAAATTAAAGGTTTTATTTTAAAAAGGTGTTATAAATAAAACAATAATCAAGATCACAAAACACCAGAAGAAAACAACAAAACAGACGGAGGCTAAAATATTCTCTACGTGGGCCGAATACGCCGAAGGAGGGATGTCGGCAGAGAAGCTCCTTCGAAAATTGTCAAGAGTTTATTCCAAGTAATAAAAATGTAGAGTAGATTGTTGACGACTGCAAATGGTGCAAGTGCTATCATTTATGTTATTAATTTGACTAAATAAAATGTGCTATTATTTATGCTTGTTAATATTGTGTATATTGTAGTATATCTTATATGTGCTAGATGGTATGTTTTTATATATATGTATATCTAAATACACGTCTTGTATATATGTAAATATTTCATAAATAAATGTTTCCGGTAAGAATAGCATTAATGTATTAAACTTATGATTACTGTAGATTAATTCAATTAATCGTTTCAAACTGTCTGTTACATTTATTTGTGAAATGGGGCTTTAAATGTTGAATTTGTTTATTATGTTTGCTGTGATATGCATTTGAAATAAAGTTATAAAAATAAATTGGATTTCTCTCAATATTCATGGAATTTACACACTGTTTTGAAAATACAACACTGTGGAATGTGTTATAAATTGAGATCGCTCATTTGAGAATCGATAATGAGCCATTAATTGTCAGGACTTTGACAAGTATTACAGGAATGTCACACCTCCTGTACAAAGTGGGAACACAACAAAACTGATTCAGTGCCAGGGTTACGATCGCGTTACACACAGTTGGTAATTTATAATTTTAATATCATAAAAAATACAAAATCGTTAAAGTCAAACTTGAAACTTAAACAATAAAATAATTTGAACAAATCTAATATCTTTCAAACTTGAAACTTAAACAATAAACTAGAAATGTGTCCATAGGACACGGATGCCACCGCTATGCATCGTTTCCAGATACTAAAGTGCAATGATGGGAATAATAGCATTTCAAAGACAGTGATGTTCGAGTAATTATAAGAATATGCATAAACTTGATGATCAAGTAAATTATTTGTATTTGTGGCACTGTTGTCTTCTCATTATGGAAATGTCTGTGAAGAAGTTGGCGGTAATGCAATGCAATGTCATAGTGAACATTTGTGCCAAGTTATTTTGAAATCCCTTCATTCATAAAGAAGTTATAGCCTGAACAAGTAAATTCAAGTTTTAGTAACTGTGACCTTGACCTTGGACTTACAGGCATGGGTAATGTACGCAACACACCCCCTTGTCATGGTGAACATTTGTGCCAAGTTATTTTGAAAACCCTGCATTCAAAACAAAGTTATAGCCCGGACAAGGAAATTCTATTTTCAGTAACAGTGACCTTGACCTTGGACCTACAGGCATGGACATGGTACACAACTCACCACCTTGTCATGGTGAACATTTCTGCCAAGTTAATTGAAATTACTATATTCCTAATGTAGTTACAACTCTGACAAGAAAATTCTATTTTAGTAACAGTGACCTTGACCTTGGACCTAGGCATGGGCATGGTATGGGACACACCATCTTGTCATGATGAACATTTGTGTCAAGTTATTTTGAAATCAATCTATTCCTAACAAAGTTACAGCCCGGAAAAGAGAATTCTATTTTTAGTAACAGTCACCTTGACCTACAGGCATGGGCATGGTACGCGATACACCGCCCTGTCATGGTGAACATTTGTGTCAAGTTATTTTGAAATCCCTCCATTTATAATGAAGTTACAGCCTGGACAAGAAAATTCTATTTTTAGTAACAGTGACCTTGACCTTGGACCTTCAGGCTTGGGTATTGTGCGGACACACTGCCTTGTCATAGTGAACATTTGTGCAAAGTTATTTTGAAATCCCTCCATTCATAACAAAGTAACAGCCCGGACAAGAAAATTCTATTTTTAGTAACAGTGACCTTAACCTTGGACCTAAAGGCTTGGGCATGTATGTGACATACCGTCTTGATATGATGAACAATTATACCAAGTTATTTAAAAATCCAATAAGAAATAACAAAGTTACAGAGCGGACAAGATTTTGCAAGAAAATTCTATTTTTAGTTACAGTGACCTTGACCTTGGACCTACAGTCACGACACACCGCCTTGTTATGGTGAACATTTGTGCCAAGTTATTTTGAAATCCCTCCATTCCAAACAAAGTTAAGGGCAAAGTGTATATTTTTCTTAACACAAAATGTAAGTGAAAAAGGGGCATAATTTGAAAATATTGGAAGCATGGTTATGGGTCTTGTTGGTTATGATGTAGATTTTGATGGTGAAAATATATTTCAAGTTTCAAGGCAGTATCTCAAGTAGTTTTTAAGTTATGGGCATAATGCACAAAATATAAGAAACAAGATATATTCCTATTAAAACTAATGTAAATGGAAGTATCAAAGGGCCATAACTTCTGAACAGCACATGTAAGAGCAAAACCCCACCTTTATGCACAACAACATATCAGGCCAAGCATTGTGGTCAAGTTTCATTAAATTCCCACCAGTAGTGTAGGAGGAGTTGCGTTCACAAGATATATTCCTATTAAAACTAATGTAAATGGAATTATCAAAGGGCCATAACTTCTGAACAGAACATGTAAGAGCAAAACCCCACCTTTATGCACAACAACATATCAGGCCAAGCATTGTGGTCAAGTTTCATTAAATTCCCACCAGTAGTGTAGGAGGAGTTGCGTTCACGAGATATACTCCTATTAAAACTAATGTAAATGGAAGTATCAAAGGGCAATAACTTCTGAACGGAACATGTAAGAGCGAAACCCCACCTTCAAACACAACTACCTATCAGGCCAAGCATTGTGGTCAAGTTTCATTAAATTCCCACCAGTAGTGTAGGAGGAGTTGCGTTCACGAGATATACTCCTATTAAAACTAATGTAAATGGAAGTATCAAAGGGCAATAACTTCTGAACGGAACGTGTAAGAGCGAAACCCCACCTTCATGCACAACTACATATCAGGCCAAGCATTGTGGTCAAGTTTCATTAAATTCCGACCAGTAGTGTAGGAGTTGCGTTCACGAGAATATCGGACGGACGGACGGACGGACGAACGGACGGACAGGAGCAACTCTTAATGCCCGTCGCCATTTCATGGCGGGGGCATAAAAAATTTGGACAAATCTAATCTTTTTCATCTGAAGTGATCATCTGAAAAGGAAAAATAAATAAATTAAGGTTTACTAGAATACATTAATAAAAAGGTGGTCGTAAAAATATTCCGAAAAATATCTTTTACCTTTAAATTATTTTCAATATTATTAATAAGAAACAAAAAAGATTTAACAAAGTGAAAACATTTAGATAAAATAATAATTGTAGTAAGTGGAATCACGAATAAGAAATCTGATCCAAAATTATTAATTGATCAATTTCCTTCATACATTTATGTCTTAGCAGTATCAGCACTGAAACTGATTTTTGTAGAACCTCTAGTTCAATACAAAATCCTTAAGTCAAATCATAACAATTCTTATTGATGAAAGATAATTGATACCACAACGAAGTGCGAATGGTTCTATTAGCACCTGGTTTAGGATTTCAATAGCTTTATTATAGCGGTTACGAACTGACCAAAGGATTTTTGAACGGTTACGATATGACCAAGACAATGGTTATGAATCGACCAAAATTGTCGGTTACGAAATGGTAAGGTTACGAAATAACCAGTTCCCATATAAACTTACGAATTAGTAATTTTGGGACGGGATGTCACTAATGTTGATATAACTTGTAGCCCAACCCTTTTGCTATTTTATTTTATTTATTTGATTGTACGAGGGGTGATCGGGAAGTTCGTAGACTTTTAGTATTTGTCGCATTACAATGAAACTTTAAATACATATTGATTAACATACAAACATTCATTTGCAAAACGTATCAATTTTATATTATTCGCTTAATAATCTGTGTCCATGGCAAGGCGCATCGGCGAACCTGGAGCACGTCAAAACTTAGACATTTTTCTACATTTTTATAATTGATTAGCATCTTGTTTGAAGGCAATTTCTTTAATGTATAACTCTGCGAAAACGTCTGCTGCCGTTTGACGTTTATGATGTCATATCTGTAAATTTTGATGTTTATCGGTGTTTCCGTTTGAATATTATATGCATTTGTTCATAGCGTTTTGATTAACCAAAATTTCAAAATCATGACGTCAATGGGCGACGTCGAGTTAAGGGCAGCCATTAAATTTTGTGTTGGTTTAGAGAAGACACCAAGTGAAACGTTTAAAATGCTACAGAGTTCAGGTACTAAACAGAAATGCAGTACAGCGCTTGTCTTTAAGTGGCACTGACGATTTCGAGAAGGAAGATGCTCTATAGATGACGATAAGCGATGTGGTCGCCCGTCTTCAGTGAAATTCACGATTTTAGAAAAGGTGAACGATATGGTGTACAGTGACAGACGACATACGCTGAGAAGTTTAGCTTATGAACTGGATGTTTCTACATCTACAGTACATGACATTCTGAAAAAAAGAGCTAGGATTGTCTAAGGTGTGCGCGCGATGGGTGCCGAGACTTTTAAATGATCATGAGCGGGAAACCAGGGTTGGCTGCTCGAGTTAGTTAGTCCGCCGGTATGAGCATGAGGGCAAAGAATTCCTAGACCGCATAATTACGACTGACAAGACTTGGTTATGGCATTTCGACACGGAACCGAAAGCACAGTCACGTGTTTGGAAAACCCCCGGGACTCCTCCCCCAAAGAAGGCTAGAGTACAGAAGAGCGGTGGGAAACACATGTTCATGTTTTTCATGGATAGGAAGGGCATGATCCTTCAGCATCAAGTACCCGTTGGCCAGACAGTGACCGCTAGTTATTATTCGAAGGTAGGCAGCTTAATATTGTATAAGCATTATTTTACTATCATTAATAAAATAATTGAACTAATTAAAAGTAACTTGTTTCACCTTAATATCACTATTTTCTGGGGAAAAGTTTGACATATCGTTTTCCTTTCAGGTTTTCAGGCGTGACTTAATGCAGGCATTGAAGAAAAAACGCCCCGATCTTGATCCGAACGCATTATATTTCACCAAGATAACGCCCCTGGAAATAGGGCTGACTCAACTCTCTTAGAAATCAGCTTACTTGGTTTCGAAATTCTCCAGCATCCACCCTACAGTCCAGATCTAGCCCTGTTGGACTTTCCCAGAGATCAAAGCTGCTCTACGAGGTCTGCACTTTGAGAAAGCGAACGAGCTTCGTAGATACACACAAACCGGAGCTTTTTCAGCTACTCTCACGGGGCCGATAATGGGCCCCATTCCCAATGCCAAATAGGGACCATTTTTCCCAATTTCAAGAAAAAAATTCCCAATTTCAAGAAAAATATTCCCATTTCAACAGAAATAAGTTATTTTGCCTATAAAATAGAAACAAACAAGAGAATCTATGTAATCTAGGGACTTTTCAAATTACAAAATTAGTTTACTTTTGATCAGTGATCTGTTAAACTTACATTTCTTGAATCCATGTATGCAACCTGTTTAAAACCACTGTATACCGTGAAAAAAACTTCCCAATTTGAGCAGGGGCCTTTTTCCCAAATACCCCTGAAAAAGCCCTGCAAACTGTTGTTTCGTCATACAAAAGTGACTGGTTCAGTGATACGTACACTAAATGGTTACGGGTACAGGAATAGTCGTACCACTACAATCTCATATATGAATTGTATAGGGAGTTAGCTAGTGGGTTAAGCAGAGGTGATAATTAGGTGTTTCCATATCAGTAATGGTACATGTATTTACAATTGTCTATTTATTTATGAGATAATTGAATAATAATTGAATGACAAACTGATAGAAACGATGAATGGAAGTATACACATGTAGTCATTATTTCCTCTAAATAAATTCAGATTTTTATTGAAATAATCTTAATATAAAATTTTTGCAGTGGTCTTTTCATGAGATAATTGAATGACAAACTGATATAAAAGATGAATGAAAGCACACAAATGAAGAAATTATTTCTTCTAAATAAATTCAGATTTTTATTGAAATAATCTTAATTTAAAATTAATTTGGAAATAGATCATTCTTTTTTGTATCATTTCCTATTAATTTCAGAATGAAAAATCATTCCTAATTGAAATATGATTTTATCAATAATTTTATTTTTATATCAAACAAATTCATATATATATAAAATAAAAACATTCTTTTTAAATTTAGTTTATAATTAACGCTACCTGTCAATATCCAGAATGAAGCATTTTGAGCATTGAATTTGTTACACCGAGTTCCATATAAAATGTGTGAAATTCCACATATATTCCTGTGAAATATTTGATAGTTATCATTAGATTATATAATTGTCACTCCTCATTTAAAATTTCTCAATATTTCATAATATTGATATGGTATTACTCTTCGTTAAATTTAATTTTGTCAATTTTTTAATAAAAACTTGTGACTTACATCATTAACTAAAATAATTCTTCAAAATGAATGAAGTCAATACAATTCAATTAAAAATTTATTCTGGAATAAATATTTAACAAAACTTACATAAATGAACACGATCTGATAAGATAATAAAAAATACGAATACCAAGTCCTCGTGTAACATTATTTCTGTTAAAATATGTAATACAGGGCCTTCCCCAGAAAAATTTTAAGGCATCCTGGCATCCAGCATGCAAAATGTTTTCACATGGTTGATGTGGTGCATCTTACAAATACAATGTATATTAATATATATTAAGCACAAAGCAACATAGTTTTTTAAGTTTTATTGAAATACGACAAAGAACATTTTTTAACTGCCACAGACTTCTATTGTATTGTATTTGATACAAAATAGTTGTTGCTTGATATTTTTTATGTACATCAGTCTAAAAAAACATGCCACAATAGTCTCTTGTTGCAACATATCTCACACTAGATACACAGCCCTTGATTGCAGACCTGTTCTTGTCATTATGATTATGCCACAATTTAATACATGTTGAAAAGTCAACATGTTCAATAGAATGGCCATTTATTGATATGGACAGCATTTAAAGATGTACAGTTAGTACTTTTATAACATCAAATTGCTTTAAAATCGTCTTCATATTTGGTTATAATTTGTTATAATAAACCTTCAGTAATCGCCTGTTAATAATAGTGACAAGATTATCATTTACCACTTACATGCTCACAACTCTTCACAGTTAGCAGGTCATCAAAGAACAATATACCGATTTTAATCTCATTAAGGCCATCATAACTGCCGGTGGGGGGGGGGGATAATCTGTTTTTAATTGGTTGATTTACGACCGTCTTCTCCGTATTCAACAGACACTCATCTAACTATCCGACTTCTGATAGTTTAGAAATAAAGGCATCCCGGCGCCGGTATGCCATAATTGCCTGGGGAAAGCCCTGTAATATATATCTGTTAAGCCCTAAACCTAATGTATTTATATATTATTTTGTAATCGGAATTCATATAACAAATAAAACAGAAAATCAACAGCGTCCATCTCAAGAACCACAATATTACAAATAAGTATCACTTTCCTGCATAAAAATCTCCATATTAAACATTTAGCTATATATCTTATAATTATGTGGTACGACTATTCCCAATTCGGTATGAGATTGTAACGGTACGAGATTGTAGTGGTACGACTATTCCCGGAGCCAATGGTTACAGAGACATAGGAAATGAATTCAGATCCGTGGTGATTACGTTGAAAAAGTGTGAACGAATCTCTGACGTTAGCACGACGTCATTTGTATAACGCTGGCGTGCTCCGGGTTCACCTTACTGTGGTTGTGTTATTAGCTAACTTTTATATTGTTTAATGTATTTTCATAGTATTTATACAACATGTGCAAAATAGAACAACCTTCATACATTGATATGATATCAAGGTACATAGAGAATATTTACTATTTAAAACCAAACCTTATCGATATTTAAATGCTATATCTAAAACCTAAGCAAATTATATTTGTAGTTCTTTGGGTTTCCCGTAAAATAGGTTGATCTAACAAATATAGTTCATATTATTTGCATTAATCATCTTTAATCATCTTTGTCCCCAACATTTTCAAAATAATTTATCCACCTTTTAGATAGTGTTATTATACCCCATTTAAGCACATTGTTGTAAAACTTAAAAGTTTTAAAATGTATTTGAATAGACCCTTTGCACGTAACTGCGGTCCGTAACCTCACGCATGCGCATAAACGCTTCCGGGTGGCAAACTATGACAACCGTGTAAACAACGACGATCGATAACTTTCACTTTCGATCCGAGTTTTCATCAAATTTGAAAACTTTTGACGCTGTTAATTGAGACAAATATGCAGTGGCAACTAAATGTGGACTGCTTATGTCTGTCAGATCGATCAACATAATGCCAACCAAAGAGAAATCATGGATCGGCGAATCACATTGCGGATCAGTGAACTTGACATATTTTCGGAAAAGTATCAAAATATGAATGCTTAGGTGTAGACGGACATAATGCGGTTCTTACTGAAGCAAAGCATTGATTTCCAAAGCAAAATTGAGTAAGCATCTCATGGCATTTTTAGTGTTATGTGTGCTTTTATCTGTTGACACCACACAACTCGAGACTTGAGCCTTTGATGACTAGCCCAGCAGTATTGGAGGCTTTCGGGTTTGATATTTCTTAATATGAAAAAGGCAAATAATGTTGATTTGTGTGTTTATATGTCTTATTACTTAAACATGACTTTGTGCATAATTGTGTTCCAGGCACAGATCTATATCAATATTTGTAAATGCCCAAACCCAAACAAATGCATAAAACTGAAGACAAAAACCTACAATGTTTAAGCTGAGTCTGATGCAAGTAAAGCCCCATCATATATTGTGTTCAATATGTTACTTTTATATTAAATGATTACAAAATAATAATAATACATTTCCTTATTAAGTAAATAAATGTAAACATTGGGATGCCAGGTCAGGCAATATTCAGTATCCTTGGCTACTCTGACCAGACTGGAACATTTTAAAAATTGACTGAATCATCAGCTGGTTTAATATGTCAGTGTAATCTAAAATTCTGGTCAAAGTGTGTACAGAAGCAATTATTTCAACAGTAACTTGTATTGAATAATGGTTTGGTTACTCAACTTGCCTTGAAATTTAAAATAATTTAATTTGTAAGATAAGAGAAAATGGGTTTACTTTAGTTAATTTCTGAACAGTGAAAGTTTAAGCCAGTTCATCCTTTCCAAACTATTGACTTTGATTCAGATATTTGACAAACTAGTAAAAATGGTCCTATGTACTTAGTTTTTAACCATTAAGAGCATTTGAAATTTAATTCATTGGTATAAAAAAAGAAATTATTTTTCCTTGCTACCCAAAATTTAGGGAAGGACAACAGTACTGTGAACACAAATTTTCAGGCCTTACATTATACATGCATTATTTAAATAAGTATCCCCTACACACATAAACATTCACTTACAATAACTTAAATTACCACAAGTTACCTCAGCTACATATGTTACCTCTTACAATGAACATTCAAACTTATTTTATCATCCTTTACAGGTGGTGCTGTGCAGATAACTGCATCATAGACAGATATTTGTACTTGGGCATCCCTAGATGAAGAGTTATTAATGGTATGTCTTTCAGTTCTGTCCTATAATTTTAAAATTTCTGATTAAAATTGATGGGTATGTTCTTTTAAAGAAAAAGTAGAGTGCTTATTGTATTTTGCAGCATGCTTAAAATATTTATTTAAGTTTGGCTGGTTTTAAGAATAGAATGTAAAGTTAACTGTTGTAATTGTTTTAAATGATAATCATTGGTTATTAAAATATGTGAATATTTATTATGTGTGTTACACATATTATTTTACACAACAATTGTTTATCATTTAATTTTAAGCCTAATTTTTTTCAGCTTCCATGTTACACAGAGGAACTTGCAGCCAGTAGTGCATCTTTTCAAAAAACACTGAGATAGAACTTGGAATCTGCTGGTGACTTGAATTTTGTTGGGATGAGAATTAATTTACAGCATTGAATAAATAGTGAACTTGTGTTCATGGGTTGACAGATAATGCTTTAACAAAATATCCACTAGTAAAGACAAATAGTTTTAGAGCTTTCATGAAATAGTGATAAAACTGACTTATAAATGACAGCATTCAACAAATCACCATGCACATTGTGTGTATGTTGATCAATGATGTGATGCATTTAGTAGAGATTAATTATATAAACTTCATGAAAGCATATCTTTTTTATTATAAAAATACTACCAAAAATAGATGGACAATTTTCTGAAAACAAGATTAGACCATGCATTAGGTTATGAAAACAAACAAGGCTCATTTTGAAGTGTTGCATCTGAACTAAAAGAAAGCTGATAATAATATATTATGGAAAACTGGAATGGAAAGTGATATAACATTCATTTTCTCCAAGTATTAATAATAATTTATTCAGTATCTATATTGCAATATCTTGTAAATATAAATCATGATATCACCTTGTCTTGTTTTGATTACTGTGAGGATGTGATTTTATGATTTTTATTCTGAAACTTTGGCTGTTTTTTATTTGGGCATTTTATGGGAAGTGTGTCATAGATATTCAAAGGATGCACTGATTTTATTATACAAGGCTATATTTATTTTCTTAGAAAGCCTTTTTTTAAATAAGAAATCAAGAAGTATTTCCATAACATCTACCAGAGCAGAATCTCATTCAGAAATATCAAGATCAATTTCTATAATGATGAATAACAAAAAGTGAGTGGAAATCTAAAAATGACCTGATTTGAGTTTAATAAAAATTTTCTATTTTCGACCTTAATTTTCAAAATTAGAGTCTGAAGCTTGAACCTCATGATAGATCTCTATAAAATGATCCCAATAAAATGGATTTCTATGAGGAAAGTACAATTTCAAGCTCTGTTGAACAAAAATATTCCACTTTTTATATTCCAGACTATAGATTATGGGCAGCAATAGATTCTACAATTCTATTGAATAAGAATATTAACTCCTCTCTGTTCAGTCAAGATGTTCTGGCCACGTCACATCTCGGGAGGTGAAGGGAGGGGGGGGGGGGGGTCGCGGATCCAGAGAGGGTTCATTGTTGTAGCTTGAACCCCCTTTTCTGGGAAGATATATTTCATATTCATGTGGATTTCGGCATAATTGTTGGAAATTTTCATGAAACTACGCTAAGACTGCCCAAAACAAATTTTCTTTCAAGAAATCTTGCATCCGACCGACCGAGCATCTACACTCTGATAATCGGAGCTAAGGGGTTAAAATATTTAAATGAATATTGTATGTATATGTAGGCCTAATCGTATAGATGTATCAACTGTCTTATTCAAATGTTAATTATGTAATAATGTTTGCGTTATCTTGTAAAATTAACTCGAGGTTGGCTCATCAAGTTCACCCACCCCCTGTATTCTGCAAAAGTTAAATTCGACATGCCAATGCTTAAATTGTTGGTTTTAAATCATTCAACATGTCAATTAATATCAAAACAATAAGTATTGATGGTAGTCAGAAAAGAAAACAAACGAAATCGTAAATTATCAGTGTTTATTTGAACAATTTAAACAATCGCGGTTCGTCATCTTGGTCGCTAAGGTAAACAAAACCAATCGGTTTTATTTAGCGGAATGGATTTCGGCAAAAGATGCGGAAGGGATTATATTAAAACAAACAGGCCTTCTCATTGAAATAAATTTATAATTATTCTGACTCTTCACGTTCAAGAAAATCTCCGTTAAAGTGGCAAACAAATTATGAGCAATTTTACGTCGCTTCCACCGATTTGCCACCCGGAAGCGTTTGTGCGCATGTGTGAATAAATTATGGAAAGGGTCTATTATTAAAAAGCTATGTATTGGTATTTATTCTATTAATAGAAACAATATATTGATTGGCTGAAATCGAGTGACCTAATTTTTTGCACGTCTCTGATTGGTCAAACATTATTATACACTGCGATGTCGAACCCGTGTTCAAAACTTGAGACTATTAAATCGGAGATTGACATTTCTCGTCAACATTTGACAACAGAGGCAACATTTTATATGCGATTGTCCACTTGGACAAAATGTTTGTTGATAGTCTAGATTTTTTTCGAAATTGGGTCATCGTGGGTCAAAACCTAGTTGTTGTATCTTCTGTCGAATAGCAGTTCGTGCTTTCCTTCGTTCAATAAGTCAAATCAATGAGCCTCGATTGTATTTAAAGGCATGCGGATTTTAATGGCATTTTCTTAAAAAGAAGCATAAATGATGTTACTAACGATCTTTTTTCAACTTTGGAAAAAAGTGAATGCATATGCATATTAGGAATTGCCACATTCACTAAACACAGACGTCCCACGCAGAGGAAAAAGCACGCTTTTGTAAGTATGTTAATTCAAATAGACGCCACATAGAGTACTTCTGTTGAGGACAGAGAAATTAAAATAGGCTAAATGCAGGCATGTACGTACTTTTAGCGAAAACGGAGAGTACTCCGGATGATTCTGTATGAACTATGATTCCTCGCTCAACTTCTTCTTCAGCGCCGTCACTTATCCGCCTAACATTGGTGCTATCTATCGCTACCAGGCTTACCTCCGTACGCGTTGCCGTTGGCTTCTGTTCTTTAGAACTTTTAGCTTTCTTTTCGTGCGTGGCAATTCTTGTTGGAATACTGTGATGGAGCCGATACATCCGCATCTCATTACAATGCGACAATACCAATTTGCTCTGAATTTCTAGATCTTTCAGTATATGCTGTTTTATTTGCAACTCGGGCACTCGTAGTAGACGAACCAGCCATTCATTATTAAGGCTATGCAGAATATAAAACTCTATACGCAGACGAGCTGATCATGACTTAACTGCTATAAACGATAATGATAACTTCCTAACACATGACGATATCAAGGGAAAGCTAATTGGAACTGATTTTAGCTTATTTACATATACTAATCTGCGGATCTCCAGTTCGGCTACAACCAGCTGTCAGTAACATGGCAGACTGTAAGCCTCTGATCATTGTCATATAGCTTCCATAAGCCACAACGTTTATCCCAAGATAGACTTGCATTTTCACTGCCATCGTTATGCTTTAATGCTGGGAAATGCTTCAAACGCATGTCATTCAAACCGTCAAGAAGAGCTTGAGCCAGTTCCAACTGTGACCTACTACGAATGAGACGACACTGATAGCCAAATACCATTTGGACACCAAATCTTCTATTTGCACTCCGCAAATCAGACAGTCGCTTCAACGTAACAGCACTGCTGACCTGGAACATGGTTGGCTGCTCACTTAAAAGCTCCAGATTGAACTCATCAAACCTGCATAACACTGCAATGTTTATGCAAATCCGTTAATAAGGTAAACACGCAAAGAAAACACTACTGCTTAGAACATCATGAAGACCCGTCGCTCGTCTTGTCTTGCTCTGCATCTCTTCATTCCGTGTCCATAGACAGCAGGGACGGATACTGTATTCATCCGCCATACACGACGTCCACCTCTCCAACGTTAAAAGGCCTTTTATCATCTGTTAAACTTCTGCTTGCTTCCAGTCACCCAGATTCACCTACAAGGTATTGCTCAAGTGAGCGAATGGAGCTCCCCATAATAATGTTTTGCATGACAGTTCCAACTGATACTATTTCCAAATACCTTCGTTATTTCTTGTTCCGGAAAACTTTCCAAACAATTCCTTCAGCTTTACAGCTATACATTCGCCTAATGTCTGCACATCTTTTAACATGCCTAATTCAAATGGCACTATCAATGGTATTGTTCTTAAGAGTGGGAACATATTGTCCATGTTGATGAAGTATGTGGCATGTAACACATCTTTTACTTCTCCTACCTCGTTCACAACCTCCAAACGACACGAACTTTAGTTCATCATGTAAAAGCCGACAACGTCTCTTTGTGGAACACAAGTCGCCCGGCAATGCAGCAAAGGCAAAACTTATTGGAACAAAAAAATTGCTATATTTTTAAATAATGCGCTGTAAAAATGATTGCTATATTTTAAATAATGCGCTGTAAAACTATAAATTTACTTAAAATTTCCATTAAAACAAAAGGCAAGCGTGCTATTGGAGTCATCGTTGAAACCAAAATGTTAATCTTAGATCTCTGCTTGTTGAAACTCTTGCGTTAGCAAGGGTGCTTTATGAACTTCCCTCTCTCACATATATCTGTTAAGATTGCCCTCTTCACGCCAGCCTGTTTCAGTGGTCCACTATTGCACTATTAAACCCGGCGATGTCTTAAGGTCTAGTGCCATGTCTGATATCATTACCCTGTATGACATGCATAAATGATGTGTAAGGAAATAAAGAAATACTGTGATCTACATGAAAAAGGAACAATATAATATAATTGAAATTGATTAAGACTATAATGACTTTGTATGATAATAACATCAAATTTAAAACGCTTATTTACAATTAGGCTTTCAAATATAAGAAAAAAAAACAAAATATACATGCAAAAAATAAGTAGATCGATATGATACATGCCTCTGTTCACAAAGGCTGGCGAATTATTAGCGTGTGAAATAATTCTTATGTTGGATATTGCAATGGTTTTCTTAGTTTTACTGTTTTTATATTTTTTTCTCACTCGCTTGTCCATTATAATCTCCTTCAGTGCTTTATGTGCTCTACTTCCCCTTTTATGCTACTGTTAATATTTACGTTTCTGGATCGAATGGCCGATGCTGACATTCAGTTACTTTTCTCCTGCAAATTAGTGCTCATTTGCACAATCACATTATGGATAAGATGCAGATTCTGATTAATAACTGGAAACTGAATAAAACTGAACTGATAAAGTTTCGATTGCATAAATGCAAGTTATTAAAGAAAAGTTTATTTTTTATACTGTCAATGACAAAGAAAATGACTTCATGTAGTTATTATATTTTTGTGTTTAACACACTGATTTCAAACTAAATAACACTTTTCTTCTCCCTATCGTAAGATTGACTACTTGGGACTTGAATTCCTTCAGTTCCTCCATAGCTTCAGCTGAGTAAAACTCTGCTGTCATGCCACCAACTCCGAAAAATCGTACAGTCGCTCGCACCTGTAAGTAAACAAAATGCAATGTGTTAATATATAACCTATCTCCATAAGTCACTTATTTGACTTAATCAATCAATTCTCTAATACAAATGATTAAGATTCAATTTTTATGCCCCCGCCATATAATGGCGGAAGGGCATATAGTGTTCACCCTGGCTGTGGGTGGGTGGGTGTGTGTGTCAGTGTGTGTGTATGTTCGAAAATCGTGTCCGCTCTGTAACTTTGTTATTTCTTAATGGATTTTAAAATAACTTGGTATAAATATCCACCATATCAAGACGGTGTGTCGCGTACAATACCCATGCCTGTAGGTCCAAGGTCAAGGTCACTGTTACTAAAAATAGAATTTTCTTGTCCAGGCTGTAACTTCCTTATGAATGGAGGGATTTCAAAATCACTTGGCACAAATGTTCACCATGACAAGGCGGTGTGTCGCGTACAACACCCATGCCTGTAGGTCCGAGGTCAAGGTCACTGTTACTAAAAATAGAATTTTGTTGGAAAAATCATGTCCGCTCTGTAACTTTGTTATTTTTTATTGGATTTTAAAATAACTTGGTATGAATGTTCACCATATCGAGACGGTGTGTCGCGTACAATACCCATGCCTGTAGGTCCAAGGTCAAGGTCACTGTTACTAAAAATAGAATTTTCTTGTCCGGGCTGTAACTTCCTTATGAATGGAGTTATTTCAAAATAACTTGGCACAAATGTTCACCATGACAAGGCGGTGTGTCGCGTACAACACCCATGCCTGTAGGTCCAAGGTCAAGGTCACTGTTACTAAAAATAGAATTTTGTTGGAAAAATCATGTCCCGTCTGTAACTTTCTTATTTCTTATTGGATTTTAAAATAACTTGGCATAAATGTTCACCATATCGAGACGGTGTGTCGCGTACAGTACCCATGCCTGTAGGTCCAAGGTCAAGGTCACTGTTACTAAAAATAGAATTTTCTTGTCCGGGCTGTAACTTCCTTATGAATGGATGGATTTCAAAATAACTTGGCACAAATGTTAACCATGACAAGGCGGTGTGTCGCCTACAACACCCATGCCTGTAGGTCCAAGGTCTAGGTCACTGTTACTAAAAATAAAATTTTGTTATAAAAATCTTGTCTGCTCTGTAACTTTGTTATTTCTTATAGGATTTTAAAATAACTTGGTATAAATGTTTATTATATCAAGACGATGTGTTGTGTACAATACCCATGCCTGTAGGTCCAAGGTCAAGGTCACTGTTACAAAAAATAGAAATTTCTTGTACTAGCTATAACTTCATTATTAACAGAGTGATTTCAAAATAATTTGGCAGAAATGTTCACTATGACAAGGCGTTGTGTTGTGTACAATTCCCATGCCTGTAGGTCCAAGGTCAAGGTCACTATTACTAAAACCAGAATTTTCTTGTCTGGGCTGTGAGTTTGTTATTACTTATTAGATTTTCAATTAACTTGCTATAAATGTTCACCATGACAAACATGCATAGCGGGGGCATCCGTGTCCTATGGACACATTTCTAGTCAAATAAGTATTGTCGCTGGCATATGTAAGTAAAAATATAATATACTCAACAAAAAATGTTTTGCAACTTTTGCATTTTTAACAGTTAAAAACAACGAAAGTAAACAAGTGATACAAAACCATCCTAATATGAAAAAACTATTTTCCCAGCGTAATACCCTTTATGTAAATTGACGCTTTTATCAATAATGATTGAAATAGAATAACGAAAATGATTCCTTCGTCGTCGTCATCGCCCGCTTCTGATGACGATTATGATGATAAAAAATGACGACAACGAGGAGTAGCGGAGTGTACTCCTCAATCGTTTGAACCCTAGTATTTGCGGAGTTGCCAGATCGCTCGAATCCAGATGTCTCTTGGTTGTTGTCGTTGTTGCGACTGCTCTCTCCTGCCGCAGCGCCTCCTCTCTCTTTTCCATAAGCACCGGAAACGATGCCATGAGTTTTGTGGGCGCACTTTGCGTGAGCGTGACGCCCTCAAATGTCACGTTGTTTGTTATGGTTCCCTCTACCATTCAATTAACGTTGTACACATCCAGTGTGGCATTCGTCCAGACTAACGACGGTTGACTCTCCGGCGGCCATTATTCAACGTTGTGAATAACGGTGAGAATTATGTTTACAGCATACAGTAATGCGTGTGTGTGTGTGTGTGCGTGCGTGCGTGCGTGTGTTATTATTAACAATAAACCGCTTTGTTAATATTCTGATTATAATTATGATCAACTTGTGTATCGCACTTCAACTAATCTCCCATTTATTCCCGACCCAATTGTTTGCAGAGTAATTTGTTTCGGGCCCAGTTGACAAACTTGCAATTAAGGACACTCACACATGCATGTGAAACATTAAATCACACTTAACACAAACTAGACACGGATAAAGTGTTGCGTCAATCCACTTAGCACACACTTGACAGGGATTAAACATTCTTCACAGAATTAAGTATTGCGTCATAATCCCTACTCCGGCTCCTGCTCAAGCTAAAAAACGCTTCACTCTCACACACATACTAATATCAACTAATTTTGAAATTCCCACTTCCATCTTTAATTCATCGTAATCTGGTTGTAATCAATATTCCGTACTGCAAAGTTGTTTCAAGGGTTGTCGCATTCCTTGGTATAGAATTATCTTTAAGTAGCTGTTTCTGTGATAATTTAAATACACCTATCTCTATGGTTTGTGCAATTAAAGAGTTCCTCTACTCGTCCAGCGTATTGTAAGACTTTCTGATGGCCATTGTTCCCATGCATGAAACCTTTTTATGACAGTTTCTGGATCATCTATTTGTCCGTAATTGCTTTTAAATTAATTTTCCTAAGAATTTCCTTTATTGGAGGTTAGTCCTATTCTTCTCAAAACATCAGCAGCTTCTCCATTTACTGATCTTCCTATTGCAAACCGAAAAGTATCTTCATCATAGCATCTTTCCTCTATGAGGCATCCATGTTTTGTAATTTACTTCCCCTTTTCCTTCTTTACCAAAGAATATTGAGATCCCCAGTGGCAATTTGATTTGCCACTGACCGTTCCAAGGCGGTAACCCCTCGGGTTCTCATTTTTGTTTATTGTTAGTGGTGTCTTTTTTGAAACTGATCATTTTATTAACCATGCTCTCTCCCCCTTTCTTCTTCTTGACTGTGTGGGGAGGCTGTTTTTTCTGAATGTGGCGATTCCTGATATGCATATTTCACCTTTTTGGAATTTGGCGTTTTTCTACTATATGGGGTTTCGGGCCCGCCCGGCTAGCTCAGTGGATAGATCATCGGACTGTCAATCCAGGGGTCGTAAGTTCGATCCCCAGCCGAGGCGGGAAAAATTTCTCCGTGACAATTGAACTCTGACATTGCGTCTGAGAGTCATTTGTCCCTCACCTCTGATTCAAGTGAGGAAGCAGTCAGTCGCTTGCGGAGAAATTGGTTAGTACTGGTTAGAGACCCAGGAACACCGGTTAGGTGGACTGACCGCCGGGATATAACCAGAAAGGTGTTGAAACCAGGCGTTAAACCCCAAACAAACAAACAAATATGGGGTTTCGGGATTGTAGTTTCTTCGTATCTTTTTAGGAAATTCTCAAACCCTTCTTAAGGTTCCACACCTTCAGGTTAAATGGTCAGTGTCCTAATTGCTCCTAGCAGTTTTAATTCCTGCTCTGTAACATCTTTTTTCCAGTTACAATTATTTATAATCAATTAACTTTTTGATTTTGACATCAAATATAAACCAGGTGTGTTATGGTCTGGTGGTCCCGCTGCCTTGATTCTGGTCCAATTTATGCAAAAGTTGGGTGTGCTCAAATATTTGTTTTTTAAGATTGCTGCGCATCTTTTCGGCCTTGGTTTAGTTTTTCCTCAAGAGCTTGCTTCTTCTCGGCTAGTTTTACTTGTCCATCCTTCATTTTTAGCTCACCTGAGCACTTGTGCTCATGGTGAACTTTTAGGATCGCCCTGTGTCCGTCGTGCGTCGTCTACTTTTGCTTCAAACAACATCTCCTCTTAATCCCATGGGCCAAAGTTGATAAAACTTGCCACGGATGTTCCTTGCATGAAGCTCTTCCGAAGTTGTTCAAAAAATCAATTCCATGCAGAACTCTGGTTGCCATGGCAACCTAAAGGAAACAACTTTAAAAATCTTCTTGTCTGAAACCACAAGGCCTAGAGCTTAGATATTTGGCATTTAGCACCCTCTAGTGGAACTCTACACAGATTGTTCAAATTATTTCCCTGGGGTCAAAATTTGCTCCGCCCCAGGGGTCACTTCATTTTACATAGAATTATATAGGAAATCTTTAAAAATCTTCTTCTCTCAAAAAAACCACAATGCGTACAGCTTAGATATTTGGTAAGTACCATTGTCTAATGGATGTCTACTAAATTTGTTTAAATTATATCCATTAGCCAAAATCGGCCACGCCCTAGGGTTCTCTTGGTTAACATATAGTTATATAGAAAAAAAACATGAAAAATCATTTTTCTCCGAAACTAATAGGACTAGACCTTGGATATCTAGTGCTGAGTATTGTGTAGAGACCCTTTATCAACTTTGTTAAAAAGTTGGCCCTGGGGTCAAAATTGCCCCCAACCCGGGGGCCCTTAATATGTGAAAAAGGCAAACTTTAAAAATTTTCCTACTGGAAACCTCAATGCCTAAAACTTAGATATTTGGTATGTAGCATTGTCTAGTGGATGTCTACCAAGTTTGTTCAAATTATGTCCCCTGGGCCAAAATTGGCCACGCCCCAGGGTTCTTAGTTTACATTGATTTATATAGCGAAACATGAAAACTCATTTTTCTCCGAAACTAATAGGTCTAGACCTTAGATATTTGGTGTTGAGTATTGTGAGAGACCCTTTACCAACATTGTTTAAATGTTGGCCTTGGGGTCAATATTGGCAACGGCCCTTAATATGTAAAAAAGGCAATCTTTAAAAATATTTTAACTGGAAACCTCAATGCCTAAAGCTTAGATATTTGGTATGTAGCATTGTCTAGTGAATTTCTACCATGTTTGTTCAAATTATATGTTTCCTGGGCCAAAATTGGCCACACCCCAGTGTTCTCTAAGTTTACATTGATTTATATAGGAAAACATAAAAAATCATTTTTCTCCGACACTGATGGGACTAGACCTTAGATATTTGGTGTTGAGTATTGTGTAGAGACCCTTCACCAACATTGTTTAAATGTTGGCCCTGGGTTCAAAATTATATGTACAAAAGGCAATATTTAAAAGTCTTCTTACTGGAAACTTCAATGCCTAAAACTTAGATATTTGGTATGTAGCATTATCTAATGGATGACTACCAAATTAGTTCAAATTATGTCCCCTGGGCCAAATTGGCCACGCCCCAGGGTTCTCTTAGTTTATATTGATTTATATAGGAATTAATAACTAAAAGTACTTTTGTACTCAGGTGACCGATTTAGGCCCATCATGGCCCTCTTGTTTTAGTTCATCCAATAGTTGTTTGAGCACTTGTTCCTCCCACTTTTTTACTTGTCAAAACCTTCATGAATGTTTCTAAATTTGTCGTACTTCATTCTCTTCCTTTTAATTTACCGTTCCAAGGCGGTAACCCCTCGGGTTCTCACTTTCGTTAATTGTTTGTGGCGTCCATATTGAAATTGATTATTGTAAAACCATGTTCTCTTTTCCTCTCTACTGTTTGGCTGTGTGGGGAGAGGAAATAATTTCACTGCGATGTTGATTCCGTGTTATAATATTGTGAAAGAAAACTTGAGATTGTCGACTCGGACAGAATATGTGTTGATAGTCTAGATTCTTTCCAAATTGGGTCATCGTGGGTCAAAACCTAGTTGTTGTATCTTCTGTCGAATACCTATCTTGATATATGGCCAGGGAAGGAAGCGAGTTGGGAGCTTAACAAAAAGGCGTGCACAAGATAGAGGTCTCTTGAATTCAGCGCTCGATTGCGTATTGGACCCACAAAACTGACTATTTACCTGATATCCTGTTCCATACCGTACTGTCCGGGACCGACTGCAATACCTGCCCAGACCCGTCACTACACTCCCCCCTTCTTTATTTTGAGGGTCTTCAAAGGAAAAGCCTAAAATATACTATGACCACAAAAAGTCGACTTTTTATATTTACGGCGCAACTGCATGGGATATCCTTTGCTAGTAAGAAACCCACTGTTTCGTCTTGGACTTCTTCTTGACTTTCAGTAACCTTCGGGCTTCACACACTTTAAACAAATATCGATTCAATCCTTAAATAACAGATATTTATATATAATGACATTATACAATAAATAATAATACAAAGACAAGACTTCTGGTTATTATATTATTGTGTTTTCAAGCTAAATAAAACTTTCCTAACATCATAGAAATATTTTTCATTTCCCTTATTAGTGTACGTGATCGGGATCATAGTGTTGAAGGTAGGTGGCTCGCAACTTAATTGTTCCAATGCCCATTTCTCAAACCAACGTGTTGATCTTACTTCTTTGCTTGTTGAAGCTCTTTTGAGTAAGCTAATGGTCCTTTATGAAGTTGCCTCTCTCGCAAATTCCCGTAAAGAATACCCTCTTAACCCCAGCCAGTTTCAAGTTATCCACAATAGCACCAATCAACCCGGCGATGTCCTTTGGTTTTGTGTCATGTCTTATATCATTACCCCCTATCGTAAGAACGACTACTTGGGGCTTGAATTCTTTCAGTTCCCGCATAACCTCTGCTGAGAAACTCTGCTGTCATGCAACCAACTTCGAAAAAGCGTACAGTCGCTGGCATCTGAAAGTAAACAAAATAGAATATATAGTACACCTGGTTTAATTTGGTCTGCTGGAATGGAGCTCAGTTTAGAAGACACGACACTTCTCGCCAGAACAGCAAAGTTTATTTCGCTACATGCAGGGTCAAACATACCTCTTTCACAACTCTGACTGATAAGACTGTCTAGGTGTTTTGGTCCACTCATAAATTTCAGAAATTTTCCATGGAATCATCGGTAACTTATTTGCTTAATACAGTAAAAATATATTAAAAAAACATATCGTTAGCTGCATAAGACTGGTGGTTTTGATGCATATGATGCTTGAAATATGTTTGTTGAAATTTTTGTACAAGTGATTATTATAGTGTAAATAAATAGTGTTTTATCATACATGGGATACTTGCTTAGATTTTAATGTGGAGAGAGTTCAGGGTATCGTCTGAATAATACACAGGTTAACTTTGGCCTCTGGTGGGAAATATAAAATGTTATGCATAACTGCATAATCCAGAAATCACGTTGATCGGTATACTAAGAATCGCGTCATGTTGCGGATTTCACTGCACCTTTGCTTGTCGAACTTGGAAACTAAATTAGCTGTAGTCGTGCGTAGTTCTTGAAGTGACCTAAAACGCTTCCCCTTCAGTTGCTTCTTAATGACTGGAAAGACTGCAAACTCCATAGGTGCCAACATCAGGGGAATACGGCGGGTGGCTGATCGTCTGGAACCCTAGACGCGAATCTCAAGTTGATGTTACTTCCGGCCTGTGGGTTGATCGTTATCCTGGTGAAGTATAAATTGTCGAGCGGTATTCCCGAAAGCTTCTTCCTAAGGGCATCGACAAGGCCTCGCCGTAAAACCTTTAATAAAAACCGTAAAGTAACTCGTCAGTAAATAAAAGATCTGGTCGCGTTTAAAATTTTGATGCATTCATTTATTGTATAACTGAATAATATTAAAACTCCATCATCTGAAATTTTATGAGGAAATTCTGCAGTTAAATCAGTCCCCGACAGTTTTGAGTTTTTGGTGGTGAAAAAAGTGGCGTTACGTTTCATAGTGGTGGTTTCCTCTGTTTTCTTTCTGGTAAAAGTTAAATGTAACGTGTTACCGTAAAGTGCATAAAGGTTTTATCAACCCCTAAAAATGTTTACTCGGAACAACAAAGATTCTTAATATCTTAAATTTTTTCATTAGAATACAAAATTATTGTCGGCGGCCTGCCGCTAGTTCTAATAACAGAACGCACAAAACTTAGGTTTTCAGTAAAAATGTTTTCTAAGAATCCTATCTGATCAGCTATGTTTGCTGTCAATGTATTCCTATTCAATTTTGCTGCCTTTGATTTCTTATAACGCAACTTCATTCCCCCTGGACGTGTTACCTCATAATATTTGTCTTCTTGTTTCAAATAAATCTCTGCAAGTTGGCAACTTTCTCTCATGTCCCCCAATGTCATTTAATACAATAGACGGGGTTCCGTAGACGTTTTTAATAATCTCGTGAGACGCTAGGCCGGAGTATCTGCCAAAATATTCTACTAGGGCTAGGGTGCTTAAGACCCCAGCCCCTAGCCAGGTTACCCTCTTTTCTTGTACTATTTATCGGCTTCATAAGTTACGTTGTGAATAAAACAATTTATTTTTTTATTGTGCTTTGGTGTAAAATGTAAGTACTCGGTTTTTGGTTGACTTTGGTTGGGTTAGATATATGTTTACAAGAATATTTACACACGACTATTTACAAGTGTCATTGAACACATCACTCAGCATATTATAAACCGTTTTAGACATTGATAGATCGTCTAATATGAACTTAGGCACTGCCTCTCTCGGAATCGACGAATCAAAAGTGATGTATATCGTATGTTTAACAGTAAAACAAAGAAACAAGTCATCATTTGTTGTTTTACTTTTTAACCAAAACTGATCAAGGTTGTAAGATGCATCACTACATCTTAGTGAGCTGAATGATTCTGTGAAGTTTGGAAGAATCCTTTGAGATGTTGAATACACCAGTTTGCCTGTAAACTCTTAGTTAAACAGCACCAAAATGTGATCAAAATGCAAGGCTGACCGATGGTATAAGAAATGTAGACTCATAAAAATCTGGTTAACAAGGTAGATTGTAAAACATCATTCCACAACACCTAAAATACATAGTTGGAATATGGTGACACCAATGACAGAGCAAGTAGCGAAGCTTGTCATATTCTTTGAATATTCAAGCTTGAAATCAACAAACATACTTTTGGGTCTAAGGACTTAAGATAATACTATGAGTGACAGTAGAGGAATTTATTATCCGAATAGAATGATACATTCAAATTAGTCCATGAAAAGCAAATGCTGAAGGAGTCTATTCCTATTTTCTATGGTTCCATTTAACAGCAAATTATATTCATAACAAAATTATACTGATGGTGTTGTTCATTTACTGTTCTTCAATGAGGTCTACATTAAAACGTTTTTGTATTATTTGATATCACAATCACACAGTATAATTGTTTAGACAATTCTTTTTCTTGTCAAGTGACATAAACTTCCAAAGCAGCACCTTCTATTGCAGGAATTAGTAGTGGAAGAATATGTAAACTGTATGCTCCCTCTACTGTCTAGAACAGTTAACCTGGTCTCCCAACAGCATTTCATGTGAAGGTGTTTTCCTGAAATATTAAATTCAACAGCAAATTAATTTATCTTCAAAAATAATTTTATATCTTATTGCTTTTATAAATTTATTTGTAAACAGTTAAAATTGATTTAAAATATTTAGACACAAAAAATAAAATTTGTCAAATACATTGATTTTGTATGCTCTGATAATTACTTCAGGTATCCTGACTCCTGACTTACTCTATGGAGACTCTTTAAATCACATGGACAACAGTATAGTTCCACGTCAGCTGAACATTTTTTTGATCTGGATCTAAACTGGTTGCTTCTTGGTCAGAAATAACCTCATGAATCTAAACTTAAGGGATTGCCACACTCCTCCCAACTTTGTTCGTCGATAAATAGAAAAATATCAAAATCTCAATAACGGCAAAATGCCGTTAAATGAAACTTTGCACAAATGTATGTTAATAATGTATCTTAATTTTGCAGATGGCAAGACACGTTAGAAGAGTAAAGACAAATAGCGAGATCTAAAAATTCCCTAAACTTCTATTTACATAAATTCACAAAAACTAAACAACACAAAACATCATTTTAAAACCCCACATCAGTAATATGATACTGACAACAATTTGTTGTGTCCTCGTGACTTACATATGTAAACTTTACAAGATATAAGTAAAAGTGTGTTTGACCATCAAGTTTCTGGTCGCTTCCTGGTCGCGTAAACGGATGACAATCACTGATTTCTCTTTTAGTAGTTGAAATTTTGTTACAAAGTACACAACATTTTCTTGTCGGTATCATTGCGCTCACGTGGGAATTTAGAATTATGTTTTGTATCGCTTAGTTTTTGTGAATTTATGTAAATAGAATTTTAAGGAATTTTTAGGTCTAGCTTTTTTTCTTTACTTTTCTAACGTGTCTTACTGTATGCAAAATAAAGATTCATTAGTAACGTTCATTTGTGCAAAGTTTCATTGAACGGCATTTTGCCATTATTGAGATTTTGATAATTTTCTTTTTATCGATGAACAAAGTTGGGAGGAGTGTGGCAATCCCTTAAACAGTCTAGATCCTGATCAGACTGCACAGATGAGCCTGCTGAACTGGATATACATTGGTCACTAATGTGATAAAGGGTGTATTCATGAAGTAAAATGTAAAAAAAACTAACATTGTAACTTATATTCATGCACCGGTAGATTCAGTGTGATGTCTATTATACATTCATGCAGCTTTAATAAATGAAAATAAAGAAAATTTATGCAAACCTTGTATCTGTTTACTATGGTAATGTTCATATTCTGTGCCATAGCTTTCTACCAAATCTGCATAAGTATCTATAGGCTTCATAAGGTTGGTGATACACATCTCTGAAAATAAATGTTTTATTTTAAATCTTCTCTGATAACTAGTAAGTCAGTTATACAGTACCTTTTGTGGCTTATGAAGATGTACATAAATTGCTGTTGCAGTTAACAGTGAACAATTCATACTGTTGCCATAATTTATTTATTACATGTAGGGTCTTTTTATTTAAATCACATAAAAGGAAGATGGTAATGATGAAAAATTTCATGCCATCTTTAATTCCTACACAAGATTAGCATAAAAACAGAGTGTTATCACATTTGAAAGACCACAAAGAGATGTGCCAGCTGATCTGAATCTACATCTATGCCATCCGATCTGGATTTACATGGGCTGACCATTTGTGGTAAAAAGGTGTGTCCATGAAGTAGGTTAAGTTATTAACTTTGAAAACTGAAACAGCATTGTTTCCTTTCTAAAAAAAGTGAACAAGATTATGAGATTTATCCCCTAAATAAAGGATTAAATAAGTGACCACAGGGACCCATCATGTATGTACAACATGGTCCGCAGAGAAACTTTGTGGCGTTTGATTCTGTGTCTTCCAAAAACTTGGCATGTTCAGGTGATGTTGTGTGAACATGCCAGAGATTATGGTACACCATAGCAGGGCTGGACAAATTTAGATTTTTAGTAACTAGTCCAGAACTAGCTGGGTAAACATTTCAGCTAGTCCCACTTTTGCGCAAATAAGCAAATTCTGATTAGTCAGTATTAACAGTAAAGAAAGAAACAGGAATTTCAAGAGGAAGCATTACATGGGGGCTTGATAATGTTAAAATAGATCTCAAAACATGTTATTTTGTAATAAACTTATTGCTGTTGTAATATGATATGCATATGGTGCTAAAAGAGAATGGCGCATATCAAATTAACGTTTAAACTAGTCTACACTAAAACATTGAGCTAGCCCACAGACAAGCAATCAGATATTTTGAGATTGTCCGATACAATTTTCAGCTTGTCCAAGGCGTCGGGCTAGTGGGTTTGTCCAGCCATGCATAGTCATGTAAAGGAAGGGCAAATTCTGTGCTGTTTGAGTGTTTGTACAGTTTATTAAGGGTAAATTAAAAAAATTACCTCTCCAGTAGTCTAATTTTTCTCCTATTCCAGTTTCATGAACCAGATTTGTCACGCAAATTACAAAAACAAATTTTATAAACGATATTATTTGCCCAATGCATGCATATACCTTCCGATGACTTAATTTAGTTTCTTAGTGACAGACTTCCTTAAAGTCGCCGGACCATCGGACCTGTCCGGTAAAATTTGGACTGGTCTGATGTGATTTCAAATGTTGTAGGACCGAATGTCCGGCAAAAATTTGATCTGCATATTCCAATTTTACTCGCTAAATTACAATTTTACTTGTTTGATTCGAGACTGTTCTGAGGGAAATGAGTGAGGATATCTGAATGAAATATTTTACGTATTGGTCATAATGACAATTTGTACCACTGAAAAAAAACACAACACAAACACCCTTAATACTGTGTTTTGCTTATTTAATGTGTTAAATGTTTCAGTCAGACAGAAATTGTTTCGGTCAGACAGATTTTCACATCTTATATGACCTCATGTCTGACTTTTTTACAACTTTCGAGAAGTCTGTAGCGACCATTACACTCGAACATCTGGACCAAGGCATGTATACAAAAGCTAGACACAAACTATTGGACTGTGAAAACTAAATAAAATAAATAAATTTTCAAATTTATTCCAATTAATTAACGGTCAACACGGCTTCACCATGCAACACATTTGAACTTGTAACAGTTACTTGTTTGACAGAGCAGAGGTGTAGAATTCCACTCGACCGCTCGCCATGGCGAGTAAATGATCTGTTGGGTCGAGGGAAGTGGCCAAAACACTCGACCGGCAGGTCAAGTAAATTTTTCAGCAAAGCACAAGTGTTTTCTTCGAAAAATGAAATATTTTCACTTTGTTTACAAAATACAATTCGATTTCCGGAATTTCAAAGATTGTGTCAATGAAAATTTCTACACCTCTGTCAGAGCAATTAATCCTAAAATCTGAAATAAATAATTAGTGGTAAACACGGCTTCGCCGTGCTTTCTATTTAAATCATTCTATACTAAGCCTCATTTTTTTTATGAAATGTAGCTCTAATAATTTTTATTTGTTGTAAATGAAGCATTATTCAGATAGCATTCGGTAAACAAAGCTTTACAGAAAGAGTATTTTATTTAAAATGTAAGGACAAGTGTACTTTCTGTAAGGGCGAGTGCACTTGCTCATTCACTCGACCTGCAGGGCGAGTGGGTAAAAGAAAATTTCTACACCTCTGCAGAGCAATTATTCCTAAAATCTGAAAAAAATAATAAGTGGTAAACACGGCTTCGCCGTGCTTCCTATTGAAATCATTCTACACTATGCCTCATTTTTTTATGAAATGTAGCTCTAAAAAGTTTTATTTGTTGTAAATGAAGCGTTATTCAGATAGCATTTGGTAAACACAGCTTTACCATGCCTCAAACAACTTATATTAGCAGAGTAGCTTTATGCTTTATCTGCAAACATGGGTTCGAGTACTGATCATGAATACACATCTTCAAGCTGGTCAGATTTCATTTGACCAGTTCTGTCCAGTCTACAATATCCAGAGTTAATTCAACGCAATACCTAATCGCTTTCCCACACCAAATTAAAACGAAAGCAATCGATATAACTATCTAATCTGCAATGTTAAACTTACTGTTCTTGTTGATGATTGCAGGAAAAAAAAAATAAAAACGTCGTAAATTTCCAATGTTTAGAATGTTGGGGAAACCGGTGTAATTGTCACTTTGCCACTCTGTATTTTAATTAATTACCAAAATTCGAACAACTACCGTAATGCGCATCGCTACGGTGGAGTCTACTGTTAGACTCTAACTCTGTGACAATATTAGGTTTTACTCAATGTAGAAACTTATTTACCTTAATTTTTTAGGCGAGTTAAATCTTAATTGTTATCTAACATATGGAAGAGGAACTTCTGAAAATTTGAATCGAGAAACAAAATGGCGGTTTTTCAGTTTTTAAATCCGGAAGTAAGCACAAAAGACTATTGCACCCGGTTGAAAGTCACATGGTCCAATCAGAAGCCTTATTTTGCGACATGGTTTCAAAGTTTCTAGTTACTCCTTTTTGCTCATGCGCAATACCGTAATCGGAATCGACACGATTTCGACGCGCTTCGCGCGTCGAAATCGTAGGGTCGATAGATCGTCTATTAAAATTGGCAACCGAATTCTGTCCTTATTCGCTGGTGCCAAAAATGACCCGAATCCAGCGCACTATTTAAAACCGAACAAGAGCGCTTTAGGTTTCCGACGTCCTTCATGCCCAGATAAGACGAAATCCTGTACAGAATGTCTGTCGGCATTTTGTTTTGAATACTCCGACGTGAAGAAGTTATCAGCTTCCATGCGCGACGAGTGTCTATGCTTGCTTGTCACCTCGTCGCCGGAACCGAAAAGCGCCGAGAAATCGAACTTGTCATCGGCGGCATCTTCTTTTCCCCTTTCGTCGCCGGAACTAAGATACGCCGAGAGAAAGAGCTTGTCCTCGTTGTCGTCTTCGTCCCCCACTGACTTGCGTTTGATGACGAACCAGAGGAAGGAAACCTCTGAGTGACAAATATTCCTTCATGGTCACCATCGCCCGCTTCTGATGATGATTATGATGACGACGAGGAGTAGCGTAGTGTTCTCAATCGTTTGAACCCTAGTATTTGCGGAGTTGCCAGATCGCTCGAATCCAGATGTCTCTTGGTTGTTGTCGTTGTTGCGGCTGCTCTCTCCTGCCGCAGCGCCTCCTCTCTCTTTTCCATAAGCACGGGAAACGAAGCCATTAGTTTAGTTAGCGCACTGTGCGAGAGCGTGACGCCCTCAAATGTCACGTTGTCTGTTATGGTTCCCTGTAGCACTCCATCGACGATGTACACGTATAGCGTGTGGCATTCATCCAGACTAACGGCGGTTGACTCTCCGGTGGTGGCCATTCTTCAGCGTTGTGTATAACGGAGATAATTCTGTTAACAGCAGTGCAGTAATGCGCGTGTGTGTGCGTGCGTGCGTGCTTGCGTGCGTTATTATTAACAATAAACCTCTTTGTTTATATTCTTCTTATCATTATGAGCAACTTGTGTATCGCTCTTAAACTAATCCCCCTTCATTCCCGACCCATTTGTTTGCAGAGTAATTTGTTTTGGGCGGAGTGTCCTAATCATACTGTTTGAGAGCAACGATACAAAATGGTACACATTAGATAGTGAAAT
Organism: Corbicula japonica; assembly: GCA_038501625.1. NCBI lineage: Eukaryota > Metazoa > Mollusca > Bivalvia > Venerida > Cyrenidae > Corbicula > Corbicula japonica. The sequence continues at coordinate 288,780 of JAZAYU010000168.1, forward strand.
ACGCACAGAGCCGACCATTGACGTCCACATTTATATTCCTGCTTTTCCCCACAAATCCGTCAGATGTTCATGATTTTCAACAGAAAACATACTATCGCCCATTTATTTTAAGAACTGTTTCTGAAGCAAGCAAAATTTGACTTTGATGTATCCGAGCATTATGTTGCGACACTAACTGTGCTAGGAATGGCGAAGCATTTACACCAAAACTAGGCTGTTTCTCTTCACAGAAAACAATGAAATCTTCTGTCAGAAGGTACAATTCTTACCCTAAGATAGATATAATAATTTTCACAGGACAACGCAACTTTATCGAAAAAAACCTAATAAGACATCAAACAAAATGTTCAATATAGTGGGACACCATTCAATCACATTCAGACTTGTTCCTTGAAACGTGCGGATGCGTCAAACACAATTCTAACTTTTGTTGGCTTTCCATGTATTGTTACTACTGAGAAATGAGGATGTAAACATATTTTCAAAGTTTTGTCAAGAATCTATTTTCTCAACATCTGTTTTCAGTGTAGAACTTTATTGTTCCTACATATAGTTTCATGACTTCTGTGTCGTTATATAGCCTTTTTTTCTTTATTCATACTTGATTGATTTTTTTAGTCATTTCAAGAATGACTTAAAAAACCATAAACACATGCTGAAAGAAACTGTAGCAGTAGTTCGCATCTCAAGATTTTGTTAAATCGTGCTCTACTTCACAAAACCTCCCTCTCACTGGAGCCCACTGTCCCAGGGCAAACATTAGTCCAGACACTAAACAAATGTCATGCAATTCCATTTTATTATTACATTAAATCATGACAAAATTTCCATTGCTATTTTTTCATACGTAGATATTTATCATAGACAAGGTTACCAAGAAGTGTCATTTGGAAACAATTTTGTTGCCTTTACAAATGCTTGCGTTGTTTTCGGATCAATTTTTTCCCGCCCAATCATTTTCATCGATAAAAGAAAATTATCAAAATCTCAATAATGGCAAAATGCCGTTCAATGAAACTTTGCACAAATGAATGTTACTTATGCATCTTGATTTTGCATACAGTGAGACACGTTAGAATAGTCAAGAAAACAAGCTAGACCTTAAAATTCCTTAACATTCTATTTACATAAATTCACAAAAACTAAGCGATACAAAACTTAATTTTAAATTTCCATGTGAGTGCAATGTTACTGACAAGAAAATGTTGTGTACTTTGTAAAAAAACATTCAACAACTGAAAGAGAAATCAGTGATTGTCATCCGTTTACACGACCAGGAAGCGACCAGAAAATTGAAGGTCAAACACACTAATACTAATAAATAAATAAATACTAGTAAATTTACATATGTTTGTCACGAGGACACAATTAATTGTTGTCAGTATCATATTATTCATATGTGGGCATTTAAACTTACGTTTTGTGTTGTTTAGGTTTTGTGAATTTTTGTGAATAGAAGTTGAGGGAATTTTTAGATCTCGCTATTTTTCTTTACCGTTAACGTGTCTTACCATAATACTATTTAGCTAGGAAGAGTTAAATAGTTAAGGTCATTTATTTTACCTTTACTTATACAAATAAAGAGTCTTTCAGTAAGTGGATAGTCGAGTACAAAGCGTAGCAGTCTCAACAACAAGAATCGATTTTCTTATGTTTTTATTGAATAAGTTACAAACAGAAACAGAATATTAAGCCTAGAAAGGTTATCGAATAAATATATTAAGGGTTTTCAAATATAAACTAATTTATGAATTTTCAGTTACTGTAGAAGACATATAAAACAAAGTAATAGTTATGTTGTATTCTTACACAGTCTATGTATCAATGAACAATTTTTAAGTAGTTAAAACGTTTCTTAGCAGTACAATTTGCTTACAAAAACGCCTATTCTATAAATTCCAAAATTTCAGCACAATATGTTCCTTTTTTGCAGTTATTTATAGGCATTAATATAGTAATACAAAAATTATTAAAAACCACAACTGTGACATTTGAATATGCCACCCTGACACAGTAAATAGGCATCTTTAACCAAAAGTTAATTAACAAGCTCAAGTTGATTTAGTCTTCAGGTTTAAGCTGCGACATCCTTACGAATCGCAAACATCAATCTACGATAAACTTCACTTGGAACATAACACCTGAAAATTCAGTACCTGAAGTCTTTAGTTTTTTTTTCAAAGTATTTGCTCTTACAATACTGTAGAAGGTCAGATGTAAACTATCTCCCATCATAATGGTATAACTTCTTGAACCGAGAAACCTATTTCAGCAGTTATATTTTCTTCCAACTGAACATGTTTAGAGAGCTAACATTATTTCCACCTATCAGTCATAAATCATTTAAAAGATAACTGTCGAACTTGGACAAAATCCAAGTGTAAATTTGATAAACTGCTTTTCTTGTGCATCTCCCTCTGGATCCACCTCAAAGTGTGATCTGCCTTTCATGGACTTCATATTCAGATTCTTAAATATGAGTATATGTTTAATAAATGTTGGTCTGTCCTATGAAAATTTTTAGCACTTTTTCCCCCATTAACAAATTCAGCACTAACTCGCTGACCTTCTTTGTATACCTGCAAAATCCAAGAACAGTATTTGAAGACTACTTCAGCGCTTTTTAATATACCAAGAATATTTAATATGGAGGTGAAATTCTGAATGAAAACATGATTTAACATAATTTTATACAAATGTTCTGCTTACTTCATATGATCAGGAAAACCCCTCATTTAGATCATCCCTCATAAACACCACCTAATTAATTAAAGAAGCCTGTATTAATAAAAAAGAACAAATACCGATGATTGTAATCTTCTTTTCCTGGTGCTTCTTTCCTCAGTCTGTAAAAAGATAAACCACATAGCTTAAGTAATACATTTATCGATAACAATTAGTCAAGAAGAGTTTTTTGTGGCAGAGATGGTTTTATAGATAACAACTTGGTTAGGTTTAGAGAATTAATAAAGTTTTTGATTTAATATTTATTTATACAGCCACATCCCTTTTTTTCTCTGAAGTTGATATAAATTTTGGTCTTACCCTGAAGTCATTCATACAAATGAATTATTGGCGAAAGATGACAGCCAGAACAATTTAGTCACATTTTTACCAATCCATCTCAGCCAACAATGTTATCATACTGGATCATATTTTTACGCAACTTTGGGGTTATTGTTAAAGTGCAAATGGTAGTGATTAGAGTTACGTGCAAGGACTGTGTTGCTTTGCTGGCACTGGATAAACACTCCCTTTGTCAATTGACAAGTAGGTCATAAACAGTTGAACCAATGAAACCTGTAAATTTTGGCTCAGTGTGTTTTCCATGTCCCATGAACACAATAAATGTAAATACTTGGAGCTTTTATGGGGGCTCAGATGCAATTAAAAGCTGAGGTAAGACAAATGTTGTGGTATTATAAAAGCTGTTCAACTTCTTGGAAAAGGCATGAAAATTGCAGGTCCCTATATTAAGAAGAACAATGCAAGATTTACTACAACTGATGGCATTAAAATACTTAACCTCCAATGCAGGTTCTTTCTCTTCCTTTTAATCAACATTGATAGGGTCTTCTTTTCGTCCACCCTTTTGAGCGCAACACATGCCTGTAAAAGTAAAATTAACAGTTTAAATCAAGTTTTGAATATTAACTAGATGGGTATTCAGTTGAACACTTGAGTCGCCCTCTGGTGCTGGGAACAAAAATGCTAGTACAAAAAGGTGCATAGCTCCATAAATGTCCTTAAGAATTTCGCTTATCATGACAGATTTGTCATAAGCAATATATTTTGAAAGTTTTAAGACGAAATATTAAGAAATAGCAAATTTATAGCCAATGTTAAGTTTTCATGTCAAAATCCAAGTACAAAATGGGGCATAACTCCATCAAATGTGACCTTGACCTTAAAAAGTTGGCATCATCTCGAGCATGTTGTCATTAGCAATACAATTTCAAAGTTTTATGAAGAATAAGAGGAAATGGCAAAGTAATAGCCAAAGATAAGTCATCGTGACAGACCAATGGACGGACAAAGCAATCCCTGTGTATCGCCTTTTCTTCGATAGAGCCACACAAAAACTCATTTTGTTAAATACAAGGGTGAAAGCTAGGAATTGTGAAAAACCTGAAATCCTGAGAATTTGTCAATTGTAGGGAAAATGAAAACAATCAACCATTTTTAAACGCACAGAAACCTGAATTTCAAACATACACCTGTAAACTTTCAAGCATGTAAATGTAATTTTGCCTTGATGTTACTATAATTCGTAGTTATTCTTCCCCTTTCTAAAGACACATTTGTAAATTTTTTCTTCAGTTTGTTGTAACACACCATCCAAAAATATAAATATAATATTCATTCATTAACTGTTCTCACCACTGGCAACCTCTTTGCCCGTACAAGTGCTTCTTTATTGTCTGGTTCATTCTGAGGCGCTTCTTCTGAAACCGTCACTTCAGAAACCTGTCTTGGATCCCAGACCTTGACCTGTAACTGACTTATAAATTGTTGCTTTTTAGAAAAACATAAACATACCTGTTATAAAGCATTTTATACAATATATAATCCTTGGTTTGAAAGAAAAAATCTCATTTTAACTGGCGATCTTAGTAATCTTAAAACATGGTTTACTACAGATTACAATTAAAACGTAATTGCCAGTAATTAAAAATACAATTACATATTCTTTTTGAACATTATATTACATAAAAATGGAATAATAGTACCATCAAACTGTTTTAAATACATTCACAGAAAAAAACTCTCTCTCTCTTTGCGACCCGCCCGGCTAGCTCAGTGGATAGAGCATCGGACTGTCAATCCAGGGGTCGTGAGTTCGATCCCCAGCCGAGGCGGGAAAAATTTCTCCGTGACAATTGAACTCGGACATTGCGTCTGAGAGTCATTTGTCCCTCACCTCTGATTCAAGTGAGGAAGCAGTCAGTCGCTTGCGGAGAAATTAGTTAGTACTGGTTAGAGACCCTGGAACACCGGTTAGGTGGACTGACCGCCGGGATATAACCAGAAAGGTGTTGAAACCAGGCGTTAAACCCCAAACAAACAAACAAACAAACAAACTCTCTTTGGCTGTAAGGTGAGTCATGCATATTACTTTTTTCAGAAACTCATATGTACACTGAATTGTACTTCTTTTTCAAATACCTTCAATCTTGCAGCATTTTGTATCTGTTCTGGCAGATTATCCAAGCAGAAAGCCTGCAAAAATAATGATGCATTAATTAAGAGTACTTGGCTGCTTAATTCAATGATATATCAACTGCTCTTCCGGTTGACTGTTTCAGAGGCAACTAGATACACAAGTTTTACTGTTAACAGAGAATTTTTATCAAAACATATAGTAATTGTCTCTGAGCGAATTCTATAGATTCCCACAGTTCATCTTGAAGGGTAAAAAAACAAACCATGACATAAATGATAAAATATCAAAGAAAATCATCTTTATGCCTTTAATTAATAGTCTTTGCCATACGTTAAATGTTCGCTATTTTAATTATTACATTGTTCCAGTCGCTGGCATCACTGCTGGAAGATTCCTCACTGTCCTGAAATTAAAAGAAATCACCACTGAGCCATGTCATGCCATGCCAAATCTGGCATGTAATTGGGAAAAGATCAATGCTGTTTATCAAGGTCAACATGTGTTCGAAGATTATGTAATATTTAAAAACTTGAATGCAATCTTTGATGATCTTAAAATTCCAAATCTGCGTAGAGAACTAAGTTTGGTACTTGCATTTAATTTATTAACAAAGAACATGATGGCAAACTATTATACAACGTTTCAAAGATGTAGTTGTAAATATATTTGAAAAGAAAGGTAACCTTCAATTATTAAGTCCAAACAGAGCCTTCGTCATATTACAAGATGCCAGTTGGCAACATATTGAGCCAGCTTTGATATGACATTTGACCCCTTACTGTGGAGATTTGGGCGATGAGTTTCATTATATTTTAAAGTGTAATCACTTTAATACCTTAAGAAAAATATATGTCAAAGCCTTCTATTATAGGAGACCGAATACACAGAAACTTAAAGACCTTTTAAATACGGAAAATAGATTTGAATTAAAGAAACTAAGTTTATTCACGGACATCATTAGAAAAACGATAAATTTATGACAAACTGTATTTCAAGAATAGCAAAATATCATAAAATAATATCACTGTACAAAATACTTTTTTATAATAATTTATTAAATAACTATACGTTATTAGCCCTATAAAAAGCATCTGCCACTTTCAATAACACGACGGCCTGCTTTATAACAGGGCCATTATCATTAACACATTTTCGGTCCCGGGCCAAAAAGTGTTATAGATATAAAGCCCGCATTTGAGGCAATTTGATTGGCTAATAAGGCAGCGCCGAAAAAGTGATAAAGATTTCAGCAAGAAACTCTAGGAAATGGCAGCCATTTTGTTTTAACTCGGTCTATTTGTCGACTCAGAGATTTTGCGTAATAAAATATACTTTGTTTTCAAACAGGAGTTGGTTTATTTATTGATAACGACTGAGTAAGAGTCTAAGACCGAACGTGTTATAAATTTACAACGTGAAGATTTTACAAAAACACAAGCATTTCCTGACGTGGATCAAATACTTGAGGTTATTTAATAAAATTGTCAATAAATAAGTGAAATATCATCGGGTCAGTCGTATTAGCCCTCGGCCTTCGGCCTCGGGCCAATACGACTACCCTCGGACAAATAACAGGGCCAATATCAAATCACTTATTTATTAATATATAGTAATTATCTAAATCAGTATATTATTTGTATAAACGATTGCTGTTTAAGCATTAAAATTTCGTTACAACTACACGTACTATGTTATATATGTTGAATCGTCGTTTCCAATTATATTGTCGTCATTGATAACATATTGTATGTATTTCATGTTTTTTGCTATTGTTGTTCTTTGTATTAAGAATCATGGCATGTAAATAAAGTTTGTAAATAAGCTTTTGTGATCAGAAGAGGACCGGCACGTTCTTCGTCAAGTTTTGTCTGTTAATGGCACACTAAGCTCCTCCCCTGCACGTTTATTGATAAAAAGAAAATTATCAAAATGTCAATTACAGCAAAATGCCGTTCAATGAAATTTGCACAAATGAGTGTTTCTAATGTATCTTTATTTTGCATTTGGTAAGACACGTTAGAGCAGTAAAGAAAAATAGCGAGATCTAAAAATTCCCTGAACTTCTATTAACATAAACTCAGAAAAACTAAACACCACAAAACATCATTTTAAATGCCCACATGAATAATACGATACTGATAACAATATCTTGTGTCCTCGTGACTAATATAATTATGTAAACTTTATGGGATATTAGTAAAACTGTGTTTGACCTTCAATTTCCTGGTCGCGTTAACGGATTACAATCATTGATTACTCTTTTAGTAGTTGAATGTTCTATACAAAGTACACACACGTTTCTTGCAGTATCATTACTAAGTTTTTGTGAATTAATGTAAATGGAATTGTAAGGAATTTTTAGTTCTAGCTTTTTTTCTTTACTTTTCTAACGTGTCTTATTGAATGTAAAATAAAGATACGCAAGTACTAATTTGTGTAAAGTATCATTGAACGACATTTTACCGTTATTGGGAATTTGATAAATATCTTTTCATCGATGACCTTTCGATTATTTAATGAATATTTATTATTCTAAAGTGACTTTTTGTCGATTTTCTCAATATAATTGATAAAATGAAGAATTTATAGACCTTTATATCGGCACTAGTTCGCGAGCCGCACGCCTTTTCATTGACACGAATTCCTCATGCATATCTAATGAACTCAGCAGGGCAACTCGCATCGGTGTTGTTTTTTGATTGTTGGATAGTGTTTCTGTCCTTAAATAGTTTTTCCGGCCTTTCCAGATTTGATATTTTTGAATTCAGTCAATATTTTTATTCAGGTTTCCAAATTATTTAAGGAATGATTCTTATTTTGGTGCGGTTCATGCAGATTGGACGTGCACGCGAGAGCTGGCAAATCCATAAAGCGCGCTAGTTTGTAAATAAGCTTTTGTGATCAGAAGAGGACCAGCACGTTCTTCGTCAAATTTTGTCTGTTAATGGCACACTAAGCTCCTCCCCTGCACGTTTATTGATAAAAAGAAAATTATCAAAATGTCAATTACAGCAAAATGCCGTTCAATGAAATTTGCACAAATGAGTGTTTCTAATGTATCTTTATTTTGCATTTGGTAAGACACGTTAGAGCAGTAAAGAAAAATAGCGAGATCTAAAAATTCCCTGAACTTCTATTAACATAAACTCAGAAAAACTAAACACCACAAAACATCATTTTAAATGCCCACATGAATAATACGATACTGATAACAATATCTTGTGTCCTCGTGACTTATATAATTATGTAAACTTTATGGGATATTAGTAAAACTGTGTTTGACCTTCAATTTCCTGGTCGCGTAAACGGATTACAATCATTGATTACTCTTTTAGTAGTTGAATGTTCTATACAAAGTACACACACGTTTCTTGCAGTATCATTACTAAGTTTTTGTGAATTAATGTAAATGGAATTGTAAGGAATTTTTAGTTCTAGCTTTTTTTCTTTACTTTTCTAACGTGTCTTATTGAATGTAAAATAAAGATACGCAAGTACTAATTTGTGTAAAGTATCATTGAACGACATTTTACCGTTATTGGGAATTTGATAAGTATCTTTTCATCGATGACCTTTCGATTATTTAATGAATATTTATTATTCTAAAGTGACTTTTTGTCGATTTTCTCAATATAATTGATAAAATGAAGAATTTATAGACCTTTATATCGGCACTAGTTCGCGAGCCGCACGCCTTTTCATTGACACGAATTCCTCATGCATATCTAATGAACTCAGCAGGGCAGCTCGCATCGGTGTTGTTTTTTTGATTGTTGGATAGTGTTTCTGTCCTTAAATAGTTTTTCCGGCCTTTCCAGATTTGATATTTTTGAATTCAGTCAATATTTTTATTCAGGTTTCCAAATTATTTAAGGAATGATTCTTATTTTGGTGCGGTTCATGCAGATTGGACGTGCACGCGAGAGCTGGCAAATCCATAAAGTAAATTTGCCAGCTCTCGCGTGCACGTCCAATCTGCATGAACCGCACCAAAATAAGAATCATTCCTTATATTTACATTTTATTCATTTTTTTCTTTAAATAAACTTAAGTCGAACGCTTTCAAAAATTAGTATTTAGTGAAAAGGGGGAGTCGTGGGAGTTTTCAATAGTAACTAACAGCCATTATTCCCCCTGACCGCATTACACACACCGTCGTTAGAAAATAGTCCTACCGAGAGATTACACTATCCACCAAGTTTTTGTTAATGTGTCTAATTTAATGTACATTTATATACTTTTTACACTTTTTATTTTTGAGATTTCACCAAATAAACTATATTTTCGGTTTTTAGAGTGTTTGTTTTCATTCTGTGTTTTAAATATGCACGACTAAATTGTCAGGGCGAAAATGTACAGTGTTTTAGAACGTGGGATTGATATTTTTGTGTTGTTTGGATTTTAACTGTGATTATCCGCAGTAAGTGCTTTTATCGTTTGTCTGGAATATCATTACATCACTTATTAATATTATTGTTGTGTGGTTGACACTTTTATGGACATTAAAATTGTCATTGTTCTCATTTTCCTGATTCGCGAAAATGGATTACATTTACAACTGTCAAAAAGTACTTGATGAAGGATGGATAGAGAGTAAGGCAAGTGTTTTTAAGCTTTGTTTATTGAATTCAATACATATTGTGTATTATCTTTATAGACTAACAGTTGTATTACATAACAAATTAAACAAGTTGATTTTATAGTGCAGAAATGTCAGTGTAAAATTAGCAATAAATCCAACAGTAAAAACATCACTTACAGTACATTTCACAAATGTGATGTATAACAATGACAAACTGAACATTTACATGTTAAATTGTTGATTCACATTTTCATTTTCTATGCCATTCTACTTGTGAATGTTTATTGTGCAATTTGAGAATGAGGCTGATCTGAAGAAATCAATGTTCTCATGGCTGAAATTTTGCCTGTTTGAATTGTTCTGATGAACATGTTGTGTTCTGGAGACATTTTCAGAGACATCGGGCTGGATATACTGTTGGATAGCACTTGACGCATTGCTGCTTACTGTTTCATCTGAAAAGGTACCTTCTGTTACTGCTGACATTGTGTTGCTGATCTGCTTCTTCTGTTTTGTACTTGCACCACGACTGTATGAGCGAATTGATCCCTCCTGCTTATGTCCACTCCAGAACATAATGTGTCGCACTTCTATCCCAGCATCACTCATAGCTGTAATTGCAGTTGCTCGTAAGCAATGAGCGGTGAATCTCTGGCTCAAACCTGCTGCCACACTGATATCCCTCATAAATGTTTCAAAAGTACTTTTAGCAAGAGCCTTGTCAACATACCATGGATGTGTTGTGTCAGGATTAGTGAGGGCCTTTTCATCGTACTGATTGAACATCATTGTCGCATTTGGATTCTGTTTGCTAATGAAAAATTTCAAAATTTTGACTGGGCAGAGTGGACCTCCAGTTGCATAAACTCTCTTTTCATTCACTGAACTCTTATGTCCTACACCACCCTGATGATTTTTCTCTTTCATTTCTTGGTTCAAGACCATATACTCCTCACCACTGGGGTCTTCCTTGAAATCAAAGCTGTTGTTTCTGAGTTGGTAGTGAAACTCCATACCTCTGGTGACATAATGAACAGCTATGATGTACCATGCTGCCTGTCGTAGTACAATTGGGCTCTGTATGTATCCTTTCAGATATTCAGAAATCTTCTGGAGGTCATCAACAGACAAAATGTCCTTGTGTTTGGTTCGCCTTGATGTGCCCATTTCTGTTCTGGATTTTAAGAAGCCTTCAAATGTTCTATTTGCCTTTGTGAATTCGATATCTCTCACAATATCAAACCTTCTGTCAAGGTCCTTGAGATGTCGGTTAATTGCGCTCCTTATGTTTGTCATAGAGTTTCTGTGATACTCATTCACTTGATGTTGCAGCAATGTTTTGGTCCTATGTTCTGCTGGTTTCGGGGTAGCCTCGCAGTAGAACTTTCGTAACTTCTCTGCAAGCTCATCCTTGCTGACCTCTTCAAAGTTGAGCATGTGTTGGTTAAATGTCTCCTTGTGCCATTCTAAAAAATACAATTTAAGATGTTGTTTTAAATGAAAAATGCATATTTTAACTTTTTTATGATTTTTAAAAAATATTTTATCTAATGTTTATTCATGTTCTCTAAATAGAAAATAATAAGCCATCATTACTATTATTATACTTCTTCTTTTTATTATTATTATTATTATTATTATTATTATTATTATTATTATTTTTACATTCCTATTGATTTCTTCGTTTAAAAAAATTCGGTTCAGTTTGCATGAATCGCATGACCCGTAATGACGTCAGTAACGTCATGGCTGTTACTATTGAAAAATCCCACGTATTACTCCCCCTTTTCACTTAATACTAATTTTTGAAAGCGTTCGACTTAAGTTTATTTAAAGAAAAAAATGAATAAAATGTAAATAAAAGTAATGATTCTTATTTTGGTGCGGTTCATGCAGGTTGGACATGCACGCTTTATGGTAAATTTGCCAGCTCTCGCGTGCAAGTCCAATCTACATGAACCGCACCAAAATAAGAATCATTCCTTATATTATTATCATTATTTTTGTTATTACTTTATTATTTTTTATAACAGGCACTCAAAATTACCTTGAAAAATATTCACTCCCCACTTAGTGTTCTTTTTTGTTGAGGAAGACTGATTTTTCCCTTCAATCTTGTTTATATCTTCTTCTTCTAAAGACTTGAAGCGTTTTGGAGCTTGGAAGTTATGAAGGTCATTCACAAAGTCTTCCATGACATCTTCTGCTTGTTCAGCTGCAAGTTTGGAATCTTCAGGTTCTTGTTTTGCACTTCCATCTTCTAATCTAACAGTTGCAGTTGGTTTAATTTGCTGATTTTCATTAAGCAATTCGTTTAAATTGATGATAGAAAGAAAATCATTTTAGCCATCAGATAAATCGTCGAAAAGCTCTCCCAACAGAAAGTCTCCAAAAAGAAATCCATTTCTGTGACTGCGACTCGCCATGTTTTGTTGATATCTACATGTAGAGGAAGTACTGTATGCAGACGACGAAATGTCAACTTGCGCGCATTTTTTATCTGTATTTGTTTTGGATTTATGTTATGTTTTGATGTTTTCGTGTAAAATAAAAGTTATTGTTTCAATTGTTGTAGATTTTCAGGTTAAAACTAATCAACAGACGCAAAACAATCAAACGAAAATGTTTGTAAACAAGCCGAAGGTAATGTACAATGTACGTAACCATATTTGGTAATAATAGTAAGTCTGCGCGCATTAAGATCTCAATTAGCTAATAGATTGGCGGTATGGAAATTAGCCCCGCCTCTCAAAGGTCATTACGGGTCATGCGGTTCATGCAAAATGAACCGATTTTTTTAAACGAAGAAATCAATAGGAATGTAAATATTATAGCAATATACCAATTAGAACGATGTTTCATATTGACCGAAAGTCACTCAAAATACGTTCATAAACAGGCATGTACCGCGCCATTATTACCCGTGTGACGTCAGTGGTCACCAGGAAGAGGAAATAAGATTAGCGCATGCGCATAGTCGCACAGTTATTGTTTACAAATGGCGTACAACACTGACTCGAGTGATGATGACTTGTTTGAAGGAATTCATAACGTTGATATTCAAGGCTATCGATTTGAGCCATATGCTTCGGAAAGCGAATCAAGTAACGTTACTAGTGATTCAGAAGATTCAGATTTAGATGATCGTTTTCCCGAAAATCATGAACATAGATTGGACACTTTAGACTGGTGCCGGTGCTCATCGTGTGAAGTAATGGCTTCGGAGGAGGAATGCGTTTGTTGTAGGGAGATTAACAACGTTATAGAAAAGGAGAGAGAGGAAAATGTGAGGGAGGACTGTATTACAGAACATCCGAAGTTTATGATGTTGTGCCTTGACCGAGATGTGTTGGGTATGGCTGCCATAAGTGTCTTCGATGTTGAGGACCGTTCTCCCAGAACCACTGACTGATAGGCATAAATCATTAAAGAGCTTTTTAAAAATTACAGTATTTGATAGACTGCAGTTACAGTAACTGTTATCTGTTAGTCTGGAATTTGTCAGTCTATGAGTCAATTTCTTCCACCTTCCAGCATGTGTTTATGGATATTGCCCATAATTTTTGACAGTATTTACTTCATCTCTATTCATTATCTAAATGGTCTCAATACCAATCCATTCAAAATAAATTGAAGTTTTAAAGGAAGCTTCACTGCTTGTTCGGTATAAATTTGATAATATTTTGAAAAAAAAGCAGACATTCTTAGATTTATGCATTTAGTAATTACAATTCTATTTTTTTTGGAATAACAATATTTTTCTAATTGTTAGAATTTATTTACATTTAGCAGTTCTTGCACATCATTGAATGATAAACCTGGTGAACCAATTAACAATATTTAATTTAAACCACTAATATAAATGAGCTTTTACAAAGAAATCTGGGACACTACTATATTAATTTGATTATATAAATGCTCATTAATAAACTCTAACCTATAATCATTTGCATCGTTAAAATGCCATTTAAACTTTTCATTTTTCTATTAACAGATTCTTTCGGCTTACAGTTTACAGGCAGTTTACTCTCTGGATTCATGGAAAACTTGGGAAAGCCAACAGACGTGTTATTCCTGCTTGTGTGGTCAAGAAGATACGACAGCACTACCCAAATTTAGAACCAGGACAAACAGATTATGTTGGATATATGGATCCGTAAATTGTAACTGGCCAAGTGAAATATGAACTGTGTTCTCCATTTAATTATTTTGTTAATTTCTTGAAATAATAAATTGTATGATTAATGTCTAGTGTCTTTGTGAAATTAGCATATCAAGTATTAAAACCATGATCATACCAACAAGGAGTACCAAATGAACTACTGAAGGGCTTTCTCCAAAAAGAATGTTTAACAGTTTCACCTTAATTATTTTATTCTCTCACTAGAGATTGATTTTTGAGCACTTTTCCTCGCATGAAATATGCCAAAATTAAACTACCTCAAAATATAAGATCTCAGTATACAGGTTTTATGGCATGTGTCACCAGTGTGTATTCAGATCAGCTGGCACATTTATGCTCTCTGATCTGGATCTACACTGGTTGCCTCTTCAGATATAACATAATCTAAAAGCAAACAGTATAGATACTGATCAGACAGTCTGAACTTTCAATGCTTAAAAGATCTCGTTTTGGAAAAAACAGAAAATTCCTCTTCTGACAAGTACCTAGAGCATGCTGCACAGATGCATTTCTTTTTCAAAATTTACAACTGAAAGCCAAAGTTTCAAACAATATTTAATTATGTAATAGTGTTAATCAGTAACAATAACTATCAAAATATTAACATTTTATAAAGCACATACAATAAAGGTGATTGCATTATAAGTAACTGTCATTATCTAACTGTGATAGTCTGTATAATGATTTGCTGATGCAAGTTTACTGGTAACAGACTTCCCAAAAGTTGAAAAAAAATCAGACATTTGGACAGACAAGATGTGATATCTGTCTGACAAAAACAAATTTTGTCGGACCGAAACATGTCAAAAGGAATTAGCAAGACTTAGTATTAGGAGTTCAAATTTTTGTCTGACACTCGGTCTGACAACATAAGACATCCTGTCAGACCGGTCCAAATTTCACCAGACAGGTTCATCAGTATGGCAACTTTCGGGGCTTCTGTTATTACCAGAAATGAACAGGATTCAATGTTCATTTATCCTTTACTCTGCTTCACATCACTTCATAGCACAAAGTGACAGACCATGATAACTTATACATTGCCTCATTTACCTCCTGCAGTGAGGCAACAATTTCATGCACTTAAACTCATGAATATTATTTAGCGAGTTGAATATCTTGAACCATATTTGTGTTTCTGTCTGTGGTGGTACAAATTCGAAACTTCTTTTTATGTAATTTATGAACTGCCACTTTAAATGTAGTTCAAAACCTCAAAATCCAGCAAGCCAGTAAAAGTATTCACACTGAAGAACATAATGAGTAATACCAAGATATGTGCATTAATTTGGGGGATGGGGAAGGGGTTTTTCAGTCTCCTTCACAATGGGACTGGGGATATTTGATCACTGTTGTAACTGGGCTATTATATTTGAGTCACTATCTAATAACAGGGCTAATATCACTTTTGATCTGGAAGAGAGGGGGTGTAATATTATTTGAGTCACTATCTCATAACAGGGCTAATATCACTTTTGATCTGGGAGGGAGGGGTTGTAATATTATTTGAGTCACTATCTCATAACAGGGCTAATATCACTTTTGATCTGGGAGGGATGGGGTGTAATATTATCTGAGTCAATATCTCATAACAGGGCTAATATCACTTTTGATCTGGGAGGGAGGGGGTGTAATACCATTTGAGTCACTATCTCATAACAGGGCTAATATCACATGGGAGGGGGGGTGTAATATGTCACTGCCTATCACAGGTGTTTCGAAATCACGCCTTTACTCATTTTTTGCAGAAACGTGAAACATGTTTCTCAACAATTTCGGCCTTTTGTGGTTTAGGGATGGGGCCAATGTTTTTGGTAATTTTCTTCCTTCCGTGCCTTCTGGGATCTTGTTTTCTTGTTTTGATTTAATTGCATTGTCCACAATCTTATGTAGGAACGAGAAATCTTTCGGTTCATAATTTTTTTTTGCCACCCATTCCTTCGACATTTTTGGGCATTCAGTTCTGAATCGAGGTTCTCCTTTCCTTGGACCTCGTTTAATGGTGGCCTGTGCTCTGTTACAATTCATGTTGTTGTCAAGAACTGCCAGCTGAGTTCTGTGTTTCATGCCTTCAAGGCTGTAATGGATTCTCTTTGGGCAGTACTTCAGCATCATAGAATGATAGCTCTCCAGGGCACCTGTATGTAAAAATCTTGTACACTGGCGCAAGTCCTTTATAAGAGCCTTATTCATGACAATTTCTTTAAGGGCAATATGCTCTCTTGAGTTAATTCTCATCCATTTAGTCTTTCTGTCATGGCTGTCAAGATTCCCATGTTCGCAACTTGTGTAAAAATTGCCAGGAAAAATGTGTTTGTTGGTAGCATGGTGAATAATGGAAATCCATTTTTCTACCAGCAGATCTGGATCACCATCACATGTGGCACAGGTCCACCACAGGTGATTTACAACCGATTTACGCCATTTACTTAATTTCTCAAATCCTTTCTGTTTAAATTTGTTGCTAATTTTTTTCCCGATTGATTTTCCCAAACGTCAAATTGGTGGTCAATGTCTTCGTGTTCACTTTTAAGATAATGTCTTATCTGTACATGTCTATCAGTGGCTATGGCATCAATTTCCACATGTTTTCTTTTTCATGTTATTCAAACACTGTTCTAACCCATACTTTTCCATTTTCACACTGTTACCAGCTTCCGTGCATTGGGTTATATGGAAGTCTAAGATCATGTTTGTATTATTGTCCATTAGTGTGTAGGTACCATATTTTGCACAAAATCCTGGTGAGTCGCACCTACCATCACCAGCTACTACAACGGAACCACCAGCTTAAAAATTTAACACCTTGTTTTGGTGCTGCGTGTACACTGTTTATGACTGGAAATAGAATGGCCTTCTGTATATCACTATATGCAGATTTATGAATGAATTTCATGTTCATAAGGCTCATAAAAAGTTTCGCAGCTGTAAAACTGAGACCACTGCAAAGCACTGCTCCTGCAGCAAGGATATTACCAACAGGCATTAGTCCACTTTGAGGCTGTGAGTTCCATTGAAAGTCATGAAAGTTAATACATTGGAAATTTACACTTAATAGTGTTCCCCTCACTGAAGTATCTGTCTTCATGGCCATTTGTCCACATATAGAGCACCTTACTTGGCTAAACAAACATTCTAATGATGATCCATAGACAATGAATGTTTTTTTCATTTATGCCCACTTCTGAGTCCGAAGAACTGTATGAACTGGTGCTGGAGTCACTTGAAAGGGGTATATAATCTGTGTCACTTTTGCCTTTAAATAAGTCTCACTGCTTTCTGACCCAGATGTACTTATAGCCATAACATTATTTGATGGTATTTCTTCATTTGTTTGTGCAACCTCCGATGTTTCATCCGTGTCTATAACCACTTCCAATGTCTGATCTGTGTCAATTAAACTTAATTCACATTCCAGGTTCTCTGGCTGCGAGTTTCCTGGAGTTGACGTTAAGGGCCTTTTCACATAGCAGTGGTCCTTTAACACAATTGATGCCTGAGGATTTTCTTCCGTCTGCACACACATTGTTCTCATTTCAGGCGAGTCAGTTTGTGTCCCACAGTCTTTGTAGCAAACTTTATGTCTCTTGCTGGTCGGAGTTGGGTGCTGAAAAAATATAATCCAATTTAGAATCTGTATTTGTAATCTATTTATTTGTTAATCATTTACTCCATCAATATGCATTTGATTACATGTGCAACCAATGCAGATCTAGATCAGCTGGCATATCCATGTTATCTGATCTGGATTTACACTTCCGGATTCATGTATAAACACTAGATAAAAAAATGTATCCATGGAGTAAAGGGCTGAAATGTATAATTATACTTGTCATGTATAAACATCATTTAACTCCCAACTAAGTTGAGGTGACATTCCTTTCATTTGCATGGACTAAATTTTTCATGACTAACTAAAGCTTAGACAATGCTAAATCTTCGTGTCACTGAAATATTTTAAAAGGAAAAAACAAATACTTGAAATTCAAGAGGTTGACAATGCTAACTTGGAACTTACATCAAAAAAAAAACCCTGCGAAAAAGCATGTTTACTGTTCAGGGTTTTTTTCCTTCTTTAGTTGGGGCCATGTATGGGCGCCTTCCCCTAAGAAAATTTCTTTAAAAACACACAGTTTTCCCCAAAAAGTGACTTTACATCGGGTTTTTTCATTCGCCTTCAGAATAAAATGATGCTATTTTACCCCGTAGGGCATGGGCAGTGAAAAAGGCCCTGCTGTTAGAACCAGCATATTCTGATTTTGTTGTTAATATTGTCAGGTCTTAAAAAGCTATAAATAAATTCAATATATGGAATTGTAATCATTTACACCACTTTTGGACAATGATAAAAAAGATTTAAAAAAAAAACAAACAAACATGGAAAGCAGTCAGTTAAACTCTTTATATAAAATATGCATTTTATCAACTGTGTTACTAATGTAGATCAAGATCAGCTGGCACATTCCTGCTGTCTGATCTGGATTTACACTAGTCATATCTTGATCAGAAATAACCCAATTAGTCAAAAATTGAAAAGTGCAGATCATGATCAGATGACAACACTGATGTGACTGTTGATATGGATCTATATTGGTTACCATTTGATAACAACCATATCCCTTGGGTAAAGGATTGGTTGACCATTTGTATCTTATAGCCACTTATATATTTGAGGTAAGACAAAAATGCATTGGCTAGACTAAACTGGTCTCACCAATATCCCTCTACAACTACAGCAACTTGAACCAATTATGCAATGAGTAAGTTCTGAATTACCTGAGCCACATTGGTAATATCCTGCAATGGTCTTGCTCTAGTGTCTTGAGGCTCTGAGTCTTCCTGTAAATATTTAAATACTCTTCAAATTATGCATGAAAAGACATGAACTCAATGAATTTATAAAAACGTGATCTATCACCATGATTATAAAACTAAATCAAATTGTCATTTGATATTTTTTGGTTTTCTGGTTTCATATAAAGAAAATGCCTATTCTGTGATACACTTACAAAAAAACTAAGATCAGTTTGCAATAGTTACATTGGCATTATAATTAATTAAACTATTAATACTATTAAATTATCATACATTAAAAAGTGGACATGTTATATCAAAAGCCCCATTTGCTGAGAGATCTAAAAGCATTGTCACATATATTTCATTTTTCAGTCTAATACTTGCATGCCTAATTATTCGATCCATAATTTCATGCATAATGAATTTTTTTATTTGCTTTAATGCATAAAAAGTTTTATGCTTCTTCTTCCGCAAGGTAAAGACATAAAGTGATGTTATATATTCATGAGCCGACGGTAATCCGGTTGCAATTGTAAGCAACTTCTTTTTTTCAAGGCCAATTAATTTTGCATAATCTTTATAGTCGTGTTGGTGCCGAAGTGCAAATTAGTGTAATCTGACTTTGTGTGCTCTATTTTGGTACTGGTTAAAAAGGTAATTTCAGTCCGAATAATATTTGTTTATATAATGAATTATTAAACATATTCTAATTTACTGAGAATATTACCATCACTGGAGAAACAAAACTGGTATGTGTTGATTCCAACCAAGGATCTGCCTCATGTGGAAACTCTAGAAGTGGTGAAGCGTACAGCAGTTCTGTGACATCTAGTTCTGACCGGTTGGTGTTCTCATTAAACACTGTTTCATCAAACACTGTCCATTTAGAGTTCTGGAAATTAAAGCTCATAATTAAGTAAACTTTACACCCTAAACAGTGCTCACACTGTCAGTCAACATGCCACTATTTACAATAGTTTTTTTTACCTATTCCTTCGGTATAGTTTTCTAATTACTATCAGACCTGTTAGAAAGGCTTGAGCAATGCGAAACGAGATGATACTCTTTAGAATGGTTTACTTGTGACCTGAATGTAGATCCAGATCAGCTTCACATTTTGCAGTCTGATTATGATCTATAGTATGTGTGTCTCTATTAGAATATGTCTGAATTAAAGCAAAAGGTGTAGATTCTGATCAGACTTCAATAATGCACAGAGTGATCTCAACCTTCACAGTGTTCCACATAGAATATCAGCTGTATCCATAAAGTAAAGTTGCTAATTGTTAACTAAGTGCTTTAGTTTATTTGTGCTTATGGAATGTAAACCCCCCAAGGACCAAGCACAGCAGTTCTCGAAATTGTATGAATTACCGACACAATGTCATTAGCATGTAGTCTTGAAATATTATTATCAATTAGTTTAATAAATTTCTGTAAAATGCATGTATCTCTGAGGCCATTAAGATGTTTTCTGACGAATATTACATTATTTTGCAGTTAAAGGCTTTGAACGGCCATTAAATTTTCAATTCATTTGGTATTTGTGAAATTGTTAAACACCATTAGTGTTATGCCAAAAACACAAATAATGATTTTGTTTATAATTTGTCTTTCTACACCATCAAAGACTTGTTTTATTCCATATGATATGTGACCAGTGTATACCCAGATCATCCTGCACATCACTGCAGTCTGATCTAGATCTACACTAGTCACTCCTTGATTTTTGTTATTTTTGACAAAGAAGTAAACATTGTAAATGATGATAACTGTTCAAGAAAATTAATTATAATGATATATCCAAAGGAGAAAGTAAACATAAAACATAAAAATACATAGTTGCTCGCTTCCCTTCTAGCAAACATGAAATATAAATCAAACTTGTAGCTTCCAATGAGTTTGAGGTAGATAAATCTGATGAAACTTTATAGTCTGATTTTATTAACTGTAATGGCATTATAATATTTATTGTGGTTGGGAGGGATAATAATAATTTAAAAAAACAAGCATCTTAAATTCTTGCAAATTAATCAATATGATGAGACTATTTACTTAATTTTTTAATTGGTATTTAAAATCACACTAGTCTGCAATACATTACATGACATGTGGGCAATTATTATTAAAAGTATATAACAAGATTTTTTTTTCATTTATGTTGCCTTTTTAGCTTATCAGATTACACACAATAAAAGTGTCAGATTATTGGAGGAACATGTTGTTAATCATTTGAATAATTTATATGGGATCTTTTCATTTCATATCTCTAAACATATTTAGTGCAATAAAGTTTAACAGTTGTCTGACTGCAAGCAAAACACTGACACCCACTTCATGTGATTGGTTGGTTGATTAGAAAGTGGGAGGGCCAATATGGCTTTGACATCTCTGAAGGATTGACCACATTCCAAATAAGGACATTACCCTGTCCCCAAGTGTTCTTACATAATTTTAGATAAGGTTGTTAAAGTAAAGCACATCTTATCAGCTGGTGTGAGAGTTTTCCTTTGATGATGTACTGATTAGGACCAGTGTTGTTTTAAGGAACTTGTTGATGACACCAAATTAGTGACTAAAAGGCCATGATTATGCTAGTTTGATGCCCCAGTGTTGTTTTAAGACACACTTACTAGCTGGGGACACCCTTTCAGCTATTCAAATAGTTCATAAATTACAAAATAAATATTGTTTGCAGCTTCAAAACATGCACATCAATATTTTATTAAGAATTTTACCAATTTGACCCTGATTCTTCCTTTCATTTGGGTATGAGTTTGATGCAAGTAAATTTAGTAAATGCTAGAATTTGCAAAAATGATTATTTTATTTATTGCATTTCCAATATGATGTACATTAATTTTTGACATTAAAAAATACAACATAAAGATCCCAGAATTATGACAGTCACTGTTGATGATGTAATCATAAACCCTTGTAAATCTAAAATTGGTTCATATGATACATGTTTTCCAAAAGTAATTGATACCAAAAATCAATTCTAGTACAAACATGTTAAAAAATAAAGTAATTGTTATAAGCCTCTGCAACTGCACGTTTTAAAATTCAAATAATTGGCTATTGCCATTATAACGCTTTTTTTTAATTTCATTTATCCCTGGAGTGGGAACATAGACGTTTATTTCTTTCAAATTATTTAGTAAAGTCATGACTCACTGATCTATTCAAAGTAAGCACGTATAACATTTAATCTGAAACAGAATATAATGATAAAAAATTCTATTTTTGCTCTTGACAGTATGATATTTACTATGGCTGGTTAGTGCAATTTATATTAACAATTAACTACATATATTTATATTGTTATTTGCGAGTGTGTGACAACTGTAGATCAAGATCAGCTAGCACATCTCGACCTTCTGATCAGGTTCTGCACTGTTTGGTTTTTGGTAAGAATAACCTTATAAATATAAAAAAGCGAACAGTGCAGATCCTAATCAGACAGTGCAGATCATGAGCAAATCCTAATCAGACGGTACTGATGTGCTGGCTGATCTGGATCTACATTGTCTGTCCATGCCATGAAGGCATGTATATGGAGGAAAGCGTTAACCTTTAACCCCATGGGTATGGTTGATAGCTCATCGACGACCATTGTAGATTTAGAACAGCTGGTCTGAACTGTTCACGTCCATTTATGTTTACGTCCATGCACAACACTCCTCAAATGCGACGTTCCGGTTAAAAAACAAAGCGTTGCAATAATTCCACCATTTCTCAGCAATTACAACAAATCAAACATTATTTAGCGATAAAATTGTCACAGAATGGCTGCAGATGTTGAGCTTGTCAAATATTCCGCGAAAGTGCGTTCTTGACAGTTGTTGTTCCGGTTCCCGGAAGCGCGCGCATATAGGTGACCACTGACGTCACACGGTAGAAATGGCGCGGATCGGGGATAATCGCGATGCGGTTGAGTAGGTCTTTTCAAATTGCGCTAGATGATTCGCAATGGTATTGAATGGGAAGAAAAGAGAGAATATACATATTTTTTACAGCAAAATCGATTAAAACCCTTTCTGAACGGGGGCGACTGCCCCTTTAAAGCTTCAAAATACACACCAGAACGTACAAACAAGCGCTTGATATTCGAAAACTGTTGAACTTGCAGTGTCTGCATAAAATTTCAATATGATATAGCTATCACCGTTAAACCAGTGTACTTGAATACGATTGCGGGCGCAATGATATACCGGAAGTTGAAAACCGCGTGTCGCGGAACTTTTTATTAACGAGTCCATTTTATTTCTGGTTAAACACTGACGGCGCATGCGCGCCGCCAGTCTCAAAACAGCGCTATGCAGATTATATATCATTTTCTACAGAAACTGACCAAAACATTCTTACGTTTTGCATTTTGAAAATAAAAGACTTTTCCGAATATTTTATAGAACTCAACAAATTGTAGCAGATCCTCATTATGTTTAGACTACATTACAGAGAAGTCTCAGCTGTATACAGTGTATATACATAAACTAGCAAGTAAATTGGAGTTCTCATAACTCAAGTGGTTAATTATTTCTGAGACAAGTGTCAGTTTGGGGAGTCAAAGGCTTGAGAATTGAGTACGGTCTCTCGTCTCAGTTTTATTGTTTTTTGGTCCTGATCTGGACTAAACCAGTCTTTAACCCTTTCGTCCATATATAAACATTTTACGCAATGCGAAGTGTAAATCCTGATCAGCCGGCACATTTGTGCCGTCTGATCAGGATTTGCACTTGTCGCATTTTAGTCAAATATGACCTAATGAATAAAAAAAGCAAACAGTGAAGATCCTGTTCAGTTGGTATGGATATGCCGGCTGATCTGGATCTACACTATCAGGTGAGCGTAGGGCTATTTTGCCCTCTTGATCATCAATTCTTGACAAACCCTTAATCCAGCTTTCTCCACAAAAAGTGTTACTGCAAGCACAGTCTAAAACAATACCTTTGCTCGCATCAATACCTAATATGGCTAAGTGAGATTTGTTGTACCGGTTGAAAGCTTGTAACTGTTCAACCTAAATACATATAATGACCGACTAGCTTTTCTGAAAAGCTTAAACTAGTGTAGTCAGTAAAAGTACACGCACCAGTCAGCTGTTCTGTTTTGTGACACGATCTATTTTACAACTCGGTAGAATAACGTACACCGGCTTCATTATACATGATAATCCATTATACTTAACATCATGTCGGAATAACATATTGTGAGATGTAATCAATTAAGGTATGTACCATTATTTAGTTTGATCAGGTTGCGTTAAATCCACGTTTTACATGCGTTCATAAATATAAAAAATTATATTTCTAATTACATGTATGGTGGTTTATGTCTCGAGTTTAAACCATCGGTTTGACCTAAAATAATTTTATATATGGAATAAAATAGATCTAACATATGTTGTATCATTTAATTTCGCGGGGATCAAATTTCGCGCAAATGGCATAAGTGTAATTTTCGCGAGGGCTTAATTTCGCGCAATTGAATTATTCTAATAAGACTAGATATCCAATGATTTGATTTCGTTAGGTTTAAGTTTCGCGCAAACCCTAGCGCGAAATACGCGAAAATTAAACCATCGCGAAAGAAAAAGGATACCACAGTAATTGTTTTATGCGGATAGTTTGATTCTTTGCACAAATCAATTTAAGTTGTTTCACGGAGAAATACTCTGACTGCACTTACATTCGATAATTATACATAAACATTACCATTTACTACTGTTAATGAGGATATATTGCTCGCTATAAACCATTTACGTTTCAAATGATGTTGCCTCTAGATGGGAGCGAACCCGCACCGTCACGGCGACAGCGCCTAGCCCTGCAATTCCTGCGACGCAACCAATTGAGCTAACCGGGACAACCCCAAAAAAGGTTGATCGGATAGCCCTGATATACGTAACAGTCACTGCATGACATCGGTAACGGGTTATTTTACTGATAACAGTACTGACTATATGTACAAAGAATTCAACTTACCGGTATATTGCACATTATCAATTATTTCAAGTATTTCATAAATGAAAATGTAGTTTGACAAAAAGCTATTAAGAATGGCGTCGAAAGCAACGATAAACCTCTTTACTCACTTATTATCGTGAGTAAAACAATTATTCACTAATTCAATTGTAATTACACTAAAACTAAGAAAAACACAAGAACTACACTTACCGGCAGTTCTAATTACACACCCCATATTTTACCAATTTTCCAGAAAAATAAGAAACCTCCTTTAAATTATCATATACCATTCGAAAGAGAAAACCTTTGCCGTCAATGCCATAATTTTTCTTTTCAGAAATAAAAACAGAAGTATGACACTTGATACCGTTTTATTTCATCACTATCAACAATAAAAATCACACTTCAATATTTGGTATGTCCCCCGTTCGACCTGATGACAGCCAGACATCGTGCACGCATAGAATTGATGAAATTAAAAAGAAATCGCTGCGGAATTGCATTCCACACCTGCAGAAGGTCGTTTGATAGTTCTTGCACATTTTGTTCCTGCCTCAATGACCGCACGCGCCGTCCAAGCTCATCCCACACGTGCTCGATGGGGTTGAGGTCCGGGCTACACGGTGGCCAGTCCATAACTTGCACATTGTTGTTACGCAGTATTTGGCGGGTTGTGCGGGCAGTGTGACAGGGTGCATTATCATGCGCCAAAGTCATAGGACGGTTTGCTTGCATGTGGGGAATGAGGTGTGGCCTGAGTACCTGGTTCTGGAATTGGGCTGCATTCAGGTTACCATTGACGATGACGAGGTCAGTTTTCGTGTGCAGTGAGATACCAGCCCATACCATCACTAAACCGTTGCCATACCAATTACGTTGATTCACGCAACATTCCGCAAACCTCTCGCCGATGCGGCGGTAGATGCGTTGACGTCCATCATTACCGGACACTTTGAAACGTGACTCATCAGCAAAGATAACGTGTCCCCAGTCAGCTCGTGTCATTCGTAAGTGTCTCCTGGCCCAACGCAGTCGCAAGGCACGGTGTCTGTGTGTCAATACAATCCCCACTTTCGGTCTCCTACAACGTAACCCCCTCTCACGCAAACGCCTGCGCACCGTCCGGTCACTAATTGGGCGTTGAAATCTGCCAATGGTATTCCGGGCGGTTTCCGAGGCCATCTGACGACGTACGCGGATGTGAGATAAAATAATATGCCTGTCTGGTTGCAGAGTGGTCACTCTTCGACGAGGTAGTCGATGCCGGTCAGCTACACTTCCGGTTGCCAGAATCTTCTGCTGCAGCAACGCAATTGTCCGGGGTTGACGGTTAAACACCCGTGCTACCTAAAAAACATTTTTTTAATATATTGAGTTGTTGTATTGGTTTTTCAATCCATTTTGTTGCAGTATTTTAGGAATCTTAATAGAAGTGTAGGAGTAACATTAGATTTTAGCGCAAATTTTATGTAATATTTGACTTTTTCTAAAATCTGAAAAAAGTAATTGGATTAAGTTTTAACAGCGAATTATTATAGCACTGACATTCTTAAGAGGTCGCAAACATTGCAAATAGGCGAAAACTGGCTAAAATTTCAAAAATGAATTTTGGGGGAAATACTTATTGCCACCTAGATTTTAGTAAAGAAATGTATATAGCTATGGATGTAGTTAATGTTTGCATGCTCAATTTAGTCTAATTCATGTTCTAATTACCAAGCACATACTAAAACAAAAGAAAAACCGTTTGCATGAGAACTCTGAAATTCATGGACAATATACCAAAGCAACTCATATCTGAAATAAATATATGCTAGTCTACAATGTTTAGTGCCATTTTGTCTAAAAAATGTTAGTGTATTCAAGAAAATAAAAAAAATCTTACTTCCTGGTTCAAAATGAAAGTAGATTTCTATAGATTTCTACTTTCGTTTTGAACCAGGAAGTAAGTTTTCCTTTAATTTCTTGAAAACCCTAACACTATTTTGACAAATTGGCACTAAACATTGTAGACCAGCATATACTTATTTCAGGTATGAGTTGGTTTGGTATATTGTCCATGAATTTCAGAGTTCTCATGCAAACGGTTTTTCTTTTGTTTTAGTATGTGCAATTTTCGTGTAACGTGCTACGATTAGACATCAACTCCAGGTACAACTCCCGTTATAACCAATTACCATAAACACCATGTTTTGATAGTTATTTTCGTCTATAAAAAGTGTGTATTTAGAAATGCCGGTGAGTGTATATAGGAAATAGGCTTTTAGTATTTGACAGCATTTCAATCGACATAAATATGTCCGGTGACAAATACAACATAGACATGTAACAAATGCTCTTTTAACACTCTGATAATGTCATATCTTTACACTGATTATGTCACATGTGTCTTTACAAATCAAAGGAATCGACACAAAAATATCATGTTAAGGTTCATGTAGTTCCATTTAACTTCAACGATTAACATTTAACACAGTAAAGTTCGTCGAATGATTTCAGGTAAAGCACACTTCATTGTTTAGTCCTGGATAATAGGCATCCCGACGGAATACCCCTCGGTTTCAGAGCTGTAGTGTGAATATACGTCAGACCTAAAATATACTGTGTAAAATTGAGAACAAGATCGAAACTTATTCTAAATTCATGATATTATCGACATAGATATGAAAATAACATTTAACTAACTTCAACATCATCGATGACAAAACTAGCTGGGTGGGCGGGTGGGAAGCAACCATAATGTATTCGCTGTCAAATACTAGCCTCGAGTGATTCAAAATAACGAAAAATCAGAATATAAGACACATTTGCACGAGAACTACATGCGAAACGTCAAAAAAACCGGGAAAACCTAAAACCTTGCAAATTCTACATAGACTGGCTTCATACTCCATATAGACTGTCACAAAGCGTAACAATGTCAAACGTGAATAATTTTATTTAAGCCATTTTATTTATAAGTATGGACGTGTTAAAGATTACAAGTTGCGACATTCCGTCAGTGTTTATAAATTCTTTAATTGATCTCTTCGGTTGCTGACCCCAAAATATTATCAAGGTCATATACACCAGTTGATGTCCAAAAACAAGAGCATATGTTCAATCTTAATATAATTATCTTTGTAGATTACAGCCTTAAAACCGTGTCGGCGAACAAGTACCTAGATACAATGAGTCGAGACCCTGCTATCCGAGAATTACGAGAGATCGAAGCTGTGTGTGATGAGAGGGGAGTTGATGCCGATATTAAACAACGCCTCAGTGATGCAATCGCATTAGCAGAGGTCAGTTTTCATATGTAATTCTTAACGCAGAAATATAGTTTGAGCTATAGTCCTCATCGTTAACAATATTAAGCAAGCTTAGCGATTAACACAATAGACCCGATTCATTAATAAAGAAAATTGAAATAGTTACCTGTACCGGATAAAGGCTTATGTAAAATATCATGAGACCCTTCGTCAAATGAGAGCATTTAAGTCTCCCTTAATTTTGACCCTCGCTTTCAACGACAAAACAGTTTTCTGTATTTTTCCGGATGTTGCATTTTCTGTAATGCATTTGCCTCTTTTTAAATTCTGGTAATAGTATTATCGTAAATAACAGCCAATGTTAGGGAAGATATTGATGAATGTTTTCGTATCCAGGAGCGGGATAAATACTGTGAGAGCATCAGCTCCTCGCCAAGTGAAGCGCTGCAGACTATTCAGACAGAAACCATGTCTTATCCCTTTGACAAAGCTTTTAACCAAGGAAAAACGAAATGGAATTTGAGGCCAACGATGATGTCTGGACATTTTGAAGGTATTTGATGCCTATTTGCGTATGCTATTTCCTACGCGATATATTGTGCCAGATTTTTCGGAGTCCTATCCTACCAACTGTTTAACAGGTGTAAAACAACTTTTTTATGACTAGACCTGCACGTGCTGCCAATACTGACATGGTGTGACATGCATTCTAAGATGTGAGAAAAGGCCTCAGTTACTTCATTATTTTATGTTTGCACAATGATAGGTTTAGTTATGGAATGAGCTACTAGAAGAAAGAACACAAACCCATTATCTATCGCCTAACTATTTACACTGAATGTTGCATAGTTGCGCACACAATTTCTGATTACAACAGTATAATAAAGGCAAATATACTACATTATGTTTGAGGTTTCTGTCCGGAGGTTCTTTGTTTTGCCAAAATCACTGTTATATTTTATGGCTCTTTTGAGAGAAATGTTTAATAATGAACACTTTGAATTTCAAATTCAGTTAACTATTCAAAAAGAAAAAAATCAAATTGATCATTTTCAAATTTATTGTTTTAAAAAATTCTCTAGATAACAATATAGTATGATGTAAAAGGTTAGATATGATAATATATTTACTATAAAATGTAATCTTGAACCGAACCTAAATATGATAATAATTATTATCTAATATCACATATAGACTACTGTAGCATTATTATATTTCGTACTGGTGAAAATTTCGCGCTAGAAAATGCGCGAATTGAAACCTCTAGCGAAAATACACTATGTAATGATATTTCTTTGTAGAAAAATATAAACGAGCAAATGTATGCCCGCGCGAATATATCATTTGTGTTTTTTCGCGAAAATTCGTCCAAGCGAAATTTAACAATGACACGATAACACAGTATATTAGGTCGAAACCTTTGTCAAGTTAATTAAACTATGATAAGGTACCGCTTTGGAACGGTTAGCAGTAGATGAAAGACGCACTTTGGGTGCGCAACATAAAACCTCCTTAACATTATTTACAGAAAACAAAGTGACTAATGAGCTCCCGGAGCACTTGGTTAGAAAATATAAAGAAAATTCATTTAATGTTTATAGCTTAGTGTTAATATAAACGTAACAAAAACAATGTTAATTCATGTCATTGTTTCAGGCAAATTCTTGCAAAGTATTGTCAGTATGTCTAAAGCTAAGAAGGTGCTAGAAATCGGTATGTTTACCGGTTATGCAGCTTTGGCATGCGCAGAAGTACTTCCGGATGACGGTTCGGTGACCACATGCGAATTCGACCCTTTCCTTGAAGGAATAGCTAGGGACTTTTTTGACAGGTCGCCACATGGAAGTAAAATAACAATCAAAATAGGTAAGGCTCCCCAGTCTTTTTTCTTTTTGATTACCGATGCACTAATGCACCGAGAGAGAGAGAGAGAGAGATTACCAATTTAATAAAGTTGAGAGAGATTTACAGATGTAATGAAGCTGAGAGAGAGATTACCGATGTAATAAAGCTGAGAGAGTACCGATGTAATAAAGCTGACAGAGAGAGATTACCCCGATGTAATAAAGCTGAGGGAGAGATTTACAGATGTAATAAAGCTGAGAGAGAGATTTACAGATGTAATAAAGCTGAGAGAGATTACTGGTGCATTAAAGCTGAGAGAAAGACATTACCGATGTAACATAGCTGAAAGACATTACCGATTTTATAAAGCCGAGAGATTACCGATGTAATAAGCTGTGAGAGAGATTATCGATGAAATATAGCTGAGAGACATTACCGATGTAATATAGATGAGAGACATTACCGATTTTATAAAGCCGAGAGATTACCGATGCAATAAAGCTGAGAGAGATATTACCGATGTAACATAGCTGAAAGACATTACCGATTTTATAAAGCCGAGAGATTACCGATGTAATAAGCTGTGAGAGAGATTACCGATGTAATATAGCTGAGAGACATTACCGATGTAATAAAGCCGAGAGATTACCGATGTAATAAAGCCGAGAGATTACCGATGTATAATAGCTGAGAGAGACATTACTGATGTAATATAGCTGAGGGAGATAACCGATGTAATAAAGCTGAGAGAGACATTACCGATGTAATAAAGCTGAGAGAGAGAGGAGATGATGGAAAAACTCGAGCAGATGACAGTAAAGGCAGGTGAAAATTAGATTTCAACTTGATGTTATTCGTATTTTATTATTATTTACAGTTCTTTAGACATAACATATTAAAGACTGAAGATGACCTAATGTAAACTGACCAATTTCTTGTTTACCTCATTTGTTGAGAATTTATTGCAGGTCCTGCTCAGGACACGTTGCTTACACTTGCTGATCAAAAGGAGAGTTATGACGTCATTTTCATCGACGCTAACAAAGATGGATACGTCAATTATTTTAAGGTACATGCAATGTTTCAAGCATCAATAAATATTAATTAGAAATGTATCGATTGAATGAAATTCTTATTTTGGAATTCAGTTAGTTTTATCATGTGTATAGACTGTCCTTCATTTAATCAGAATTGATGTCTAAAAATAATATTTCAAGCGATTCTATGTTATTTCATTTTCCGCGACTTTATTACATGGAATTCTAGGTCGATTGTTGGCGAAGCACTATGCCTTCAATTTAGTCTTTGGCATTTTCAATATGAACTTACCAATTACCAACCTCCACTTTACAATTGAGTTTGATTGATTTTATTTCTACGCGCATAAATAAATTACCGAGAGAAGACAACGCAAAAGAACGAAACTTCGGTGGCGGGCTTAAAAGTCGACAACATGAAGAATCACAAATATATACTAAGGCATGTTTGTGGTTGACTTTTCGCACCGCCTTAATCTGCCCGAACATGTATCCTTTATCCATAATACTTTTAAATGTTACCATTTTAACAATCTATCAAATAATGTTTCATACAGACGATCATGGAAAAAGACCTGCTTGCAAAAGGAGGAACTATCATATTCGACAATGCCCTTATGTATGGAGGCGCTTATGACCTAAAATCAACTAATCCAAACGGTCTAGAGATACGAAAGTGTAATGAGTACTTGAAGTCAAGGAACGACATTTTCAGGGTATGTGTTATCAAATTTGCATATAGGTGTACGTAAAGTAGTAATAGTTAAACTCACTGACGTCTTAATGCAAAATATTTTAACATGTACACGAAACCGCTAAAAAAATTTTTTTCCACCATTTACCTGATTTTTTTCTTGTGAGACAGTTACGTGCTATGTTGCCGGCGTGTTGTCACTATCCAGAGGAGAATAACGTTTGTCGGAATCCAATAACAATGAAACCCCGACATTAAGACCACCAAGACTGGGCAAAAGTGGTCTTATAAGTGGAGTGGTCTTAATATATGGGTAGAAAATAGTGCAGAACTGTAAAATGGGACATCGGGACATCATGGTCTTATCAGCGAGGTAGTCTTATTTTCGGGGTCGTCTTAATGAGGGGTTTTACTCTATTTATTAATTGTAAATTATAAAATAAAAACAAAATTGCCTCGCTTAGTGCTCTTCTGATAGCCATTATTTTCCGTTTGAAGTTGCCGACCTGGTTACACAAGTATTGAATACCAAAACTGTCCTGTCAATATTCTAATGTCATAGTGTCAGTATAGTAAAGATTGGTTTGTTTTATAATGCTGCCTAGCTTTATTCTTCCTGTTGCAGGTGCTTGTTCCTATTAGAGATGGTGCTTTGATCGTTAGGAGAAAAGAAGACGTATTCACCTAGTCTGTTCTCTGTGTCAAATAAACGGACAATCTTTAAATCTTACTTTCAATTAACATTAAAAAGTTATTTTAGACTGATGTTTATATGTATGATATGGTTCTTTAGGGGTATAGCTTGGTATCCACCGAGCTCTTGTTGACGCCGTATATGTCATCTTGTTGATTACTTCTATACAACATGGTGTAACGGTTACCCTTTTGTAATTGGATTTTTTTGACAAAGTACCTGAGGGCGACAATAGTGTTCAACTGAACACCCCTCTAGTTCATAACTATTGCACCCGTGCAATACAGCTGAGGCGTTTTCTAAGGTCGGCCGCATGTAAGTTAAAGAGATTGATTTAGGGTCGGTCTTCTTAATTTGAGTTTTATCGCGCTCATGGTACCATAATTTTTTTCTGCTGAGTTCGGTATGTGTTGGATATGCACTTTAATCGGATGATATGATCTCCTTTAAATGCTTATGAATGGGGAGTGTGGCAATTCCTGATATGCATACTTCACTTTTTTATGATTATCAACAAAATAATCTGCACATTGTCAAAGACAACGTACTGATCAGTTTGATGAGAATAACAGCTTCATTTTATTCTGATTGAAGTTTATAAGCCCTTGCTTAGACCAATCGTGTATTTTACGTAAATCGTTTTTAAAAGTGGTTTGACTTTAAGAGAGCTGCCAACTGCAAAGAGTCTGGATAAACGTGTAAGCGATTCAGCAATACCATTAACGTAGACAAGAAAAACAATAGCGCGGACAAAGAGTGTAGCCCTGGGGAACACCAGCACTAATGAATTTAACTTGTTATTTAGGTTAACTTGTAAATACACACTGACACCTACTTGTGAGATTAATGTTCAACGATACCTTTGCGGGACCAGACCGAGCTTCATAAACGGACGGTTTTAAACCATCTAAAGAGGACTCATATTTAGATTTCATGACATGACTGGTCATCACAGATTCTGGCTCTAAGGTTATAAAGCTGAGATTTGAAACCAGTCTCAAATCTCAAGCATCTGATTGGCTGAAATGGCGACCAGTCGCCATTTCAGCCAATCAGATGCTTTGATCAGATGCTTTGATTTGAGACTGATCTCCAGATTTAGTTTTATGATCTTGGGCACAGATCTTATGCCTTCAGTTCTTTATTTTGTCAATTCGAGCTATGTTTAATTCCGTTTGCTTCATTTTTACACTACGGTCAATGCTGTACAGGACGGCAAAAAGAGTAACATTGGCAACATGTACAAAGAGCATTTGCCACTTAATATTATTCTACAACTATCTAAAGTCTCCTGTTTTATGTGTGATGACTCTTTCTTTTCAATGACCTGTAGCACTTGGCTTTTATTAGTGTTAATCGGATCTTAACAACAACCATCTAATCAAACACATATTTATCCTAGAAAATGCAAATCCTCGTTATCCATCGTGATGTTTTTATACATGATATGCTGGAAGTATCCATACTTAGGAATTCCCTTCCCCAGTCCAATCAAATTGCTCGATTTTACAAGTATAAATCCCATGTACAGCCTTGACAAGCCGTAAAAATAACAGTATATATGCACACGTCCATCACGTGCAATGCAGGGAATGGGCAAGTCAGTCGTGATGTATACATAAAATATATGGATCATGTGATGAAGACATAAAGCTAAATTGAAGTTAGACCAAAGTTGACCCGAATCGACCAATCGCAAGCAAGTATAGCCGTTTACTATATCGCGTAGACAACAGTTTGCCGCTGTCTAAATAGAGCACGAGATAATAATGAAACTTCATTACTTGTAAACATAAATGTGTAAGTTGCCTTATTGTTAACATAATGTTTGAGTGCTGGGCTCTATAAGGTGAAAGGACAAGTTGATTCGCTGAAATAAATGAATATTACTTTCTAAGCAAAATTTTATCATCAAGGTTTGTAATTATTATATTGCTTAGCTGAATTCAATATCTTTAACTCTCTTTTTAGACAACGGCAATGGTGCTGCCTACAGTAAATGATGATTTGCAAACTTTGCTTTTAATAGTTATATTATTATTTCGACGTTACATCGTCAGTTAAGGTTTACAAATGAGACTTTTTGCATACGTTGTATCAGTTTTATGACAAAATAAAAACAGTCATCAGATACTTTATATCAGAGAAATTACTGAAAACTCTAACAAAAACTCACAAATCTATGGTACTTTTACGACCATTTTTTGTTATAATAGCAGTGTGAATAGAAGATGAAATAACGATTTCTAAGCACCCTGGATCCTGACTTGTGTCTGATGCTTGTGCATTGCACATTCGTGAAACGCTTACTATAGCTTACGGCTATATAGCTTATATAATACATATTTGTTTATTATGGGGTATCATATATAATTGTAAGTTAGACGTCGTAAGAGAGAGTGGTCCTCTCTTATGATTCCCAAATACACTATATCCTTTATAGCCGTCTATATATAGCCGGTATGACATTTTGATGTGTATTTCTTTCGAGGGAGGTAACTGATGATAATTTACATATACAACACAATACAATGAAAATACATGTAACGTAATGCATAGAAAAGTGCATAGCTGAGAATGTAGACGTAAACATTCGATTATTATCATATAGTAGTGGAATTAATGAGTCTTTTGTTTCACAAGTGTGTGATTTCAATCTCGTCGTCGCAGTAGGGTAGCATGAATTCTGTAGACTGGATGTCGATGGACTGGCCGACCGGTGTGATTGGCGAAGTGTTCGGCCTGTAGATGAGTGGGTATTCTATTAATTCGTATGGAGTGGAATTGTAGCGTGGTGATAAGATTGCTAGAAGTTCCAACTCTTTATCTATGTCTTCTCCGGTGGGTTTATAGTCTGTGAATAGCCGGCATCGTGGTGACGGTTTCTGTGCGAATGGCGAATACGAGTTATTAATTCGTTGGTTGGGTGGCGTGAAGATGATCATGTCCGGGTAGTGTGTTGCTGCAGCTGCAGCTGTTGGTTTTGCTAGTGTGCTATGTGTAGCAATGTTGGCATGGATTCAGTTTGGGTGTATTTGTTTTCTTGCTGTGGTGGAATTAGCGGCGGAGAGTCTATGTCGGTGTCAGCGATATAGGGATTGCTGGTGTCTAGGTCGTCGTCGCTGATTGTGACGTATTCCTGTGTGTCGTTGGATGTTGACGGTTTGGTTATGTCGTTGAATAGGTCGAGTGGGTCGTTGTCGGTTTCGTGAGCTGTAGGGATAGGCTTCAGTTCTTCAAGGTTTGTAGGTAATAGTAGAGCTTCTGGTCTTATATTCATGGTTTTCGAGTGGACGTCGATCAAGGGGAACATGTGTTGCAAATAGATGTGGTTGGCTGCTCCATATTCGACGTATTTTGGGATGACGTTGGTTGTAGTCAGGTTTTCGAAGATGAAGCATCTGTTGCGGAAAGCTTCTCGTTCTTGTGGTATGTGGCGCCATATTGGTTGATTGGTGGTAGAGATGACTGGTTTTCTGTTTAGGAGTTCTGCGTTTCTGTTATTTACGTTTACAAATATGGACTCTCCTGCCAGTACTTGTTTGTATTGTTCGGCGCTCTCTGTCGTGGCGATTGTAAGTTCTGATATTTGTATTACGGGTTCGTTCAGGCATTCATGGAAGGCAAAGTCGCGGCTCGTGATATGGCTTCCTATGTGGTGATGTAGAGGTAGCAGAGCGTTTGTTAAGTATGTTTTTCCTGCGTTGCTTTTTCCGTATTAGAAGAGGGTGTTTTTCTTCGGTATTTTCATGGTTAGAACGAGGTATGCGCTTATCAGGAATCCTAGTGGGTCAATACGTTGTTCTCTGTACCATTCTAGAAAGCATTGTTGTGTTTGCTGGTAGGTCATTAGTTTTTTGCCTGGTAGAATTGCAGGAATTTTCATGTAGAGGTCATAGTAGTTTTTCTGGTCAAATCGGTAGTCAATGTCCTTTTCCTCGATGGCGACTAAATAGATTTTCTTCCAGCTTGGTTGTCTTATTAAATGTCTTAGTGTTTGTTCGTCTTCTTTTGATTCAAAGTTCTTTGCAGCGGTGAATAATTCGTATTTGTCTGTTGTATCATATTTGTTCATTAAGGTTTTTAAGCTCATGATCACGGTTAGTAGCTGAGATTGTTTAGAGCTGATTTTTGCTTTTTTCTTTGGAGGTTGTTCTATGTCTGGGTGTGGTACGAAGTTGTCCCTTAGGTATTTGCAGTTAGTACCTCCTGGTTGACGTGGTGGTTTTCCGGGGTAGTTTAGGAAGTTGATTGGGTATTGGATGCGTTGGTTATGTATAGGGATTTCTACTGTTCTAGCTGTTTGTTGTAGTTTTTTGAAATCGTAATTATCATATAGCGGTCCTTTTGTGTATATTCCTGTCATTACGTGCAGGTGATGAGATTGGTATTGACAATTTTGGTCGATATCTCCGTTGTGCCAACTGATGGCTGTTTGTTTATTGTTGAGGAATGTCTTAGAGCGTTTTTACAGTACAGTATTTTCTTGTCTTTTCTGAAAGTGTCCATTAGTATTTGTGGTGTTGACCATTTGCATACATCTTTGGTCATGATGTCTTTCATATCTGTGCTTCCACGTAGCGGCACATTTGTGTGATGCCATCGTCGCGGTATAGCGGTTCGTTGTCGTCGTTGACTATTTGTACTTGAGGTCTGATTGAGGTTGAGTTGATAGTTTTGGGTATATCGCAGAGGACTACGCTCCACCAAGAGACCGGTTGTTGTGTTGCCATCCTGAAATTAATAACGGACAGTACACCACGGTGTCTTAATGTTAGTCTTTGAGGTATTTGTTCGTTTTCGTCAATGTTATTAGTTTCTTGTAATTTATCGAATTTTTGTTTTTGTGTTGTTTGCTGTTTCTGTTACGTTATTTATAGATTCTGCTACCTCTTTTACGGAGTCTGTTACTTTTGATACTGTTTGGGCAGTTTTATTGACCTGTTGTAGTTATTATTCCTGCTCCATTTAGTGCAGTGTCTAATAAGTCTTTAAATGCTTCTGCTAATGCTGTGGGGCCTGATGTTGCCAAGGAGTACGTAGATTTTGCTGTACACTGTTTGTTATTAAATTTATTAGAATATTTCTGAAAACAAGTGATATATTCCGATCAAATGACATGGATGTTTCAGCTGACGATGATCTACATTGGTCGTACATTAAGTAAAGGGTTATTCATCAGCTTAAAATATCAGTATTTAAGAAAATTGCTTTGCCTCAGAATTTGTATGTCACGCCTACCGGCGTATGTATTTATAATCGTGAACCTTGAGTTTCGAAACAGTTACTTTTAAATAACCTTAGACTATGTTTATCAAATCCAAAACGTTTTGGGGCGACATTAATTATCGGTTGTTATCACGGATAGGCCGAGGGGGATACTCCGCCCGAACACAAAACTACTAAAATGTTTACAATTTATTTACATATATATATATATATATATATATATGGTTGAGATAAGTAACCAACGAACAAACCTTCATTCAGACATAAAGGAACAGATCTAAGCACCAGACACGGCGACATCGCCTAGCCAAGAGTGCTGTACATGGTTATAAACTTGCCATCCAAGTTCTCAATAGAGAAATTTTCCGGCAACGCATATAAACCATAACTATCCACAAATGACCCTCTGACTGCCTAGACATTTACATACACTTATTTTTATACATATACAAACATGTAGGACAATTACATATACCCATCTATTAGCATCGTGCTTCCTCCTTTTTTATTTTTGCAGTTTTTATGCACGCTAGTGCTATAGACAGAGACACACACAATGAATGTCAGCTGGATCTTTCGATACACTGAATTGAAGATATATATTAAGTTAAGGGGAGATAATTCAATTCAAACAGCTAACTTTCTAATTAAGGGATCCCCGAAAGGATTCATGTTCGTGGAAGTAAGATACATATGGTTGAGATAAGTAACCAACGAACAAACCTTCAGACATAAAGGAACAGATCTAAGCACCAGACACGGCGACATCGCCTAGCCAAGAGTGCTGTACATGGTTATAAACGTGCCATCCAAGTTCTCAATAGAGAAATTTTCCGGCAACGCATATTAACCATAACTATCCACAAATGACCCTCTGACTGCCTAGACATTTACATACACTTATTTTTATACATATACAAACATGTAGGACAATTACATACACACATCTATTAGCATCGTGCTTCCTCCTTTTTTATTTTTGGAGTTTTTATGCACGCTAGTGCTATAGACAGAGACACACACAATGAAAGTCAGCTGGATCTTTCGATACACTGAATTGAAGATATATATTAACTTAAGGGGAAATAATTCAATTCAAACAGCTAACTTTCTAATTAAGGGATCCCCGAAAGGATTCATGTTCGTGGAAGTAAGATACATATGGTTGAGATAAGTAACCAACGAACAAACCTTCAGACATAAAGGAACAGATCTAAGCACCAGACACGGCGACATCGCCTAGCCAAGAGTGCTGTACATGGTTATAAACGTGCCATCCAAGTTCTCAATAGAGAAATTTTCCGGCAACGCATATAAACCATAACTATCCACAAATGACCCTCTGACTGCCTAGACATTTACATACACTTATTTTTATACATATACAAACATGTAGGACAATTACATATACACATCTATTAGCATCGTGCTTCCTCCTTTTTTATTTTTGGAGTTTTTATGCACGCTGGTGCTATAGACAGAGACACACACACACACACACACACATATATATATATATATATATATATATATATATATATATATATATATATATGTATATATAATGAGAAAAAGAAAAGAAATAAATGAAATAATTAACTGAATATGTCCTTTCACAAAGATTGTTTACACACTATGAATATCAACAATGAAGTAGAGTGTCCACTATATCCGATATTTAGTGATTGAAATTAACTAAAGGTTTCGAAAAACCCGTATATTGAGATGATGCATAAAGACACAGCAGGGACACTCTGCTGTACTTGCACAGGGGTAACAAACCCCACAATATATGTTTAATAACCACTTCTCTGACACTGTTGTCTGTCCCTCGGGAAGTTTCACTCCTCTGTAAGTTCCCCTTGCTATATGCGCTGCCGCAATTAGTACCTTCCGCCTATGCTGGACAGGCCCTATCAGCGTTGGAATTACTGTCAAAGTTGACAACCGGCAAATGTCTACAAAACGTAGGCTCAGATCGACTACCCCAGCCAATGCTTCGCCCAGTAGAGCTCCAGGGTAAATCACTGGCGACTGGCCACTTCTAACTAAGGTTTAAGCGGCTGCAAATGACAACACATATTCAATACAAGAAGTGTCCCCAAACAGTGTACTATCTTATATGTGGAAAACTCATTAAATCAAAACCCTAAATACATATGAATTGATAAAATATCTAAACAGATACTGTAACTTGACATTTAGAACATAATGGAATCAGTTAATAATAACTTAACATTGATTATCATGTGCCCTAATACAAATACTAGATTTACATAAATTATGAAATGACTGACCTCTGGTTATACTAAAAACAATTTACCATGATAAAGTTCTGTCTAGTATATTGAAATTCACCTACGCAAAACAAAAACAAAACAAAAAAAGTTAGCTGGGATTGAACCCGTAACCTCGCATTTACAAAGCCGATGCTCTACCACTGAGCCATAGAGGCTTCAGAAAACATTACTTCAAAATCAAGTAGAAACTGAAATCAACAATAAAAATATTACCAAAAATCTAAGAAATAGCAAACAAAAACAAGATTTAATTGTACCTCTAGCGTCCGCTTACGCAAATCCTATTTAAATCACAGCGTCGAAACGCTCTATATGAACAAAAATGTCGTACTGCCTAAAAGGTAATGGTGGGCGAACAATATATGCAAAATATTGCCGCCACAAGCATTGCACGAATAAAAGCTGGCTCGGCGAAGAACTCGAGAAAGAAGATTCGTGAACAACCAAATTAAATATTGATTGGATCAAACTAAACTGCTGATTTTAAGAGGCACATTATCGTGTGTTGAATAACTGATCATAGCATAACTATCAATAAATAAAATAAAAATACCGTAAGGAATCTCAGTCCAAAAAGATGACAACTTTTACTATACAGGTAGGTTCAAAAGATATGCTCAATTGATACCCAATGTTTAGTACCTGTGACAGTTGTTGTAAATTGTAGTTTTCAGAGCGGCCTGGGTGTTAACTAATGAAGTCAGGTAGATCCAATTGTTTCGTGTCGCCGCAGAATATAAAAGCACCGAGGCCCTTTTATTTCATAATGTATTCATATTTCTGTACGAAGCACTTTTAATACAGGTTTTTACATGAAGCCGTTGTTCTTAAATCCGAAAAAATACTAAAATCATCTTTAAAAATCGCCATAACTGATACACATAGATCACTTGAAACATACAAATGATTGAGTTAACGTGTTCAATATATGATACAGTCTGGGTCGAAGGTACATGCATGTTTGGTCTAATGTTTTGATGTTTAATTGATCAGCTATGGTATTCTTATTATTGTTAGAATTAAAATGATATGTTTCATCATCGCTAGCATGAGAATACATCTCAAAATCTGTTACAACATAAACATTTACGCTGATTTGATAACAGTATACTGTGCAAACGGTTCTTTGTATGAGTGATTTAAGCGATTTTTTAGAAGTATATTGCATAAATCGGTAACAAAGTCTTTCATAGCAAATGCTATGAGAATCGCCTGTTGAACATATATTTGTCGATTCGATTTCTCATTACAATACATACAAAATCTCCTCATTTTTGAATTTAACTATGTTTTTGCACAATCAGTGCGCTATATCCGGTAGGTGATACAATCGGTTTATATACATTGAGTAAATATACCTGACTATTTCACCAGCCCTCGTAGGCGCTCATTGCCCAACACTTGTTTGCGGGTGCTTTTTGCTAAAGGCTCTATTTTCATCTGTTGTTGTAGGCGTTTCCTCAGCATAGCGACCAGCACTGCCTACTTCCTGAACAGAGAACAACTCCAGTGTCGTTAGGCTATCTAGCTGTGTAATAGTTACTTCTTGGCTTATTTCTCTCAGTATATCGGACTGAGTATATTGTTAGTTTCATCCATTTTCGGTATGGGCAATG
This sequence comes from Corbicula japonica, assembly GCA_038501625.1. Classification (NCBI taxonomy): domain Eukaryota; kingdom Metazoa; phylum Mollusca; class Bivalvia; order Venerida; family Cyrenidae; genus Corbicula; species Corbicula japonica. The sequence goes on from JAZAYU010000168.1 coordinate 330,141, forward strand.
ATATTCATGTGATACACGAACAAATGTTTAACGAGATGCTTTTACAAGCTATAAATAGGATCGATTAATTGGAAGAAGTGGCGTAATCGCACAGTAATTACCTTTGGTCTAGGTCAGATAGACCACTCGTAACCGTTGTCTACTTGATTTCTCTGCTCGCTTCGCTCGCCTCTAAATCTTGTCTAAAACGGTTACTCGTGGTCTATCCTTTACGTATACGTGAAATAATATTATGGTAGGCAGTACATGTGAACAGGGACCTTATCGTATAAATGAACAATGGAGTAAAACCTTCCTACTATGACCACTGAAGTTATGAAATAAGGTATTAATTTAATCCAGATGACTATTTTGAAGTTTTTCTATGACTTGTATCCTGCATTAAGCAGTTAATTGCAACATAACCTCTATAAAATACTATAGTGTTCTTTTCACATTACCTGGCTCATATCAATACATAAACACAGTGTAAAAATTGCATTTAATGACAAACGGAAATTCCCTTTTTGTGAAATTAGTATTCACATAACAAAACCTTTGTTCTTATAGTACTTTATCAGACCTTGAAGTAACATTACAATAACGCGAACTTTTTATCAGTATTATGTATAAGTACCCTGGTTGATGAACATTCTGAGTTACTGTTACATTTTCTTTTTTCACAAATATGACTCGGCTCCGTCTTACTACGACTTTGAATGTGTGGTTTCAATACGCGCTCATGAATTTTTTTGGGAATGGCCTGCAGATGGTTTTAGAAATACTGGTCCATGCGTTTCGTTTTCATTTTTGGCAAACTTTGTCGCTGTCCCTACATTTTGTACAGGTGGGTACTGTCGATTTACACGTTTAATATTGATGACTTTGCAACAGTTGAAACAAATATCTCTAAAACAACCCGCGCTGAAGTATGGAGTTTCAGTAGATGATTGGCGCGTAATATTTTCCCTATCAAACACTTATTACAAATAAGTCATTTTCTACTGAATCATCATGTTTGCGTTCTTAAAGTGACCGAAATGAAAACTCTAACAAGTCTAATAATCTGGTTCGCTAATTTTCTGATTGGCGTAAATTACGCAAGGTTTGTCTCAACACAGTAGGCAAGCAGCTTGCACAGTCCTGAAGTTCTGGGCCGACGGCGAAAATGGCATCTGTTGTCGTTTTTTTTTATTTCTCGATGGCAGATCGTATGTTTTTTCTTAGAAGTGTCTGTATCTAAGAATCATTTTCTCCATAAGTTCCTAAAATGGCTCATCGAAGAAGATCTTTGGGGAGTTTGCGCATTTGCAACCTAAAATATGATGCCGTGGTTTTATTTCACCCGAAACAGAAATAAATATTTGTGTAAATAGATTGACGTTACCTGTTGAAATGGATATAAACATCCTCCAAGTATGTGTGGCCAAAGAATTTATGAAATTAAACTATGTATTATCTTGGTGTTTATGAAACAGGTCAAACGGTCAAAACGGAAAAAAATCACCAATTTGCCATTATATTTTATATTTTAGGATTACTTTCATTTTACAGTTTTCGAAAGTAGTAGGAGCGAAGACAGCAGGAGTGTGAAATGCATGAAACTGCTGCTATTACTGAAGCACCGTTTTACCAATTATTAAATGTGACCGTGCTTGAGCTCAGTATTTTAGAAATTTGACACAATATTGCACACTAAACTTAAATCAATTAGGTGCATTATTAAAACCTGTATAATTATATCTAATGAAGTCGCGAAATGCGACACAATATGCAGTGGTGCAATTTAGACATTCGCACATCAAACACCAAGACTGTTTGTTAAACATGATAAAAGTTTAAAAGATATAAACAAGGAGTGTTATGTTAAATAGATGGGAAGACAACTTTTATCGCCACCGAATACCACATATTTCAAAATATTGCAGGTTCGGTTTTAATAAGCTTATTCATTGGAAAATTTAGGATCATAGTTTTATTCAACTCCAATTTCAAGCAAATAGTAAAAAGTATTGAAAATTGTACGAGGCTAGGTGGCTTGATAGGTAACATGCAGTTTTTCGCCATAACTGCATAATGTGTACTAACACAAACTTTATATGTTTCTTGTTTGCTTTGAAAACTTAATTTTCATTTATGTAAAAGCTATACATTAACCTATTTAAATTTTAAACTATTATTTTAGAACACAACAGTTTCTTTGATATCACTAAATATACCACTCAAAATTTCATAAGCGCCACTTTGTAGTCTGTAGGATTATTGTTTAGGTAAACATTTTTAACAGTTTATTATACATTAAGTTTTGTTTGTATTGTTTATTTCATAAAACCGATGAAATATTCCGTTAAGGTTTATACTATTGATCTGAAACACGAGTCTAAAATTGACCAAGAGGGCAAATATATAGACAACATAAGTTACCCATATCAAATTTTAAGTAGTATATTTGCTGGATTCGAATAAAGTATACCACACCTCGAACGATTTTACATTCAGCCGCCAATCGGATATCACTGGCTGGATCTTCCGGTTTGTAAGGTTTACGTTTCTAAAACTACCGTGAACGGAAATGCGTTCTTTAGTGAAATTTTCAATGTTGAACGTATCGACGTGTAACTATGGTTACACAAGAAGGAAACTTTGTTTGCAAATCTCATAGCGGTCCAGGGATTAAAGCGGTTGCATTGAACGAGGAACAGATATCCCAAGATTTGTCACGTAATTCAATATTTTCTTACACGTTACAAGTCTTTATAATCGCTACTTGTTGTTTTTTTTTGCATATGTGTAATCTCAGTTTTGCATTTAAAAATAGCCAAATCAAAGCCGTTCAGATGAAAGAAAAACACACCAAGAATCGCCCTTGCAAGTTTCTCGGCGTCCTTAAAAGTTTCAACTTTTGAAATATAGGTAATTGTCTTTCGCCATTCAATGCCGTCTGTGTCGTACTTATTAAAACTCGGGACCATCCACAATAATCATTGTTTTGAAACGTGTATTTAAGGGATAAACCTGACGATATAAAATAAGCAAGTAAATATTTAAAAGATAATCGTTACGTAAACAAAAAATTCAAATACCCGCATTCTATCAACATGCCCCTCCCCCGCTACTTCTGCGTTATTGTGTTGTGGGTTTTTTTAGATTTATTTATTGATATGTTATAAACATATGTTCATTTCTTCTTGGATACACGTGTTTTATTTGTTTCTTTAAAAAATCATACGATACCAAAACACGAATGTTTTCATTTGTCTTTATTTTTATATGGTTTGTGCGTGAATAAATACAGAGTTACTAGAACACGAAAGAGCATGAACGAAAACTCCAAACTATCCATGAACAGGCTCAATCAAACCGATCCTGCAATATTTTAATGATTTTTGTGTTTGGTGGCTTTCAAAGTTCCATTTTCATCCATTAAAATCGGTAATCGTCATTCGTGTGCTCGATCGTAATATAATTTCACTACAATAACCAATTTTACTACTAGTTGCAGTCCTATGTAAAATTTTCAAAAAATTGAAAGATGGAAATCCGTAATTGACATAACGAGAAAACATATTCTCCCTTTGCAGTCATAAAATAGAGATGAAAAGAGAGAGCATGTGTTTATAAATTTAGCAATTTCAGCCCACAAACAATTAACAAAAACAGAATCGAGTTTCTATGAAAAAATACCATGAATGTCAGATCTGAAGAAACTAAACCATCTGATACTGTAATATATAGGTAATAAATACATCAATTGTCTGAATTATAAACAATAACTTTCTTTAAAAAGATAAACGGAGTTAATCAAACAAATTATTGGAATGTAAAAAATGAATAATATTGCAATGAAACAGATGATAATAATTGTTATGCAGCGAAATTTGATATCAGTGTATCAAGAGCATTTAAAACCGGGACCAGGCTTATTTCGGTACATCAATTGATTCAAAATCTTCAAACGTCTTATCACGTTATTAAAACTAGGGATGGGAATTAGGGGTGTCACGATATACCGATATACTGGTATATTGCAGTACGCTGCCGAACGATATTGTATCGCGATATGAAATCATCGTTCCGGTATGGCTGGAGATATTGTGACATCGTTCCGGTATGGCTGGAGATATTGTGACAGCTTTAAGAGCTAGCATCGGACACTGTAGATATAAAACTTATTTATAAGTCTAGTTAAAAACTCATGTTGAGGGCACATGAGTTTAAATGTGTTCTAACATGAAAGTAATGAAAGACATTTAGACATCATTCAAAACATTCTAGTCCTGGCTTTAAACAAACTATATTACTTAGTCCATGTTGTGGAACAGCTAAGTTTAATTAAAAGGCTTGAAGTCAGAATGAATATATGCAGCTATCCTTTTTTCATAAAGCAATATATCGTGGTACGTATCGCAATACAGTGTTAGCGTATTGCAGTTTATCATGGTACACTTCAGGCATATCGTGACACAACTAATGGGAATAGTAGTAGTATCGGATCTTAAGTAACTGAATATTCTTCCGATCGAGTACACGAAAGACTTATTGTGTAAGAGAACGTATTCATTATGAAACCGATAAAAAGGGAACTTTGAAAGCCATCGAACACGACAAAATTTAATATGAAACTATTTACGGCTCGGCTTGATTGAGCCTATTCATGAGTAGTGATGGAAATGCAGTACTGCTACGAAGATTGCCTCGGGGTTAGTTTAACTCAAGATTTCCACTAATAAATAATAAACAGTATAATTTCGATCTATCACAAAAGATGGTATTTATACAGCGATGATAATGGAACCTGCATGTTCAGTGGCATATGATCTCCAGATAAAAGAAAGCATTTGCCCTAAACGAGAAAACAATAAGCGGAACAGAAAAGAATTTTGGCAGGATATCTGAGAACATAAATCCTGTGTATCAGACAAGACCAAAGGCAAACTTTAAAAGATAGAAAATGTACATCCTTGGATGAATAAACATAACCTAAACCTTATTCGCTGGAATATCAAAACAATCCATATTAAACTTGCCGAAACACTGCACAGGAAGAATTTTTACAGCCGCCACACTGCACAAACAACGCTGCTGTGATACTGAAATAGAAGAAATGTGAACAATGAAGCCACCGAACACGACAAATATAAGAATATTGCAGGGTAAGTTCAATTGAACCTGTTCATGGGCAGTAATGGAAATACATATTACTACCCACGTCGCCTAGCCTCGGGTTTAGCGCAACTCAATATTTTAACCAATATACAAAATTACAGCGCAATAGCCTCGTATCAAATTATTTTATTTGAGCTAAAACTTTCATATTAAATTATATAAAGTATATATTTAAAGTAATGTAAATGAAAAGTCATAAGATCAAGAGAATATTAAACAACTATACCGTTCCACATTTAACATCACATGTTTCACATTCACTTTCTTATCAACAATTATGCCCATTTCACGAACTTTAGTCCGCAAGTCAGCTTTGTTCCATGTTCTTAATCCTAGTAAAAGTTTCTCTGATTAGTCGCCTCGCCAAGGCATACAACATGCAGTCTTCCATTTCTGTGTCTGATAATGACTCAAACCCTTTTCTTAAGGTTGCAAAAGCGGGGATCGTTGGCACGGACACTGATTCGCGTCATCACTGCCATCTTTATCTATGCTCGATGTTTCCGCTAAACAATCACGCTTCTTATGTCTGCCTGATAATTTCTTCACCTGTTAGTGCCCTGAGGTTGTTCTGTGAAAGTTACAAATTCCTGCAAACAGATTAGGAAGTACCTATCCCTGCCAGGCGAGCTAAGGGATGGTGGTTGGGGTACTTGTGGCAGTTTCAAGGCTTCTAGCAAGAAGATGGTGAACTCGGCACGAGCATCAATCGCCACAAGCTACAGTCCACTTTCTGTAATGTACCTACAAATTCTAAATAACCCCTTGATATATAGGTTTTGACATACTGGTGATTTTGGGCGTTGCATGAGGATAGCATAGGGCATTGTCTAACATAATGGCGATCTTGCGTCTGTGTTGTTTGGAGCTTTCCGAAGACAAACAAAGGACATCATCTCCTTGCTCCTTTTCCTACTGATGCAGTCAGTTTCTTTAATCGTTAGGGTTTTGTCTGGCAGCATCCTATAGAAAAAATTCGGCACAGCAAGTCCGTCATGGCACTCGACCCCACGTCTACACTCCGTGCCTCACCATTTACGGTGCGAAAAATGATCCGTTTCCTCTCTATACAAGGGTCCAGCCTACTTTTTGATGCCTTAAAACCAATAATATTTAAAGCCTTAACAAATTGTTCCTCTTTCGCCATAAGAATTGGTCCGGATATATGAGCATTCTGGTCTCTCGCATTTTTTGACGTACTATAGCTGCAGTTTTGAATTCATATCACTGTCCGGCCCTCATGTTTTTCCTTGATGGCTGAACGTATGAAAACCTTTGATGCTACCAGTGTTTTAACCAAGTAGATAGCGTCCTGCTTGCTATGTTCTACCGATCTGTGCCTTGGTCTTCACACACTACTCGACGACCTCCATGAACGCATTGTTTAAAATCTACGTGGAAGAGTGTTTTTCGAAAGAATTATTTTTTAAATTTTAGCCAGTTTTCGCCATGCCATTTGCAATGTTAGTACCCCCTTAACAGTGTTATACATTTATTAATATCATATTTTTCCCTGCCATTGTGTACTTGCTCATTTGAATCCAGGGGATCTGGACTCGCTTATGGAATTGTGGACCCGCCCTCTTGCTATGAGCTTCTTATCTTCTATATGTGTTTGTACTTTTGCACATAACATTGTCGAGTTGATGGGTGGGTTGGAGTCATTTCACCAAGACAGCTTGTTATTGTTTATTTATATGAGAACATGTTTGGGCAAGTGTAAGGTTGTGCAACCTTAATCCTGGTTTAAACCCACAGTCGAAAATTGTTTATTCCACAGACTTCTCCGAAGCAGTAACCCCTCGGGTTCTCATTTTTTTGTTCGTCTAATTATTTATTGATCGATGTATAAACCATGCTCTTCCCCCTCTACTTATTTACATAGTGTGGAGTCTTTAACTTCTGGGTGAGGCCATTGCTGATATGCATATTTAATTTTTTATATTAAGTGTGATTTGGATTATCCCAAGAAATTGCACGAAATACAAAATACACAACCTTTGAAATGTATGCATAAAAGAAAAAAGGTATCAGATAAAATTTTGCTGTAAAATGCCGAAAACTGACATAATGAAAAATTACGTTGTGCAGTATATATCTGTCACAGTTCTATTTATATCTGGATTTAAAATGAACTTCCTTTTTACCGGCTATGTCCATGATTAAAATCTTATAATGATTACATTTCACAACTTGTTCATTTGCAAATCGTGATGTGCAAATATCACTTTCATAGAGCTTGCATCAATGTTAAAGATTTCAAAGGACGTAATCTTTAAAAAAAAAAACAGAAATGCTTTAAAGCAAGGTTATCGATACCGCAAATTTAGGAAAACTTTTTTGCAAGTTTTATCGCCGCTATCATGATTTAATTTGAAATACAGGTGCAAACTTTAAACTGCAAAAAGAAATTTTTCAGCCAGTTGTTTATTGAGATTTAATTTATAAAATTAAAAAAGTAAACATCGGGTTCATTACCTCCACATTATTCGTTAAAACCATATGTTAATTCGAAAGGAAAGGTAAAGAACATGATATTCTACAGCGCTCTGCATGCTTGATGATTAACCCATCTACTGTTGATCGTTATATGTTACCTCGTTTTATGCACAACTTGGCAGGGGTTTAAGAGTTTCGGAAGGTCTTGTAAATGTCCAAATATCCCCATCTGTTTCTTTTATCCATGCCATCGTGTTCGTCCTGCTTTGAGCTCTGGTCTCAGTAAGTTCATAAAGTACCCACTTATTTCTTGTATTTCTTTATTTTTAGTTGATGTTTGAGCTTACCTCTAATGTTGCATGAAGGTGGCAGTGATTTTCTGAAGGTTAATGGGGAAATTTTGTATAAAAAAAACATAGACTGAAGCGCAATCTGTTTCTTTTATCCCTGTGTTTATTGAGTACCCGCCTTTGTCTGAAGTTTCTTATATATATGTTTTTGTGTTTTTTGCATGAAACGTAGTCTAGTTGATTGTAAGGTTGTTTTTTTTACCGAAACAACTTGTTCTTTATTGTTCATAATTACTAGAACCTGTGAAGCTGGTGCGCCCTAGAACTTAGTTTAAACCCTGTGGCAAATTGCCACTGACCGTTTGTATTTTGGAAATGATCGTACTCTTTTCCTCTCTACGTTGTACCTGGGTTGGTTGTTTTTTTCAGGGTGAGGCATACCTAAAATGCATATTTCACTGTTTACAATGTCACGTTAAAAAGCAAGTAAATTTGAACTTTCTAGGAAATAGCTTACTTATAAGCCTTACCGACTGAGAGAAATGAGTCTCTAATTGTGATTCTAAAACTTTTTTATACACAACTAAATTCCCTGCCAAACTTTATATTTCATAAATATAAAAGACTAAATAATTATGAAATAATTTCCATTCTACAGATGTTAGTAAGATCTCAATATTTTAAATTAAACATAAATTTTCATTTTCGATAATCAAAAAAAGAAAATGAAGCAAATATTTTTTTGTTGAAATTGAGTTTAGCATGAAAAACAGTTTAACGATCGCGGGTCCTGAACCCACACCATCTCAACTAAGCCAACTGTACAAACGATGCAGCCAACAACTGTAGCCAATATCCACTGTTCTGTAGCGGCATTCTATGATTCAATCAGACTTTCTTTAGATTTTGAATCTTGTATTTCCATTTTTAACGTTTATACAGGAGGCGTAAATATCCTCGAACCCAACATTTTAAAGACTCGTCTGCCAGGTACTGGACCTACCTTCACCATCGTTTACACATCATGCATCTTGAAGATACCAGCAGCAGGTAAGCGCGGGTTCGATATCACCAACAACAGATAATAAGGATTTAGCGCTGCTGGGACGCTGGAGTCACTGTTCCCCGGAAGTTAGAATTTTCTCAGTTTTAAGCCAATAATGTTAGCATCTGCTCGTCATTTAGCTGTTGTTCTTACACAAATTATTATAGAATGGTTCTAGTGGAGCGGATCAGATGTTACTATACTACACACTTGTTACTATCGGTTAAGAGATTAAAATGCCATTAAATATCAATCAATGTCAAATGTAAGTGCTGGCGGCCGTAAGACGTCATCCCTTTCAGCTAATCACTGCTCTAACCAATTTTTCCCTTTGAAGGATCTGTGAAAAATAGCTGCCCATGAACAGACTTAATCAAAAAGTGAAATATGCATATCAGGAATCGCCACACTCACAAAACAAAGCCAAACAATAAACAAAAAAGGGAACCCTTGGGGTTACCGCCATTGAACGGCCAGTGGCGAAACAACTTGCCACTGGTGGGTTTTAACCAGGTTCTACGGTGGACCAACCTCACACTTGCCTCAACAGGTTCTCATATCACAACACAAGTATAATTTGAGTATTAATTAAGTATAATTTGTCAAGGTGAAATAACTCCAACCCTCCCATCAGCTCAACAATATATAAAACCGGCACAGAAATATATATATATTTTTTATATATATATCGTGTTCGGTAGCTTTCATAGTTCCCATTTTCTTAAATATGAGAAGATTTACAAAACAACTTCTGATATGAATATTTCACTTCTTTAAAGAAACCTGAAGGCAACTTGAATGCGCACTTATAAATTTAACTAAAGTTGTTCTTTTGTGAGAACTAGATGCCCAGTGGCAACATGTCGAGCCCACCAGTTGTCAATAGAACTAACATTTGAACCAAGTTAGTTAAGACAGTCTGAAATCGATAGTTTCGATAACTTATATGACTGCAATACTTGCAGAAATGTAAAGAGCTTTTCACATATTAAAGCATTTACATTTTTATATTATGCGGGGGTTGATGGAGAAGGATCTCTGTTGACAATGCAACGTCTAAACTGACCGATTCGAACAAGCTGTCCGTCGTGCAAACACCTACAACAACAATCCGTTGAAAAAAAATATTAACGAATCTGTATAAAACTGTTGAACTATAACTGATTGTCTACAATGATTTTCATTATTAATTCTAAAAAACGAATTCATTGCATATGAGGAAACTATTTTGCATGTTAGCATAGAATACATAAACAAATACATGGTACATCTAGTATCAAGATATTTATTCAATAAGAAAGTAAAATATAATTTTTACAGAAATATGCAGGCTTAAATAAAAATGACAGCGAGACAATAAATTTCAAAATGTTTTTGACACGTTCTTACTATGGAAAACAAATTATTTATTCAAAGGTATTCTGAGTGCAAGTTACAACATCGGTTGTTGAAATTTCATCAAATAAAGCGGCTTGTAATAACACTTAAAACAGACAGCAAAATCACAATTCAATCACTTTTAACAATTAAACAGTATATTCAGTTAGCATGTTAGGTATTAAAACGGTGTATGAATCTGCACATTCACGAGGATTGTTTTGCATTAACTAAGAAGACATTTGGATCAGTCGACTGTCTCAATCAAACCGAGTCTGCACTATTTTCTTTCATATTTATCGTGTTCGGTGGCTTTTAACATTCCATTTTCATCTATTTCAATTAAATGTATCAGTCCATGCTGATCACCAAATTATTAATACAATATTTTGTTAGGTTCATTTTTTCTTTAATCTGCATTCTTTAATCTGCATGTACCAAAATTTTATATTGTCTATCCAGAGGGAAGTAATAAAATATTGATATTTTTCTTAGAAAATAATTCGTCGACAATGAAAACGATTGCAAGTTGGTTATTGAGGGAAATAACGCATTTGTCATTAACGGTATCAAGAATGCTGGTGATAGATATTTTTACCCTGAGCCTAGAGCAAGCAATCACCGATAGTACTGCAGGCTCACTCTAAAGCTGTTCACTTGCTGTTACTCGAAAGTCTATAGGCACGATTTCTTAATGCTGTTCATTTTGAATTTAAATTGCAAACATCAATAATTTTCAACAACCAAGTGATGATTAACAAAATCAAATGCATTTTACCATTCAGACTTGATAAATTACCGTTGTTTGGCATCTCAAACTCATCTATACAGATACGAACTGTCTCGATTGGAATGCCTCTAGACTCAACGGTTTCGGTAACAACCCTAAACTCGGCATCATAGATTGTCTTATTTGTTACCTTAAAGTAAACCTTTGACTGCGAAAATGTGTATTCTTCGGGCAGCAAATCAACTTGTTCACACAAGAATAACTTTGTTAGGAACATACCACTTAGGAATGATGTCCCTGGGAATTCAAGCGAGTACAGGGGAAACAGATAAGCCACCGATTCCCCCTTTTGTATTTTATAAATCAAGTGCTGAGCAAAAAATACAGGTTTGTTCTTTGGTGTGAATATCCCTAAATCACCAAGTACATTGTCTTTAAAAGTGGGGGTATAATTTACGATCTCGTTTAATTCAGCGGATAACGGGTACTTTTGTTCTTTATATTTGAGAAACCACGTTTCTCTTAAAGCCTGTTTTATCAAATCTTGTAAATTGGATGGGCTTGCGTAATCTAAAGGATAAGTTATTTTTGCTACAATATACCTAACGGTTTGCTGATCTTCGGATGTCTGTATCACAGGGAACACATACCAGTTCTGCATGGAGCCTCTAAGTAACCAATGTGCTAGTGTATCTTTTCTGTCACCTTCCGGCATTTTGCTGAAGAAAGCTTCCGGAATGGTCTTACTATTTATAGGCGTTAACTTCAACATGACAGAAAACGAACTTCCATACCACAGTGTGCTGTAGAAGCCACATGTACCGTTGAAAAGTATTTGTCCTAGGGGACATCGTCTTGGTCGACAAGAACTCTACAAGAAAAAGCAAGAGTTCACTTTCATTGTAATAGTTCAGTATATGATGTGTCATAGTTATTTGCTTACTCTAACTTACTTTGAGGTCTCTTTATCTGTTGATCACTTTTCTTAAAAACAAAACACAAGGAAACGTTAATATTCAATATTTCAATTATAATTGCTATTTAAGAATATCATAAATTGTTTATCCCCACTATAATTATGTTGGATTCGAATAAAATATATCAAACCTCAAACGACTTGACAAACAGCTCATTGGGATGGCACTGGCTGTATCTTCCGGTCTGTATAATTTGCGTTTCAATCTCTCTTTTGTCTATAACAACAGTGAACGAAAATGCGGTGTTCAGTTTACTGTCGTCCTCACTGAGAATATCAGTGTTACACGTATCGTCATAGTGCTGAATTTGGTTACACAAGTAGCAAAATATGTTACCAAATCTCATGGATGTCCAGTGCTGATAAAATGTTGCATCGAAAGATGTACAGAGATCCCAAGATTCGTCGCGTTCTTTCATATTTCCTGACACGTTACAGGTTCTTATAATTTCAGGCTTGCATTTAAACATGGTAAGATCAAAGCCGTTCGGAGGAAGAAAGAAGGTAACACAACTAGAACCGACCAGGTTATCCTTATCTTGAATAAGTTTCTCGGCGTCGTCAAAAAAGTTGCTGTCCGACTCTGACTTACAGGTTATAGCCTGTCGCCATTTGATGCCATCTGTGATGTTATTACAGTTTGCACATTCCGTATTTATGTAAATCATCTCGTTTCCTGGAGAATACACTGGATGGAATGTCGAGAGATTGTTGAAGGTGTCATTCTCACACATGGTTGCATTTCCCATATCTTTAAGGGCACCAGAGCATGTATCTTTCATTTTATAGTAACTTGCGATATTGACTGATTTCTTTGATACTTCAGTTGACCGGCAAACCGTAGTCAGATTTTGATTCGCATTAATGGTATATTTGTCTAAATCTCGGTGACAACAATTCTTGAAGAGTCCACAATCGTCTAAACACGAGCAGGGGCTACAGCAAGGGATATACTTCGATGAAAATGGAAAAGGTTTGGAGGCATTGTTTTCGCAAAATGATGTGAATGGGCATAGCTCGAAAACACGGTCTGGTAATGCCCATTCCTTCGCCAAAATGTTCTTAGTGAACACGGTCATTAATACGTTGATACAGAATTTCGTTTTCAATTTCATCTCGGTATTCGCTTGACAAACAAAGAAAATAAATAAGTAAATATTCCAACTATCCGGTTTCTTTCAAGATATTTAAAGACAGATCCCAATAAGTTATCGAAAGGGTCTTAAATACATCTTCATACGCAAATGGACAAAAACTAACCAACGTCAGATCAGAAGAATCCATGTCATCTGACACTGATATATAGGCAATTAATGCACCCGTTCCCTTAATTATATAAAATATGTTTCAAAAAGATAAACGGAGTTAATTAAAAAAATCTTTGTGAATCAAGTGAAACTAATTAAGATACCGCGATGAAGCAGACGCGGTTTAATTACTGAGAAAGCTATCCTAGAATAAACACAATTATGATTGTTCAGTTTTTGTAGGTGAAGTTATTTGATCGCGTTCCTTCTGGAATTGGACTCTTGACACTCCACGTTTGATGCCAGCGGTATAACCATTACGCAACTAAACCAGCTGAATCCTCGTAGTCGAAATTCTAAAAGGTTTGACATTTGTTTTCAATATTATATTGGCTGTGTTGAACTCGGTTACAACATCAGCGCGGATCTACGTCATTTCAAATTGCATGTAATATTTGTTTGAATACAAACGAACACCTATTAGAACGTTTTGGTCATTCAGAACACTGTGATTCGATGAAAAACAATCAATCGATACACAAAAATAACAAACAATCGACGGAGTTACGGATGTCATTCGTTTTTCCACTGCATAATTTATGTACAATTTATATTTAATTTTACATAAAATCGTAGAAAACGATTAAACAATTTTTTAAAAACAAATCCAGCTAATCGAGACTCGTTCTAGACAAACTACTTATTAACAAGCAAAATAGGACTGGCGACCATATCAAATGTGGCGTATGCCACAACACGAGAAACTGAAAGACGTGACAAATATGCAGAATTGACTCGCACACGGTTTACGACAACATCATACTCTCAACATATACACGAGTCGATCTCACCCGCCTCAGAACGAGTTCGGCGACTTCAGCTTAAATACAGACCACCGATCTGATTTCCTCGTCTGGAACACAAAAGAGCCACATGTTTAACCAAAGCAGAATCTCTAGTTAAAAACAGAGCAAAGCAAAAGTGACAAAATACCACCCGCTTATAGAAATAGTGACTCAACGGTAATATTAAAGAACATGACAGAAACAATTCCAGACGATATGCAGACGAGTACAGCAGTTGGCGGCGACCAAACATTACCCGAACCACAGATAATTGACATAGACAACAGTCAATAGGGATTACGGGAAATGCTAATTATTTTCCGCACAACGGCTACAGTAACTTACATAGCCAGCCGTTTTGTAATATCGATTTAACTTGTTATGATAATTCAATTAGTGATATTTAAAAAAATGCAAATAAACGTATGTGGTTTTCAACTAAACCTAATGCTCGAGTTCATAATTTTGATAATCAAATATGACATGATTGGGTTACAGAAAACAAAAGTAGAGGACTCGGATGTATGTGATGGGTATAATGCACATACTTTTAATAGAGAAAAATTGTCAAATAAACAGTAGGTGTTATATCTCTTGTAGTTAATAAAGATATTGCTCTCCTTTATAACAGTTGATACTAGCTCTCATGGTTAATTAAAATGTTGTTTACTATTTCCAAAAATATTCTTTTGACCCCATATGAGAAATGGCTGCCATCTATACTCAACCAATAAAGAAACCTTACTATGTAAAATGAGCCTATCATAAATCGCCACACTTTCAAAATACAGCCTCCCCATGCAGCGAAAAAGAAGAGAAAAACATTAGCAACTGTTTAAAAATACGTGAAATTCAAATAAGACACCACAAACAATGAAACAGAGAACCCTTGGGATTACCGCCTCGAACGATAAGTGGTAAAACAACAACTAACTAAAAGATGCATGTATAAAGATCGCATTTTGATGCAGGTTATTCGCTTTTCTTGCTTGAAATGATGTTAAAGATTTCAGTGAACGTAATTTTTGCATTACAGAAAAAAAAACTTTTTAAAAAAGGTTATCGGTATCACATATTAAGCAAAACCGCAATTAAAAAATATGGGTGCAGTTTAAAACAAATATTACAACAAGGTAGTTCACAGCCAGTTTTTATGGAGATTTAATTTATAAACTTAAGAAAATAAAATGCAATGTTAATTTATCCGTTTTCGTTAAAATAATCTGTAAATTAAAAAATAAATGTTACCAACATGATATAATACAGCGCTCTGCATGCTTGGTGATGAACCTATTTACATTTGAACATTATGCTAACCTCTTTAGTTGAACGACAGTAGAAGGTGGTTAAGAGTTTATGAATGTTTATTTGGACAACTAATAAAGGAACATAGAAGCTCGATCTGTTTTATTTCTCCCTGCCATCTTGTTCTGGCTTATTTAATTTCAGTTGCTCTGGTCTCAGTTAGGTAACTGAGTATTCGCCCATTTTACTTTACAATTCTATGAGCTTCTTATGTTTGATATGTTTGTGTGCTTTTGCATGCAACAATGTCATGTGGATGGGTGGTTTGGTGGTATTCCACCAAGACAACTTGTATTTGTCCGTTCGTAGGAGAACCTGTTGGGTCAAGTGTAAGCTTGGTGCACCCTAGAACCTGGTTTAAACCGCGCTGTGGCAAATGTTTTGCCATTGACCGTTCCAATGCGGTAATCCCTCGGGTTCTCATTTTGTAAATTGTTTGTGGTGTCTGTTTTAAAATTGGTACTTTTTATAACCACTTTCTTTCTTCCTCAGTGTCTCTTCTTTTTGTTTGTGTAGCAAGACTGTGTCTTTTGAATGTGGCAATTCGTGTTATGCCTGTTCCATTTTCTATATTTATAGCAAGCGGGTGGTAAAGGTTTTTATTTCTCTGAAACGTTTTCATTTTCAATAAGACAGGAGAGTTTGTCTCTTATTAAATTTTGAGGAAGGAAAGTGAAAATTCATCAAATGACAAAGAGAACAATGAAATTTATTTGATTTAACCTTTATAAAAAAACAGTAATCAGTGTTTTAATTTGACAAAGATTTCAGATTTTTACCAGAGCTTTCAAAAACCATTTCGCAGTTCATATTAACATGTGCTTTGATGGCTGTACACTTAGATCTTAATATCAAGGTTAACTGAGTAGTTGTGCAATACTTGGAGTAATCAATCAATCTTTCTTATTATGGTGTTTTGTGAATGTTTAGGGCCGTCTGCAGTCTTCATTGCACGGTTGTTGATAAAAAAGGAAAATTATAAAAATCTCTTTAACGGCATAATCCTGTTCTACGAAACGTTGCTCAAATAAATCTTATTAATGTACTTTTGTTTATTTACCATGTTGAACAATAAGGAAAAATAACTAGATCTAAACATTTCCTAAAAATCTACTTACATAAATTTACAAAAACAGAACAACACAAAATATCATTTTATTGCCTACACGAGTATTATGATACTGACAACAACATGTGTCATTTACACTTAACTTATTGTGGCGTGGCGTCCCAACTATTAAAGTCACGTGGAAGCTGTCAGAAATTTAATATGCCGGCTGACAAATCTTGATCAGACCATATTTAATTTTGGTAGAAATTTGGTCGCATAACTGTAACCTTTTAATTAGAAAACGAACACTATGTGTAACTATCAATGTTATAGTTTCAATGCATTAAATCCACACGGTTAACACATTTATTCATGGCTGAATATATGATGCAAATACACAGTAAATATACAGAATATGACTTGCGAAATAAGACAAATGCAAATCGAGCTATTAGAACTCGAGAACGAACTAAAGGGGGGTGGGTTTAAGAGAAGGGAGAGGAGGGGAAAAGTGATCTGTCACCGGGGGAAAGGGGAGGGGCTAAATAAGAGTTTGTAAGATTCAACTCTCGGGCGGTCGGGTAGAGACAATCTCTACAATGCGCCTACACGTCTCAAAAAGTGATATCAAAAATATGCCTTCACCGCTACCAAGTGCATACACAGCGCAATAATAAGTATAAATGAAGATGTGCCTTCACATGCACTAGCGGTCCTTAACCGCCCCTTAGTTCCTTCACAGCACAAATAAGGATTATAGTTAACTTGAAGGTCGCGCCTTCACACGCACTAGCGGTCGTCACCACCCCTAAGTGCCTTCACAGCGCAAATACAAGATAAGTGCCTTCACACGCACTCGCGGTCTCCTCTGCCGAAAAATATAAAGTCTACCAAAAAGCACACGCAACAAAACTGTTTGGCAATGTCCGCTTACGAGGACAAGACGCATTGTTTCTGCAGCACTCCAATTGGGATCGGGTTGACAGGCTGTTTCTACAACACCTTCTCCATAGGAACCGAATTCAAACCGTACGTTACCACCGACAATGTACAAGCATCTGGCACTAGTTAAATTCCATGGTATTTTAAAATCGTTCTAGAACCATCTATTTACACAGTTATTATTACAAAAATGGTCTGAAAAGTTTAACAGCTTGATAAGGTTATGATTAAGTTATGAATTATACATTGTACTTTCTGTGATATGAGGTATCTGATGGCGATTTTGGGAGTTTATTTTGTGATAAAAAATAAAGCAATGTATGCCAAAACTCACATTCGTAAACCTGAACACACGATATATTTTCAGTAAACTTAAACTTGTGTCCTATATTCAGAAAATTCATAGTTAACGGTATCAAGTAACGCCGAAGATAACTATAATACTCTGGGGGAAAATAACACTTAAGTGTTCTCCTATCACCGTTTACTGTCGCGTGCGCAGCAACATTTCTGTTGTCTCAAAAGAGAGACGAGGATAAGTACATCCAGTTAAGCAATATAATAATTACAAGCCTTAATGTTAAAAGTTGCTAACAAACTAGCCCTACATTTTCTTCAGCCAACCAACTTCTTCATCAACCCAATAAAAGTCCATCTCTCAAAAATTAATTTTGGCGGGAACTCAATGATCTAACCGAGACCAGAGCTCCTGGAGTAAAATCAGCAAGAACACGATGATAGGGATAAAAGAAACAATTAGAGCTTCTTGGTTCTTTAAAAAAATTAAGTTTGTAATATAAAGTATAAAGTGCTATCAGTAATGAAGTTCGCATTTTCCACGTGCTTTATTTAGACAACGGCAAACTGATGTCTACTTAATTAAGTTACTGGCTATACTTGCTTGCAATTGGCCGATTCGGGTCAACTGTGGTCTAAGTCAGACATACCACTCGTACCGTTGTCTACGATATTTCTCGTCTTGTTTCGCTCGCCAATTAATTTCGTAGATAGCGGTTACTGGTGGTTTATCATTTATATAGTATCGGATACTCGCATCACTTCCCTCCGAATTCTGAACGAACAGGATACTCAATGACACTTATTGAAAGACGCTAGATTTGCGAATCGTATCCTTGTTTTAAAAATGCGGTTAGGATACAAAGTGACAAGCGCAGGTGCCAAGGTTATA
The DNA here is from genome assembly GCA_038501625.1 of Corbicula japonica. Lineage (NCBI taxonomy): Eukaryota > Metazoa > Mollusca > Bivalvia > Venerida > Cyrenidae > Corbicula > Corbicula japonica. The sequence continues at coordinate 348,722 of JAZAYU010000168.1, forward strand.
AAGCTGAGATTAGAAACCAGTCAATTCAATATACATCTCCCTGGCGCTGGAAGCTGGACTCCATTCAAAGAGAGAGATAGAGAGAGACGTAGAGGGAAAGAGAGAGAGATAGAGAGAGAGAGAGAGAGAGAGAGAGAGAGAGAGAGAGAGAGAGAGAAAGAGAGAGTGTGTGTGTGTTTACAAAACCTAAACAACACCAATTCATTCATTTGCGATCTTAAACATGAGGGACAAACGATTATCATATGCTCCAGCTCCCATTAGGTGTCTAAAAGTTATTTAGAAGAGCCTTTGATTGGCTTGATGACTTGCAGAAACGTCTGCTGGGAAAAGACCATTTATTCTAAAATTCATTGCTGTAATCAAAAGAGATAAACTTTGCCTTTGAATAACAATATATTACAACAGCAGACGAATAAGCTGTATGAACGCTAAAGAAGAACTCTATCCATTTACGCGTCCAGTAAGAGACCAGGAAATACATAGTCAAACGAACTTGTCTATATATTGCAATGAATAATTATGCAAAACATTATTCTAGATAATAACTGATAGTAATCATCAACCTTGATGTTCTTTTATTTCTTCGGTAATATAACGTTTATTCAAGGAAAATCGCCTTGGTTTACTAATAAATGATATTCAGTATTATTACCATTACTTTGTTAAGCAACATTTCATTTAATAGCGTTGTTATCAGTGCAATAAATATATTTATTGTTTAAAGTCGCCGCCATATTGATTTATATGGGCGCTACCATATTGAATTGCAATCGTGTTGTCAGGACTCTGGACAACTGGGATTATCCAATCACAGAACGATATTCCGGACAATCGTCCAGAATCATCCGCCAAGATCCTTAAAAGACTAAATTTGAATTAAAACGCGGTTCTGAAACGCTAGCTTCCAAAGTATAAAGCCACGTCGCTCTAGTCCAGGTATATTCCCATTTTCCGTTTGGATCTATCACCAAAATCTGTTATTTTATCATTAGTTAAGTAGTTTAAAGTGCGGTTTAATTTATAACTATTTATATGACTATCGGTGGTGAGGCGTTTAGGGTCTTTTGACTTTATCTGCCCTTTCGGACTAAAAGGATAGTACGATTAAGGTATTCTTTACAAAAACGGAAGGTACTTCGTCCGCTGCACATTTTAATATTATTGTGCGAATATTATTCATGACAAAGTTCGTTATTTTTTCCTCAATTTTTGAAGGAAACTACACAATACACAATGAACGCTATGACATTGGTGTAGGCAATAGCATTCATGAAATTCACGCGCAAAATTTATCACGACTCTCTTTTTAGACAACAGCATGCGACAATAAACGGCGATAGGAAAACCTTGGGGTGGTATTTTCCCAGAGAATTATAGTTCTTATATATTCGGCGTTACTTGATAAAGAAGAAGTACGTATTGACTCACTGTGGTTTAATTGATCTTTAAGTGTTGATTTTTATTTTGAACGCATTTTAGGGGTTTTCTTTTCAGCGCTTAACAAATCGGATCCCGCTCATCCTCCCTTCATCTTGTTTTTTTTTGTGTTTAGATCGTTGCACGCATTAACAGAACTTGCCGGGAATTTCCGAATAACGATGTAAATAACAGTTTTCTTTTATTCAGATTTATATTTGTTTGGATTTAGGTCTTTTCCTGTTATTTCAAACAAAATTTTCAGTTTATCATGTGAGAAATACTGATATTAAAGCCATTTTCTAGTCAGGTTCGAGCAGTTATACAGGTGATGTTGAATCCAGATGATGTTACTTATTTTCGAAACAGTCAAGAAGTAATAAATACCAATGTCAGCAAAATTGCTGTATTTATCCTCCTCTTGTATGTTTCTGCCCATTTTGCATATGATCAATGCATATTAAAATTAAATGTTTATTTAATTTAAGATAAAGGAAATAATTAACCCCACGTTCAAGTTTATGTATAAAGCCGCCCAAGGTCTTGTTCTTATAAATTTCTGATTAATTTTCTTTTTAAATCCAGTGGTATATCCAGCTGTAACATTTATATTGTACAACGTACTTTTTTATGTCCGTTTTAGCTATATTACCGAAAATATACTTGTGCGTATATCGCCACGTCTAAAGGTTGTGTGTTATGCATTTCGTGAAATTCGTTAAGAAGTCGATCTTATTAAATAATAAACAAATACATAACATTGTTATATGGTTAAGTGCTTATTTAACATCATACAAACGCAATTACAATCTGAAAACAGAACATTCACAATGTATAGTACAATAACATAGATAATATACAGCTTTATAAGCTAGTTCCATAGAGTTGCGTCCCTTGATACATGCGATACACAATCATCCTTTTTTCATTTATATTGTGTTTAGATTTACGCTCTGTAACGGCAATTTTTCCGTTCAGGACGAATAAATTGAAATATCAACTGCGAATTTACTTGGTAGCGCATAGTTTAAATAAACTGATTTTCTAATAATTATGTAACATGACAAAATACTTAGAAGACCCTGTCACATACTTGAACAGTTTTATCATTGAGATAATAGCAAGTCTGAGCTTTTGTTAGACACCGATGACTGGTATCATTGTCTAAGTGATCATTTCTATTCAGTTCATAGAAATACCTTTTATGGGTAAATCTGACATAAGAAACTAGACGCTCGTTTGTTTCTTTTATCGCTGTCAACGTGTTCTTGCTGATTTGAATCCAAGTGCTCTGGTCTCGGTAAGATCATTGAGTACCCGCCCTTTTGGCTTTGCAGTGCTATTAGCTTCTTCTGTTTTAGATGTTTGTGTGCTTTTGCATCCAACACTGTTGAGCTGATGGGTGGGTTGGAGTTATTTCACCAAGACAACTTATACTTGTTTGTCGATATGAATACCTGTCGAAGCAAGTGTGCGGTAGGTGCACCCTAGAACCTGGTTTAAACCCCCAGTGGTAAATTGTTTTGCCACTGACCGTTCCAATGCGGTAACACAAAGTGTTCTCTTTTTCTATAATTGTATGTGGTGTCTTATTTGAATTAGACATACTTATTAACACATGCTCTCTCTTCTTTTCTTCTTTTTTCGCTGTGAGTGTGGCGATTCCTGATATGCATATTTCACTTTTTTCCACACAAGAAGAATCTCGTAGTGAATCTTTTATTATTTTATCCACAATTCCCAAATCCTTTGCAAACATCCCGTCCCATTCCCTAAGCGGAGGAAGAAATAAACTCAGACTTGTCGTAATCTCACTTATAGTAATTACCGTCATTCATTTGTTTTAAAGAACTTTTGAATCCACAATCCTCGGTTAAAGTTTTTGTGGTATTTGTGGGATTTGATTTTTAACCCCCAATAACATTTGTCTTAGAGGAAGTCTATTTAAAAGCGGTGTTGTCCAATAGTTGAGCATAGCTAAACAGGGTCCTCGACGTCTCGACATGCATTCAACAAAGGTTTAACGGTTTGCACTGCGCGTTCCACATCTGAATCACCTATTGGATACCTTGGTCTTGAGGTTATATGTTCTATACCATATTCAATAAAAAAAAATTCTGAAAATATCAGAAGTATATTGTGGGCCTCCATCGGTGACTATGCTTTCACACAGTCCATTTCGCTACAATATGGATTTGAAATGTCCTGCGATGCGACGACAAAGAGCTGAGTTTCAAAATTGTGTTTATCTAACCCCAAAATAATTGTAAAACCTCGAAGATGAAACAATCTTGTCTTAATATTGACTAACACTTTTCGATGGGTAGCTGACATCGGCTCTACTTTTTCTGTTGACTCTTAGCGCAAAGGTCACACCCTTTAATTAGATCTTTAATATCTGCTACATAAAATATCTGCATTTATTTCCTCATGAATAATCGACCACATTTTTCATTTACGAACCATTGTTGAAAGTATTTTCAGATTGAAATATCCGATATAAATATTAAAATAATTTTGATACATAACATGACTTTCAATCATCCATTTTGAAAACGTAAAATATTTTTCAAACATAGTCTGACCTTAGATTTGACATTACCGGTATTTCCTGCAGACTTTTATGATTGACAGAGCTCTCACAATTTAATAAACAAACAGCTCAGTAACCATGCAATTTCGACTATCCTCAAATGTCAAGGTTAGGCTCTCTGTTTGTGTCGTATAACGCTAAAACAGCAGATTACGTCAAAATACATTTTTGAATGCCTGTTGCTGATCAGTTTTTCCTGTAAAATTGATTTTTCTGCCAAAACAACACGTATTGGTACCGGGTACTCAGCTTGGGGCAGAGAAATGTTTTCTAGTTGATCGACCACTGTGAGCATTATTAGGAGGTAAGTCTCGCATGGCCTTAAACTTGTCAGGTCTACGGTTATTCCGTAGTGACCCGCTTTATGACAACGGGTTTGACTGGCGTGAACACATATTTGTCTGCGTTAAGGGAGTAATTAACTACATACAATAAAATGTGGTGATCATCATCTTATTTTAAGGAACTCTCTTTATGCGACAACAAAAACATCAAATGTGACATTTTTACATCTTGTCTTAGCGATTATTTTTGTGAAATAATTTTAAAATACGAATGCAAAAAAATTAACAAATTTGTGGGTCGAACATGATTTTGCATTAAGGTACTGTGACTCAAATCGTCTTCTCGGTATGATTATCCGAGTTCTGAAATCTAACTATTAATAACAAAGTTATTGACCAAACACTATTTTGTTTCAGGGTCATGATGTGACCTTTACCTTCAAGGTAGCTACACGAATGTTGCGACATGTCGTGTCGATATGACGATAATTTCTGTCCAATATTTTTTAAATGTCACTTCAAATAACAAAACAACGCGGCGACTATATGATCCCCCGAATTATCATCCGGGGGCATAAAAATTAACAATATAATTAAAGTACTGGAACAATAACTCTTAGATCATGAATTACTTGTGAATGTGATATTAAGTGCTGCGTCCCTTCATAACTGAAATAAGCAGTTAAGAATCGATTCATCCTTATCAATTCAATTAAAATTTAAAGTTTGATTGTTCGAAACGACTGAGACATTTTTCATCCATACAAGCCATCCATACAAGTTACTTGTATCGAACTTTTATATAAAAAGATGTTATTTAAGTCGATCGGAACCAACATTCCCGTTGTAATATACGCACGAAACTTTTGCTCAAGTGTTTTGAATGGTTTGAGATAAAGATGCGTTTTTAAAAATCTCTGTTTCTTGTTTTGGCTTATAAAGAAGTGTGATTCGTATCGGTGATGTTTAAAATGGATTGGTTTTATTCATGCGGTCGTCTAATGATCCGTCTTCCATACAGAAGCTTGTGTTAACAATTCTGGTTCATATTTCGTTCCGGATGTGACGTATGTTAGGGGCCTATTATTTATTACACTTTTTATTATTATCACTGCCGTTTGCAGCTCGGTAGTTGAGATGAGAACGGCCTACACTCTTTTCAATTTAGTTTTGGTCAGACCTATCAAGTGTTCCCAACATCCGCTAAACCAACGTGTGCATCTTTATTTATGGTTATTTCTTAGGAGTACTTAAACTGATTATAACCGATATGAAGGACAAAATGATGTAGGATTACGAAAGGAAAATGACACTGTCATGTTAGAAAGTGTCACATCATTACAGAGTCGTGGGAAGTAATGAGACAACAAAGTGGTTATGAAATAAAATACAATGTATTTGTAAAAAAAAACAGTAGAAAATAGTTAAAAATAATGTTATGGTAAAAACTTCTTTGTTCCCTTTGTTATCGTACCCACGCTTAGCCAAACTGAGGCTGACGTCCGGTAACGATTTTTTTCCCCTTTCTCTCGCCAAAAACGTTAATCTTCTCGTCATATTCTGATTTTAAAATTACTTACTCACTTCGTGGTCGAGGGTCTTCAAGGTTCCCTTTTCATTTATTTCAATATCACAGTAGCGTTGTTTGTGCCGTGTGGCGGCTGTAAAAAGTCTCCCCGTACATTCAATCAGTGTTGTTATCATTTACGTCCTTTGAAGGTCGTCGAGTACGATATTTATGTACTATGTTAATAGTATTTCTAAATTTAATTTTTGTTATTACTATTTCGGCCAGTTTAAAGATGGATGGTTTCAATATCCCAGCCAAATTAAATTTTGATATTGTTCAATCACCCCCAATGATATACATCCTGCCTTTTAAATTTTGCCTTTGGCGTTGTCTGTGATATGCAGGATTTATATTCTAAGATCCCCTCTCAAAATTCTATTCTGTTTAGTTCCGCCCATTGTTTTCTCGTTTAGGGCAAACCCATTCTTTTATCTGGGGACCATACGCCGCTGAACATGGAATGGTATTAATCTGAAAATACCGCATTGAAGGTTCCATGTTCACCCCCATATGCATACCATCGTTTGGGATGGATCAAAATTGTACTGTTTATTGGTGTAAATATTGAGTTGCGCTTAACCCGGGGCTAGGCGGCGTGGGCAGTAATAAGCATTTCCATTACTGCCCATGAACAGGCTCAATCAAACCGAGACTGCAATATTTCATATTTGTCGTGGTCGAGGGTCTTCAAGGTTCCCTTTTTATCTATTTAAAAAAAAAGTATAGGTTTAAAAAAATTAATTTCATGAAATAGTTTCGTCAGGTGACAGTCATCCTAACGTGACACAATTTTCTTTTCAAGAAATGTTTATATTTATATAACATAATAACACAAACATAAACAAACAGACCATTGCACGATTAAAATGCAACGTACGGCCAGTATCATAATTTTATAGTATTCTTACGTTTTGTCCAATTCTCACCAATTATGTCCCACAAGTTCACACATAGGTATAGACGCAGTGCAAAGGTCAACATCCCTGACCGATTATACGGAAACTACGTCTTGCAATCTACGATTAAAAGGCAATGTATGACCAGTATTACAATTGTACAGTTATTCACACCTTTTTTCCGAAAAAAACTCTCACGAATATGTTCCACAACTAGAAACAGGTCCATATGCAATGCAACAGTCAACATCCCTGACCGGTTATACGGAAGGACCGGCTACCATTGTTTTAAAAAATAGTCACGTGCTTAGGAGAACTTATTATTTAAAAATTAAAAAATAAAAAAAACTCTTAAAAAGCGTTGTCAACCAGTTCACATGGTACGATTCGTAAAACAACTCTCATTAATATATATCAGAACAAAAATACAAACATTTCTGAAATTAGGCCATTATCCCCCACATTAAATTCCAAAAGTAAGCACAAATATAGTCGACGGCCTCTTTTTCCGCCGACTTATTACAACATCTACAGCCCGTACTATTGAACGTATTCATATCAGAAATGCATTGCTCATTCTAAATTAAACAAAAACATCATATAACTTTAAACAAACAAAATTAAAATATGGTTAACTCAATCGAATGAATATTAACATTTAAACATGATAAATTAACGTTGTTCGGCATCTTAAACTCAAATGCCTCTGTGTAACCATGGTGCTAGTTTCTGTTTTGTTATCATCTTGTATTTAGCTGAAGAATGCTTCGGGTATGTTCTCATGATTGATAGGTATTACTTTGAAAAGAAAAGAAAGAGAGTTCAGCACCATAGCGTGCTGCAGAAGCCGTATGTACCGTTGAAAAAAATCTTATCCGAGAGAGCTTTGTCTTGGCCTGTATGAACTCTACGACATAAAGGTTATAGTTGATTTATAGTTTATTATAAATGAACAACAAGAAAATTTGTGAGCTAATGCTCACTAGTGATACCCCGCTGTGAGAAATATGACTTTAAAAATGTAATTTGCATTTTCCAATAAAGATACCCTTTGGCTTATGTATACGTAGTGAGAAAGATACCCTTTGGATTGTGTTAAGCACCTGTATAGTAACAAAACCTAAAAATAGTCGGTAAACAGGAAGTAAATGAGCAAGGAGCATAAAATCGCTTTACACCATATGGGTCTGTAGGATAAAGAATTATGCAAAATATCAGGCTGCTGCATGTTGAAGTTGCTTAGAAAACTGCGACGGAAATTGTGCATGTTTGTCATATATGTGAAAAAATCTAAGTATTCAGAAATCAGGAAGTAGAAGAGGTAGGAACACAAAATCACTTTACACCATATGGGACTATAGGAAAAAGCAATATCCAAAACATCAGGATGCTGCATTTTATTGTTGCTTAGAAAACTGCGACGGAAATTGTGCAAGTATGTCAATTAAGTGTAAAAATGTAAATATTCGGTAAATAGGAAGTAGAAGAGCAAGGAGCATAAAATCGCTCTACACCATATGTGACTTTAGGATAAAGCATTATGCAAAATATCAGGCTGTTACATGTTGTAGTTGCTTAGATAACTACGAGGGAAATTGTGCAAGTATGTCAATTATGTGTAAAAATTTAAGTATTCGGTAAACAGGAAGTAGATGAGCAAGGAGCATAAAATCGCTTTACACCATATGGGACTATAGGATAAAGCAATATGCAAAATATCAGGCTGCTGAATGTAATAGTTGCTTAGAAAACTGCGACGGAAAATAAAAATACCCTTTGGCTGATGTAATGCACCTATATAGTAACAAAATCTAAAAATATGCGAAAAACAGGAAGTAGATTAGCAAGGAGCATAAAATCGCTTTAACACCACATGGGACTATAGGATGAAGCAATATGCAAAGTATCAGGCTACTGCATGTTATAGTTGCTGAGAAAACTGCGACGGAAATTTTGTTACGGATGACCACACGGACGCACGGACGGACAAGGGTAAATCAGTATACCCCCTCTTCTTCGAAGCGGGGGTATAATTATTATAAACTCAAAACTTGGGAACAATGCGACTTTAAAGCCATGTAATCTTTGTATTCTTTTCTTGAAACTGGTGCTTGATCAGTTTTTTGCTCGCACATATGCTTGGCAATGCTATTAGCGTCTTATGTTTTATATGTATGTGTCCTTTTGTATGCAAATCGTCGAGTTGATGGATGGTTTGGGGTTATTTCAACAAGAAAACTTATACTTGTTTGTTCATTTGAGAACTTGTTGGGAGCAAATGCGATGTTGGTGCACCCTAGATTCTGGTTTAAACCCAGTAACAAAATGGTTTGCCACTAACCGTTGAAAGGCGCTTACCCCGCGTGTTCTCATTCTCGCATCGATAGTTTGTGGCGTCTACTTTTTGGTTTTGTGGGGAGGCTACGTCTTCTTGATGTGGCTGTTTCTGATGTGCATACTTTGTTTTGATATGATTGAGATTGTTTTCACGAGATTCGGTGACACTAGTTCATCCTCGTTTTAGGTTTTTTGGAAGGTAATGGGATAAACCGAACAAGACGGCATGTCAAGATGCTATGGTTAATACTGTATTACATTAAAAACAAATTCAATGTAATTGCCTGTATTAATTTGTAACGTTCATATTAGGGTTTTCAACTGTATTATTAATACATTTTCCTTTTGATATAAACAATGGTTATTAAATAATTATGTTTTGTTAGCGAATGGTTAAATAAAACATCTTTTTATTTATTAAATCTTAACTTAAATACAAATATTTGACAACAAATGTTCTAAACAATATTAACCAATTTATTTCAAAGCGCACCGCCGAAAGTTATGTTAAGTTCTTACCTGAAATTTTAATAAAAATATTCCAAGGAAGTGCGACGTTGATGTGCGCGGAATCATTTTTATATGAATTGGGCCGGTTGGAGGGAGCAGCGGACAAAAACAGACTGTTTTTAGATTGGTTGTTGCTAAGAGCGCTCATTCGTATTGAAGTTGGTTGTTGTTTTTTTTTAAGAACATTACTTGATGACGTAACTAGGTAACTAGACGCACTTTCTTTTTTTTATAAAGGTTAATGTGTTGTTGTTTCAATAATAAAGGATAACATACAAAGTGAGATTTGTAAAGATATTCAACATCGTACCATTAAACCCTAATTATAAAACAATTATCACCAAAGATATAACTATTAAAATATTAAAAATCCCCAGTAAAAATATGACATTGTGCTGTAGAAGACACCTGTGTCACTTTTAACACAGGGAATTCACGGTAAACAAGAGCAGGAACATGTTAAGACTGTCTGGGTAATGTTCTTTGTAATTAACGTTACCTCTCACATAAAATCAGAAAAACATCCTTGTTCAAAATGAATGTTTCTTTTAATAATTCAGTGGTATGTATCATCATATTTCCTTTAACTCTCAGCAAAATTACACCATGAAATTATAAGTGACAGTCTTTATTAAAAATACGAATGCGCGGATAAATGACAGCGCGAATATATCTTTCAGGACTATTGCGCGAAACATTCGTTCCCACAAAAGTAAAAAAAAACATTAGATGTTGACATAGAGATCACGTGGTTTATCAGAGCCGGAACGTTTGAATGAATCAGTTTGGTAATTATGATATAAAGAGGTTAAGGGCTTACTACACTCCTCTCCAGCACGTTTATCGATAAAAAGAAAATTATCAAAATCTCAATAACGACATAATGTCGTTTAATGAAACTTTGCAAAAATGAGTGTTACAAATGTATTTTTATTTTGCATATGGTAAAACAAGTTAGAACAGTAAAGAAAAGTAGCGAGATCTAAACATTCCCCAAATTCACAAAAACTTAACATCATTTTAAATGCTCACATTCAATTTCCTGGTCGCGTAAACGGATGACAATCATTGATTTCTCTTTTAGTAGTTGAAAGTTTTTTTACAAAGCACACAGCACTTTCTTGTCAGTATCATTATACTCACATGCGAATTTAAAATTAATGTTTTATATTGCTTAGTTTTTGTGAATTTATGTAAATAGAATTGTAAGGAATTTTTAGGTCTAACTTTTTTATTTTTAATAATTCCAATTTGGTCTACTTTTAAAACTCTATATAATATTAATATTTAATTGAGAATTTAATTGTTAAGTTTAATCTAATTATATTTATTATAATATACTTAACTTGTAAGTATGTTTTATAAGGGTAATAAATATGCATTATCGGCCTTGCTTCTTCATTTTTGTTTAAGATATATTTTTAAAGACGTTTTAACAAAATTCCCGAATTTTGCCTAAATTTCGATTTGTATATGTAACATTTTATTTAAAACGAAAATAGAGAGTGCTAAGACTGCAATAATAGGTTATATGACATTCCGCCAATAGACAGGTTTGTATTTTAATTAACAACATGTGTATGCATGCACAGGTACTTGAAACACACTATTGATAATGTACCTTCAATACACTCGTTTTTTTTACACAATATCATTCACAAATCCAGTCTCGCTGCCATTTTGTATCGGGAAGAGGGCAGAAGAAAAGCTGATCGCTGATTGGAGGATAATAAAATTTTATGTAAGTGTAAACAACTAAGATAATCCGAACGTACCTTGACAGCCAGTCAGTACCTTACCTGTTATTCGCCCCGAAACAGTCTCTGCAGCGTAATGTAATGGCCGACCTCAGAAACTTTTGAGATCAGCGTACACTAAATAAAAGCTGCTTCCCGGTTGGTTAAAAAAAAAAGTTAGGGGAAACCCGTAAGACTCTATAGAAACATTAGTTGATTGGCCAATATAGCTAAGGAAAAAATAAAACTCCTTCTAAAAAATAGAAATTGTGTATTTCTGCAGCTGTTGGAACCAAAAATCATTATCCAAAACATTTTGGATAAGAAAAAAATTACTTTTAAAATAATGCCTATAAACAGGTTAGCCACAAGTAAATTTAGTCAATAGGCAAGGGTGGTAGTCTTCAAAGTGAAATTTGAGGTAGAAACCTACGGTCATGGTGGTATTTCATCTATGTTTTTATGTAGATTTATATTCAAACTTCATCAGAAGACCATGCCTGATATTGTCTAAGAATAAATAAATCAAGGAGACTCCCAAGACTCTATATAGAACATATAGGGAAACGCAATAGTGTACGCTGACCTAAAGGCAGCAAGACTCTGGATGTATGTGATCTATTGAGCGCCTTGTTTGAAACTGATTTTGTATACAATTTGTTAATTTTATGAATATTGACAAATCTAAAGAATTTCTGCATACATTTGCAGCAGTTAGAAGGTCAGTCTGATTGTAAGTTGTTAATAAAGGGGCCTCTGAATTAAGATAGTGTTGAAAATAGCCTTATTCACTATATTCAGATTGGGAGATGGTGTTGTAGCTTTGTTGAGACCTGCACTTTATTATATTTCCCATGAAAAGTATAGAAATTGTCACTTTTTAAGGTTGGATTGTTGTAAAACTATACATGGGAGTGCATTTTTTGTTATGCATTTGCTTATTTTGGTATAAAAAGGCTGCTAGATTTTGAGGATAATGCTTGCATTTGATGAAACTTAGAGGTGGTTTTCACTGTAAGGTATATTTGGATCAAAAGTGTAGCTTTGATTTAATTCTGGTTAGGAAAAAGTGACTTTATAATGAATTAGATTTGCCTTTAAGACACAAAAACTGTGTTTTTCCTCTTTTAGAAGTCTTTCTTAATATTTCAGTAAGTCTCAGATTTGTTAGATATGTTTTTGATGCCTAATGTTGAACAGTGTAGAGTGGCTGTATATTAAAACTGGTAATAGAATAAAGGCAAAATGAAAAAAAAAGAATTTTATGTGTGACTTTTGTTCGGTATGAGTTGGATTTCAGTTGCGAAGCAGTAAATTATTTCGCGAACAAATAATTTTAAGTCTGTTCCTGGAAGTTGCGATAAGTTTGACCATAAAATGCCACCGGGTATGTTAAATAGATCTCTGACTGTGTAAAGCATTTCACTTACTGATTTGCTACTATGATTGGGGTATACAATAGTTTTAAATTTTGTTTTTAACAGAGAATAGCAGTATTTCTCTGTAAAAGTGGTTAACTGGTTTTCTTTTGGGAGTCTGGTCCCAGAAAACCATGGATTTTATGACAGACCTAAATCTGGCATATATGTTTACTAGAAATTGTTTAACATGGGGCCTTAAACATTGTCTGCTTGACACTTTTGTTTTCAAAACTGTAGCACCAGCTTGAGATTTTTTGAAAATAATTATAGCAGAAATATTTTTATTATATTTATACATACAAAATTGTAAGTTATAGCAAATTAGACTTATTTAGAGAACATGAGTTGTCTCCCTTTCAACAAAGAAAATTGAAACAGAAAAATCATTTAATGAAATATGCTTTATTATACAATCAGAGCAATTGAATTACATAATAATTTAATTATTTCATGCATACTGACTATTTTTAAAGCATTTTGGATCTGATAATTCTTTATTTCATGGGATTTTGATATAGGATTACCTATGAGGAGTGACATCATAGAGGCATTTCAGGGCAAAAACAAGCCCCTGGGTAAATAGCAGTGTCCAGTCAAGGTGTATTGTTTATTTTCATGCATAAAAACACATTTTATATGACAACTGGAAGAATTTAGTAAAAAACAGTCTCATGAAATGAATTATTTCCACTCCAAATGCATCAAAATGTCATTTTCTTTTGGATTTTCACTATGTCTTGGTTTCCACAAAAGTCATGGCTGTGTATTTTAAGTGCAGAATGATACTAAATAGACTGTGTTTCCATGAATAAATATGTTTATAGCTGCTTTTAATGTAAAATTCAGGAATTTGATCTTGCAGGTAGTGAAAATTTATTGAAATAATAGCTAGAAAATGTCTTTTTTTTGTATTTTTACATGGGGTGGGGATACAAAAATGACTCTGTATAGAAGCATTTAAGGCCAAGCCAAAAAATTACTTGTTTAAAATATCATGCCTGTGTGTGAGTCTTCAGTGGTCAAGTTTTATAACATAAACTGGAATATTCTATTTTTCCTGATTTTTTTTGTAATGAATGTTTATAATCTGTTTATAGTGTTTTTAGTGTGGCTGAACTGTCACCAACTGCTTACACTTGAAGAAGGGCTGTGAGTTCAGATTTAGACAAAAACAAACAAAACATGGATTTTAATTTTTGGAATTATTTATTTCTTCATTTTATACAATGTTTGAATATAACTAAAAATAATATGTGACGCTTAAGATCAGCGTACACTAAATAAAAGCTGCTTCCCGGTTGGTTAAAAAAAAAAGTTAGGGGAAACCCGTAAGACTCTATAGAAACATTAGTTGATTGGCCAATATAGCTAAGGAAAAAATAAAACTCCTTCTAAAAAATAGAAATTGTGTATTTCTGCAGCTGTTGGAACCAAAAATCATTATCCAAAACATTTTGGATAAGAAAAAAATTACTTTTAAAATAATGCCTATAAACAGGTTAGCCACAAGTAAATTTAGTCAATAGGCAAGGGTGGTAGTCTTCAAAGTGAAATTTGAGGTAGAAACCTACGGTCATGGTGGTATTTCATCTATGTTTTTATGTAGATTTATATTCAAACTTCATCAGAAGACCATGCCTGATATTGTCTAAGAATAAATAAATCAAGGAGACTCCCAAGACTCTATATAGAACATATAAGGAAACGCAATAGTGTACGCTGACCTTGACATAATTCGCAGGAAAAAAAGCGAGTGTATTGAAGGTACATTATCATATATGTTTGTCAGATGTCTTTTATCCGAAACTTATTTGTGTTAAGCAATTGTCAATTATAAAAGTCTATGTGAAAAACTTTGGTTTTGATGGCACATTGTGTGGAATTAAAATTGTGCTCAGCAAATTGTATGGACATGCATAGCAGCCGTTGTTTACCTTTAGTCTTATTATAGTATATAGCCCATATAGAACATTAAAATAGTGTGTTTCAAGTACCTGTGTATGCATGGGCATTCTACAAATAAATGTAGAAAAGTTTTATTTACAGTAAGAACAATATTGATTAACACCTTTATTTCTTTTATAGTGGAAATATTTAGTATTGTTTATTTTGTACGGAAATTGTTTTTGGTGCACCTGTCACAGAGTAAGAAGATGTAAGGCCAGACCGGGACTCGAACCCGGGACCCCTCGCTTACAGGGCGAGTGCTCTCCCGACTGAGTTATCCGTGTCGCTTACACATCTTCTCCCTAAATAGTGACTAGATTCGTGCCGTGACATATTCCCCCCCACATTCGTCCTCGAAGAGGGTACTTTATATTAACAATTGCAGGCGTCTTAGAATAACCATGCAACGCTGATACTTATGACTTTGCCTGTCATAGTTATTGCGGTTATATGACCTTCCTCTTCCATGATATCCGCCTCTTTGACTACTATTTTGACTGTCATTCACTTCTCTCTTTTCACTGTTGTTTTGCATCTCAAACACATGTTTGTTTTCTCTGATCATTTCATTCAGATTCTTTTCTAGACTCTTCATCCTATCAAGAATTGCTTTCATCAGTTTGAGTTGTTCTTCAACCTGTTTCTCTTTAAACCTGGTCTGTCGCAATATTGCTATTGGTTTAACCGATTTTGATGCATTCATCGGAGTTTGCATTTTCTTCCCAGCTGATGATGTTACTTTACTAGATCTCTTAGCACTCCTTTTAATTTCCTCTTCCTCAATTCTTGTTTTCGTTCCAAAACTTCAAATGTTGGCGGAGAATCAAAAGTCACGCGTATTATTTCTTAATTTCTCACTAGCCAATCCTTTCCAAAACATTTTCTTCAACAAAGCGTTCTTCTTAATTTCAAGAATCTCGCCAAATACAAATGCTAGTTTCATTATTGTTTCAACACGAAGTGCCCAATCAGAAGTCGTTACATTGTCTTCTTCCTTAGCATTAAAGAAATCTTGCATTATGGAATCTTCTATTTGCGTCGTTCCATAAATGTCTTTAAATTTCTCTAAGATCTGTTCGAAACGAGTTGTCGGCTTAATTGTCAAAAGGACTTTCTTACACTCGCCTTTCAATGAATTCTTTATTGTTTGTGCAATTAAATGTTAAGGATACATTTTAGAATGTATAACACATTCGACTTCAATTTTCTAAATTTTGAAGTCCGAGCCATCAAATTGTGAAATCTTTGGCTTTCCGTTACGATTCCTTTCAGGTTTAATGTTCAAAGTATATACTATATCCATCAAATGCTGCTACATGTCCTTCCACATTGTCTTACTGGTAAAACATCTCATCTTGAGAGTGTTTAACTTCTAAATATTGCTAAAAGCCTGCCGGTCATATTGTTACCGGTGATCTTAATATAATTAAAGACTAGAATTCGTAATTTAATTTCTAAAGGTCCCAAATATAGAAATCATCCAAAATTGATTTCAATGCATGCCGTGCAGAAATTGCTGAGTCTTTAAACCTATTTTGCAATAAATGTTGCAAAAGAGAACATGCTCAGCTTATGCACTTTCTAACTGGAAAAACACATATTCAAAATAATTGACACTCGTATATCATTTTATGAAAGAAACATTGCTTTATTACCACCTCGGCCTCGTTTTAACTTTCGTCATTTGAAAAAAAAGAATTCAAGACTTTCATAACAGATTTGTTTTAACAACTGCTGTTAAGGCTTCTAATGGTGCAATTATTGTGTGACGAATACACTATATTAATATTTAAACTGAAGAAATGAACAGCACTAATGCTTTTAAACTGACTTCTTCATCTGAGAGTGATATTGTTACTGCACACACTCTACAAATTACAAAATTTAGAATCAGTATTGAGCCGAAACAAGACAAAGTACCTACTATGTATTGGTTGCCTAAAATGCATAAAACACCGTACAAAGCAAGATTTATTGCTAACTCTTGTTCTTGCACCACTACTAAATTATCCGTGCTCTTAACATCTTGTCTTACAGCTATTAAAGAACATGTAATTAGGTATTGTAATAAGGTTTTTCAAACTTCTGGCACAAATTTATTTTGGTCGAATAAACATTCAATTAACGTTTTGAAAAAGCTTAAATCAAATAATTTTCGGGCGTTCTGTTTGTCTACTTATGATTTCTCAACTTTATACACTTCGCTCCCTCATAATTTAGTAAGAGACAAGCCAACCAGTCTCATTGAAAAAAAGTTTGCTAGGGAAAAAAACCTTCATCGCTTGTAATTAACATAGGGCATTTTTTACAGACGGTTCTTATGATAATTATACTTTATGGACTTGTCAAGACCTAATAGAGTCGCTTACTTTCTTACTGGATAATATTTATGTTATATTCGGTACCTCTATTTATAAACAAGTAATAGGCATCCCAATGGATACTAATTGTGCACCCCTTGTTGCTGATCTGTTTTTATACTGTTATGAAAGAGACTTTATGTTATCTCTTTCTACTGAACATCAAGATGATATAATTACAGTTTTTAACAACACCTCGAGGTACCTTGATGATTTATTAAATATAGATAATAACCATTTTCCATTACTGGTTAATAAGATTTATCCTAAAGAACTACAACTTAATAATGCGAACACTTCAGAAAAGCAAGCAAACTTTCTCTATCTAAATCTGTCCATTGAAAATGGTTACGTCACTACTAAAATATATGATAAAAGAGATGATTTTAATTTTAGTATAGCAAATTTTCCGTTTTTAGACGGCTATGTTCCCCGTGAAACTTCTTATGGGGTTAATATCTCACAGCTTGTTCGCTTTTCATGAGCTTGCAACGATGTTATTGATTTCAATGAACATAATCTTTGCATTACAGAAGAACTTTTAAAACAAGGTTATCGGTATCACAAATTAAGGAAAAACTTTTGCAAGTTTTATCGCCGATACCCAGATCTAATTCATAAATACAGGAGCAGTTTAAAATCACTTTTGCAACAAGGTATTTCACAGCCAGTTTTTTATGGAGATTTCATTTATAAACTCAAGAAGATAAAAGGCAATGTTAATTTCTACCGGTTATTCGTAAAAACTATCTGTAAATTAAAAAAGAAAGGTTACCAACATGATATTTTACAGCGCTCTGCAGGCCTGGTGATTAACCCTTCTACAGTTGATCATTATGCTTACCTCTTTGGTTGCACGACGGTGGCAGGGGTTTAAGAGTTTATGAAGGTTTATGGGGAAATCTTTTCTTAAAAGAACCTAGAAGCTCGATTTGTTTCTTTTATCCCTGTCATCGTGTTCTTGCTGATTTTATTCCACGAGCTCTGGTCTCGGTAAGATCACTGATTACCCGCCCTTTTGCTTTGCAATGCTATTAGCTTCTTATGTTTTATATGGTTTGTGTGCTTTTGCATGTAACTTTGTTGAGCCGATAGGTAGGTTGGAGATTTTTCACCAAGACAACTTGTACTTGTTTTGTGATATGAGAACCTGTTGGGGCAAGTGTGAGGTTGGTGCACCCTAGAACCTGTTTTAAACCCCCCCAGCGGCAATTTGATTTGCCACTGACCGTTCCAAGGCGGTAACCCCTCGGGTTCTCATTTTTTGTTTATTGTTTGTGGTGTCTTTTTTGAAACTGATCATTTTGTTAACCATGCTCTCTCCCTCTCTCTTCTTCTTGACTGTGTGGGGAGGCTGTTTTTTCTGAATGTGGCGATCCCTTATATGCATATTTCACCTTTTCATTCTTCTTCTCTTTTGTGTCTTCCCTCTGAT
The DNA here is from genome assembly GCA_038501625.1 of Corbicula japonica. Lineage (NCBI taxonomy): Eukaryota > Metazoa > Mollusca > Bivalvia > Venerida > Cyrenidae > Corbicula > Corbicula japonica. The sequence goes on from JAZAYU010000168.1 coordinate 367,230, forward strand.
TATGTGCCAAATTTGACAGACTACGAACTAATTCTTCCTCTTGATAATGTAACAATGAAACATTTTTTCTACGAAGATCTTCAAGTTCATTCTTTTTCTGCACTGCTTTCTACAACTCCTCCTTTAATTCTTTGACATACTTATAACAAACATGCTCTCTTTTCCTCTCTTCTTTTTCGCTGCGTTGGGAGGCTGTGTTTTGTGAGTGAGGCGATTCCTGATATGCATACATGCATGTATTTCACTTTTTTGTCGATTCAACTCCGCTTCAGCTTTGTTCAACTTGTTAGTTCTCTCCTTTATTAATAGGTCATCGTTTTCTTTTATCTTTCTTTCAATGTCCTACATTGCTCCTCTAGTTTCTTCACTATATACTTTCATGTTCCATTTAAATGTTTGCTTCCTTCTCATTTTCGTTATTCTATAGTTATTCTAGTGTGGACTTGCAGTTTTGCAGCTAAGATCTTTCCTTTTCCGTTTCTAATCTGACTTTCATTTGATTGTCGACCTTATGTACATCCAAAGGACTTAACACCTCATGCTTAGGCCTTGTATCTACATATGAATACTCTTTTCTTAAAACTGCATTTTCTCCTTTAGAAATAGTTCCAATTCTTGCTACATATTCTTTGGGATATGTCCAAAATTCCTTTCCCCTTTTGAGCGGGCAGTCGTGTGTTTATCCTGCGAAGTGGGATTTTCAGTGTTAAACGTTTCACTGAAAACATTCTAAGAAAGACCTGAGTACGTTATCGGAAGTTCTTAAATACATCTTTGGAGACACAAGACAGATTATTAATTACACCTCGAATGTCAGATCAGAGGAAACCATACCATCCGACACCCTAATAAATAAGCAATTTTCAGTTATATTTAAGAATATCCAGATCACTTACGTGCTGTTGGACGCGAACAAAAACCTTTTAAAACAATTTTACAAAACAAAACAATTTCTGGAACTTTCCCCGCTGTCTCAATCGGTTGAGTGGTTAATGTTATGTGGATAAGCGCTGTCCCGGTTCGGGTTCGGCTCCCAGTGAGATAATTCAAAATTCACAGCAGCATTGTTTGTGTTGAGTGACGGCATACAAAGTTTCCCAGTGGAAATAAGTCAGTACTGTTACAAGAATATAATCAATCACCGTTTTAAAATCATAATGGCGATCGCTGTATCAGGACAATCAGCGCAACCTTAGGGGGCATTCCTGGCAATCTAAATCAGGAGGCCTAGAGTGGTCGATTAAATGAAGTTATGTGCTGTTGCCGTACAGGTTCGATTCCCAGTGTGGGCTTAAATCATTCAGATGGCGCTCCTGGATATTCTGGGTTTTTTTATTTTGCGTCTCAGTATCTGTTGTATCCAGAACTACCGAAAACGAAAATGCGGTCTCCAATTTATTATCGTGCTGAATTTGATTTTCAGAATCACACATTGTTTTAAATAGATGAAAAGGGAACTTTGAAAGCCACCGAACACATCAAATATGAAAATTATCCAGGCTCGGTTTGATCGGGCCTGTTGATGGGCAGTAATCGAAATGCATATTACAGCTCATGCCGACTAGCCACGTGATGTGCGCAACTCAATATTTACACCATTAAACAAAACAATTGTGATCCATCCCAAACGATGGTATGCATATGTCATACGGTTAAATAAATATATTAAAACCTAGAGATAAATGTCTTCGTTTGTTTATATTTTTACCCCAAAAAGGTGAAATATGCATATCAGGAATTACCACATGCAGCAAAAACAACCTTCCCTCATGAAGAAGAGAGAGACAGCATGGTTAATAAATTGATTAATTTCAAAAAAGACACCACAAACAATTAACAAAAATGATAACCCGATAGGTTACCGCCTTGGAAGGGTCAGTGGCAAATAAAATTGCCACTGTGGGGTTAAACCAGGTTCTAGGGTGCACCAACCTCACACTTGCCCCAATAGGTTCTCAAATCAACACACACGTACAAGTTGTCTAGGTGAAATAAATCCAACCCACCCATCAGTTCAACAATGTTATATGCAAAAACACACAAACAAATAAAACATAAGAAGCTAATAGCATTGCAAAGCCGAATGGGCGGGTGCTCAATGATCTTACCGAGACCAGAGATCCTGGAGTAAAATCAGCAAGAACACGATGACAGGGATAAAAGAAACAAATCAGCTTCTAGGTTCTTTATGAAATGATTTCTACATGAACCTTCATAAACTCTTAAACCCCCGCCACCGTTGTGCAACCGAAAAGGTAAGCATAATTATCAATTGTAGATGGGTTAATCACTAGGTCTGCAGATGCATTCTTAATAAATTTAAAGATGGTTTGTACAAATAACCGGGAGAATTCACAGTGCCTTTTATCTTAAGTTTATAAATTAAATCTCCGTAAAAACTGGCTGTAAAATATCTTATTGTCATAGTGATTTGTTTAACTGCAACTGTATTTTTGAATTAAATCTGGGTATCGGCGATAAAACTTGCAAATGGTTTTCCTTAATTTGTGATACCGATAACCGTGTTTTAAAAGTTTTTTCTGCTATGCAAAGATAACGTTAATTGAAATCATTAACATCGTTGCAAGCTCTTGAAAAGCGAACAAGCTGAGAGATATAAACCCCGTCAGATGTTGCACGGAGAACATCATCGTCTAAAAACAGATTATATAGTTGAGATTGGAAACCAGTCTCAAATCTCAAGCATCTGATTGGCTGAAATGGCGACTGGTCGCCATTTCAGCCAATCAGATGCTTGAGATTTGAGACTTGTTTCCATGCTCAGTTTTATAACCTTGGGCACAGAATATTGGGATCATGTGTGACATTAGAGAAATAATCTTCAAATAGGAATAACTGATTCAGACACACGTTTTCTCGATTCATTTCCAGTTAATAGAAGAATATCATTGATATTGGAACTGGTCAATTTTTCACAAGTGACAAATATGATACAATCCCGAAATTTCCGAGCTCAAATAAACAAAGTCTCGATGCACCTTCATTCATCTCTGTAGATGCAAACTTCGACTATTTTATCATTCCATTGTTTCAGAGATTTCACAAAATTGTGAAATGTTGGTTTCCTGTGATCGAAAATATAAATACGATATAAACCAATGGTATCATAATTGTCTGTTTTAATTAAAATATTTATTTTATATTTCTCTAGGTATCCAATATATGTATGCAATCATTGCACCTAAATATATGCTGTTTTATTCTTTAAATATTTCATAAAAGCATAAACAGACCAAATTCTTTGTAACGTATCATCGGTCTGCACGCAAAACAGACCAAATTCTTTGTAACTTATCATGGGTCTGCACGCAAAATAATGACCCCGTTTTAATTTGCATCAGACATACGCCATATTCTAATGGTTAATCTTATGTTGCATTTACTGTATAAGTATTTATCTATCAAGCCCATCTGTAGAAAAAAGAGTGCAGGATATGGAACATGCCTCAGTTCTAGAAGCTTATCTTGTTCTTTAGGGTATCCGACGTAAAACACACGGCACCCCGGTCTTAATTGAAAAATGTATAAAAAAATACATCCAAAGGGAGAGGTAATGATCGATCCCGTGGAACTAGATAGAGACTTTATTGGCTATAAAGGGACAGCACTCCAGATATGAGTTTATAAAAGAAATAAGCGGTGTCATTGTACTACATTATGTGGAACCTTTTATGTCAAAGTTTTCTTGATTTGACGACGTCATTTCGAATTATTGGTAAAATACGTTTACGTGATAAGCTTCTGTTAGTGCTTCCTGTGATCATTTAACCTGTAGTACTCATTTAGATAACGCTTTTTTCAAAAATAAATTTTTAAAAGATCCCATCTAGAACACAAATGCGTCACAGGTATAGAAGAGTTTTCACCAATTTCAAGTTATAACAGCAAAACAATGTTGCAAAATGTGTTGCTCACACAGATGCTCACACAGTTGAGCCATTCAAAACTTCCGTGATATCAGCAGACACTTTAAACATTTAATTTTAATATCTAATTTTCACGACTAACCTCTTTTCTTTTTCGAAAGACTACATAAGACCGATACAGTCATGTACAGTGATGCGCCCAGAATGAAAAGATATCGCCGGTACGCGGAAAATAATGCGTTAACCCTTGACACGGTGTATAAATGTCACAAAAAATTCAAGCGGTCTGGGAGTTCGGTCCTTTACTGTACACTGTACCTCTCACAGAGAAAGACTTTTTTATTGGATAGCAAGGTTGAGAGCTGATCATTTTATAAACGTTTTATTTTCCATATATGCAACTCATCATTCAGAACAGTGTCTACAGATGTTTTATTAAAAAAAAATGCAACAACATTCTTTAGAGAAAGTGTTTTTACGTTTGTACATTATCTCACCCAATTAGCATGTTTGCCTCCCCTTTTTTACCGCTAAAAATCAATAAAATCCACAATAAGTAAATAGACTGCGTTCTTGAGCTTTTAAAATTAGTTCGTTTACATAATACATGTGCTTTTCTCGAAAATTCTTGACGATTAATCTCATGACAATCCACCGTTTGTCTCACTGTGAATCACCTTGTTGTCACCCCACCATTTCATGGGATTAAGGGGATGGGGGCGGAGAAATGTTTTTCTTAGAAACATCTTTTTAATGCGCGTGACGATAATAGCAAATAACATCGCGTTCCCATGCCTTGTTTTTGTTTACATGAGGTTAATATAGATGCCACAAAGCAACAATGTTGATAAAACGTGGGTTGAAACCATATGGGGACCCTTCTTAGCCAGCTGATTGAAGGGTTCTGTAATAACGAACTTCAATAAATGCGGCTATCGTGGATCGATACGAGATCCTTTACCGGGCTGGTAGATGTCGGCTTTATTAGGGTAGATCACCTGCCACTTGATTGCTGCTATGAAAAGGTGAAATATGCATATCAGGAATTGCCACATTCAGTAAATAAACAACCTTCCCATACAGTCAAAAAGAAGAGAGAGGGAGAGAGCATTGATACAAAAATGATCAGTTTCAAAAAAGACACCACAAACAATTAACAAAACTGAGAACCCGAGGGGTTACCGTCTTGGATGGGTCAGTGGCAAATCAAAATGCCACTGGGGGGTTTAAACCAGGTTCTAGGGTGCACCAACCTCACACTTGTCCCAACAGATTCTCATATTACAAAACAAGTACAAGTTGCCTTGGTGAAATAACTCCGACCCACCCACCGGCTCAACAATGTTGCATGCAAAAGCACACAAACATAAAAAACATAAGAAGCTAATAGCATTGCAAAGCCAAAGGGTGGGTTTTCAATGATTTTACCAAAACCAGAGCTCCTGGAGGAAAATCAGCAAGAAAACGATGACAGGGATAAAAGAAACAAATCGAGCTACTAGGTTCTTTTAAAAAAAAGATTTCCCCAAAACCTTCATAAACTCTTAAACCCCTGCCACAGTCATGCAACAAAAGCAGTAAGCATAATGATCAACTGTAGATGGGTTGATCACCAGGCCTGCAGAGCGCTGTATAATATCATGTTGGTAACCTTTCTTTTAAAAGTATAATGGAAACTACGCTGCAGCCATACAGGACCGTTGGAACCCGTTCTTTTTCAATGTTATTTTATGTTTGCGCTAAATCTTCTTACATATTTATTAAATTACTATCGAAACTCAGCAAAAGGCCAGAAACTTCGCCGAGCTGTTGCACGGGCTTTCAACTACGTACAGGGCATATTTCATGAGCTTAAGTTCCGTCGGTATAATACACGGTTACCAGACACTAGTTCCATTTGCACACCATCGCTTGTGATGGATAAAATTGTAATGTTTATTGGCGTAAATATTGAGTTGCGCTTAAAACGTTCTAGGCGGCGTGAGCAGTAAAATGCATTTCTATTACAGTTCATGAACAGGCTTAATCAAACCGAGCCTGTAATATTATCATATTTGTCGCGTCGATGGCTTTCAGTTCCCTTTTCATCTTTGTGCTGACTTCTCAATTTGATAATACATAATTTATTGTATTCATTAAAATCGTTCGCGTCGTTTGTGCTGTGCGTCGAATGTAAAAAGTCTCCTCGTATATCCAATCAGTGCTTTTATTAGTTAGTCCTTAGAAGGTCATTGAGCACAAAACGTATGTACTTTGTTAATTGAACCACTAAAACTACTTTCTTACAATAAATCGTCCAGTTTTAAGATGGATGGTTTCAATATCCCAGCCAATATAGATTATGTTCAATCTCCCCAACAAATACTTCCTGCTTCTTAAAGTTTGCCTTATCTGTGATATGCAAGATTTATATTCTCAGATCCCCTATCAAAATTCTAAGTTGGATTAGAGGGGTCTCTGCGCCAAACAATTTTAAGAATGTGAAAAGGGTCTTCTTATCTAAGACTGGCTCATTTACGATGATGTTTTTTATGCCTGAGGTGAGAAAATCAGTATTATTGATATTTTAGAATGTAGACAATGTTTTAATGAACGTAATCTTTGCACAGCAGAACACTTTTAAAACAAGGTTATTGGTATAATAAATTAAGGAAAACCTTTTGCAAGTTTTATCGCCAATACCCAGATTTAATTCAAAAATACAGGTACAGTTTAAAATCACTATTGCAACAAGGAATTTCACAGCTAGTCTTTTATGGAGATTTAATTTATAAACTTAGGGGGAAAAACGCAATTTTAATTGCATCCGGTAATTCGTAAAAACCGTCTGTAACTATTCAAAACGAAATGCTACCAGCATAAAATTCTACAGCGCCTTGCAGACCTGGTGATTAATCCATCCACAGTTGATCTCTATGCTTACTTATTAGGTTGCACGACGGTGGCAGGGGTTTGAGTGTTTATAAAGGTTTATAGGGTAGTCTTTTCTTTAAAGAACCTAGAAGCTCCATTTGTTTTTTTTATCCCCGTCATCGTGTTTTTGCTTATTTGACTCCAGATCTTTGAGTATTCGCCCATTCGGCCTTGCAATGCCATTAGCTTCTTATGTTTTACCGGTATTTGTTTGTGTGCTTTTGCATGCAAAATTGTTAAGCTGATGGGTGAGTTGCAGTTATTGCACCAGGACAACTTCTACTTGTTTGATGAGGAACCTGTTGGGGCAATGTGATGCACCCTAGAAACTTGTTTAAACCCCCAGTGGCAATTTATTTTGCCACTGACTGTTCAAAGGCGGTTACCCCAAGAGTTTTCTTTTTCGTTAATTGGGGCGTCTCATTTGAATTGACATAACAACATGCTCTCTTTTCCTCTCTATTTTTCGCTGCGTGGTTAGACTGTGTTTTATGAGTGTGGCGATTCCTGTTATGCATATTTCACTTTTTGTACACAAAAAGACAATTGCAAAAGACACGAATGATGTTATTATCGTTCAGAGAATATATGATGATTACCTACAACATTGGAGCTCCGACTTGATGTTGTTTATAAGTAAACAAATCAAATAAACTGTCCGAAATCGAATGTTAGTTTCTGGAAGCGGAAATCACTATCGTCGATGGTTTTTACATTTGCCATAAACAATATGAAAAAGAATGAAAGTCCCAGATTAGACAGATATACCAATGAGATTAAAAAAATTGATTGTCAAGATTGATTTAACCTTATACTTAGATCGCCAGATCATCATTATTGATTCAGTAGTTTGTCAGTAACCAGAAACAAAGCGTTATGACTGTTCTGCCCTTAACAAAAAACAAAATTTTTCTTAGAAAAGTGAAGATTCAGAGAAAATGTGTCAGACGGTATAATTTCTTTTGATCTGACATAGGTGGTATAAATTATATTTTTGACTTTGCATCCTAAGATATATTTAAGAACCTTTAGACAACTTATTCCGGTCTATCTTAAAAGAACCGGAAAGTTTTAAAGTTTACATATTCATGTTTTCGAGGGAATACCGAGATGAAAGTCAAAATGAAAACTTTTACATGCGTCACCTTATTAATGACTATGTTCATAAAGAACACTTTGGCGAAGGAATGGGCATTACCAGACCGTGTTTTCGAGCTATGCCCATTCACATCATTTTGCGAAAACAATACCTCCAAAACTTTTCCATTTTCGACAAAAAATATAATCCATGTTGTAGTCATTGCTCATGTTCAGACGACTGTGGACTCTCCCAGAATTGTTGTCATCGGGATTTAGACAGATATAGCACGATTGCGAATGAAAATCTCACATGTCGGTCAACTGTTGTATAACAGAAACTAGTCAACTTCGAAAGTTACTATAAAATGGTAGATACATGCTCCGGGGACCTGAAATATATCGGAAATGCAACCCGCTGTGGAAATAATGACTTTAACATTCTCCATCCAGTGTATTCTCCAAGTAAGGAGGAAATTTACATAAATACAGAATGCGCAAAGTGTAATAACGTCACAGACGGTATCAAATGGCGACAGGCTATAACTTTTATTTCAGAGACGGAAAACAATTTCTTTCACGACGCTGAGAAACTTGTTCAAGACAACGATACAAAGGTCGGTTCTAGTTGTGTTATTTTCTTTCATTCTCCAAACGGCTTTGATCTGACAACGTTTGAATGCAAGCCCGAAATTATTAGAACTTGCAACGTGTCAGGAAATATGAAAGTACGCGACGAATCTTGGGATCTCTGTACGACGTTCAATGCAACATTTTTTCAACACTGGACCTCCATGAGATTTGGGAACATTTTTTGCTACTTATGTAACAGAGTTGAATATTATTACGATACCTGTAATACTGACAGTCTCATTGACGAGGATAACAAATTGGATACCACGATTTCGTTCACGGTAGTTCTAGACAACAAATAGATTGAAACGCAAATGATACAGACCCGAAGATCCGGCAAGTGCCATCAGAGTGAGCTGTTTGTAAAATCGTTCAAGGTTTGGTATATTTGATTCAAATCAAACAGACTTATAGTCACGACCAAGAAATGGTAATATTCTTTAATTTAAACAGGTTATAGAGCGCATGCAGTATATAAGAAAGAAGGGATGTTCAAAGCAATTCAACACGAAACAATTAAAAATATTGCAACCTCGTTTCAATCAAGCCTGTTCATTTGCTGTGACGAATAATTGCAGATTGTCAATCACGCTAATTTGCACCAAACAGTTCAATTTTGATTTACATCCGAAACGAAACGCCAAATATTATTTAATAGAAATGGAAAATAAAGAATATTTCCATGATCGATCCTATTTGTTTTGCTTCCTTAAACATCCAGATACAACATTATCGTCTTAAGTGATATTACAAGTTACCTCGATTTATGTTTAAACATAATGTCAATTCAACACATTGAACAATAAGATTTACAAAACAGAAAAGCTTATACTTTTCAAAAACATACTTCCTTCTAGACTTTTACATTAATTTTGAATGACTACACAAGAGCTCAATTTAATGATAAAATACAGTCGCCATTTCAGCCAATCAGATGCTTGAGATTTGAGACTGGTTTTCAATCTCAGCTGTATAACCTTGGGCACAGGACGCGTTTTACGTTTTTGGAGAACACGGTTCTAAAATTCTTAACAAAAGCAAGATCCAAACTTTTTATTCAAAAATTTAAGGTTTCTGGACAGCGTTTATAAGATGTTTAAATTCTACCTGTTGAAAATTATATATTTGATAGCAGTGTATCAAGAGCATTGAAAATAAGGGCTAGTTTTTGTCGAAATATAATTAGCTGAAACATCAAACGCCTTACACACTTAGTTTAAATGATAATATTTTTCAAGAAGGCAACATTAAAAAAATCCTGATTATGACGTTTAAGAATTGTTTGAAATACAATGAAGAAAATCGCATGGAAGAAGGACGAACCATAACATTGTTATATATTCATGAACTTAAAAGTATAGTAAAACAATCTGATAAATACGCTTTTCTTTCTCTTGTCTACAAAGTCTGGATAAGGAAGCCGATAAATGTATTTATACGACGCAAATAATTCAGTTAAAGATATTAATATCTTTGAGAAAATTCTCACGTTTAAAATATAATTAAAAACATCTTATTATTATAACCACGCTAGTAATTTTACAAAATATAGAATTTCCATATATTATGTAATAAAGATTCTGTAAAGTAGATGAGATTAAACTTATAGGTATGATGCAATGTTATTTTAGTTTGTTAATCTTTATTATAAGTGACATTGCCTTAAGCTGTGTCTTCAGCACATATTCATAGCTATATAATGATAATATAATACATCGATAGTGCAATTTAGCAGATAACTGTTGTTGTTTTTTTTAAAAAGGTTAGAAAAGAATAAAAAATATTTTTCACATAAAATCAATTGCGATTTTTATTTTCATAGTCTATTTGCACCACGTGTCTGCTGTCTTAGTTAGTATAAAAATGTTTTAATGAAATAAAACTCTTACCTTTATTTTGTTGATTACCTTTATTGTGTGGATTATATTTATTTTCTAGAGTTCTTGTAGATCAAGACGATGTCCTCTCGGACAAATGCTTGTCAAGGGTACATGTGGCTTTTACAGCGCGTTATGTTATGGAAGTTCGTTGTCTATCATGTTGAAGTTAACGCCTATCAACGGTAAGACCATGCCCGAAGCTTTCTTATGCAAAATGCCGGAAGGTGACAGGAAAGATACACTAGCACGTTGGTTACTTAGAGGCACCATGCAGAACTGGTACGTGTTCCCTGTGATACAGACATCTGAAGATCAGCAAGCCGTCAGATATATTGTAGCAAAAGTAACATATCGCAAGCCCGTCCTCTTTACAAGATTCGATTAAACAAGCTGTAACAGAAACATGGTACCTAAAATATGAAAAACAAAAGTATCCGTTATCCGTTAAATTGAACAAGATCATAAATTATACTCCAACATTTAGCGACAATGCACTTGCTGATTTAGGGATATTCAAACTAAAGAACAAACCTGTATTTTTGGCTCAGCACTTGAGTTATAAAATACATCGCTGGAATATCTGTTCCCCTTATACCCGCTTGAATACCCAGGTACAGCATTCCTAAGTGGAATGTTCCTTACAAAGTTATTCTTGTGTGAACAAGTTGATTTACTGCCAGAAGAATATACATTTCCTCAGTTAAAGGTTAACTTTAAGGTAACAAATAAGACAATATATGATGGCGAGTTCAGGGTTTTTAAGCCGTTGGGTCTAGAGGCACTCCAGTTGAGACGGTACGTATCTGTATAGATGAATTTGAGATTTCAAACAACGGTCAGTTATCAAGTCTGAATGGTTATTTTCATTCGATTTTGTTTATCATTATTTTCTTGTTTTGCTGAATAAACAAATCCGTGACTATGGGCTTCACACACTAGCTGCTGGAAGTGGATTTGTAAAGAGTTAGCCAGTAATACTGGCGGTGTTTGTATTTTAATACATTTATTGACAATGTGCATTCTTAATAATATAATGTTATTAATCAAGTGAAATTCATATTGGCGTTGTTATTGGGCCAAGGGTTGTCATATTGGCCCGAGGCCGTAGGCCGAGGGCTAATATGACTGCCCGAGGCCCAATAACAATGCCAATATGAATTCACTTGATTAATGACAATTTTATTAATTAACAAAATATCCATGGTTCTAGACTTTAGAATTACTAATTTACCGGTCTGAAGAGATGAAGTGTCAGCTCTGATTTAAATGTTCAATCTTCAATCTACGCTAGTGGCCTGGATGGTATAAGCTACCAAGGAGATGCAGATAGAAGATTGTTTTGTTTTGAATACAAAAACAGCCTGAACATTACTGTGGCAGCCAAGTCTCTTGTTCATCCAGTCTGAATTTAGTTTTTATCCAGATATATCCAAAATAAGTTAACTTTCTGGCACATTCCATCCACGACTTCCACATGTAATTACTGAATTTAACATGTCTGTAAACTATCCAAACTAAGTTAGGATCCTTTTTGCAAAGTTACGCTCAATAAACTTGCTCAAATGAAGAGTAATCCCATAAAATTCACTGCCTTTTTTTAGTTTGAAGAATTCTTGCTGCAGACATCCGCGTTGTTGTAGTACTAGCGAGTTAGATAAACTCGAAGATTTTTATTACACAGAAAGAAATCACCAAAAGCGGCAACATGGACTTATCCTCTGTCGCTTTGCTTAAATGCACCTCGTGTCCAAAGTCACACTATCTACAGTATTATCATTTTTATCCATAAAAAATCGACTTAGAAATTCCAAAATTGCGGCATTTTTATTTTTAAAAGGAAATGATTCAATTCATATTGGACCAGTTCATTATCCAATCAGAATCATGCGATCTCATATTGGCTCAGTAAAACCCGTATTGGCCCAGGTTATCTCGTATTGGCCCATTTGAGATTTCATATGAATAGGGTGTAACCCATATAAAGTGGACTGCATTGTACATATTGTGTCAATATTATTTAAGTTAATTTATAATGTTTAATATAAACTTATTATTCAATTCATTTAGTCAATATGATACACGACTACATTGACCCTAGTCAGTTGAATATACACGTTTTGACGAACCCATTCATTAAATATTTAGGCAAAAAGCGACAATTGTTAAACTTAGAAATAAAAAAAGCATTTCATTTTCTAAAAATAAACCTGCAAAATTTCGAACTACTGTGTTTTAGCTTTTGTATATTCCTTTCCTTTTATAAAGCCCTAACCTTTGAGTGCAATTACAAGTTGCAGCACCTTAGAAACAAATTCAATTTTCTTATAGTTCAAAGTGAAGAGAAAGATTTAGCTTCTTTTGAGACGATTTCCTACAGGTGATAAACCTGGTCCCAAGGTTATACAACTGAGAATGAAAACTAGTCTCAAATCTCAAGCATCTGATTGGTCGCCATTTCAGCCAATCAGATGCTTGAGATTTGAGACTGGTTTCCAAACTCAGGTTTATAACCTTGAGGCCTGCAGCTTAGTGTTCTAAGGAAATGAACACCTTCGACAGTCTATGGACAAACTAATGATACCACTGGCGAACAATAAACCATAAATCAGAGGGTCCAACTACTATACAAGTAATTCCTGGAATCGAATCAGCATTCAAAAGAAATAGTAATACGCATGCAAATATATTTGAGGTTTAAGAAAGGATTACAAAATATTGTGCAAAAGAGAAGACTATTTTCAATGGCATGCATATCCAATTGGCTCCTAAAACTTCTGTCGTAGAGCAATCGCTACAGGCTGCCACTTTTCCATACATCTTATAAATTCCACATGCGGTCACTTTAAACTGTACATTGGATCGAATAAGGGTATAAAACTTATCTTTACGAAAATTAATATGGTTCAAATCTTCAAATGTTTTGACAGACAATAAGGAATTTTTTTCCGTTACAGATTTTTATCAGTAAATGACGATCAAGGGCTCTTTACGGATAACGCTTATGCCTTTGCCAAGGGGATCTCAGCACTATCAATCGTTTTCTCGAACATTCAAAGACAAATTTACACTTTCAAACAAAACGTGTACTTGAATGTTTGAGAAAAATGTGTTGAGCAAATTGCACCTTATTTCCAGCTTAAGAAATGTCTGGAACCTACGTTTCCCAGGTCGGTGAATACGCTACATACACGTCATGCAGACGTATTGAAGTGTACTCGTTCTTCCAACCGCGAAATAAGTTCATGTATAACACGTGCCAAAATAAAGGCTTGGGTCGTGTACCCCGGGAGGGTGGCGTGTTTGAGCAGTTGTTGATTCAAGCAGCTGCAATATCGGGAGTTAGGAACCGTTGTTGTTGTTTATTCCCTGTTTTACGCCCCTCCCGCCTTTGAACTAGGACATTATATTGTGGGCGAAGGGAGTTAGGAACTTATGTTTTGTACGCCCTTTATACCCATAATGTAAATAACCTAATGAATGAACATTTTGGTGAATGATAATATATCTTTAATTCTTCGCTGTTTGGCTGCAAGTCCTCTTCGATTGGTTCAGAAGCGACTGAAACCCCCAGGTACACCCGGTGCAAACTGACTAAACAATGCAATACATCTTGTATAGTGTTAATTCCGACTAAACAATGTGTGGAGGTCGCGTCTGTGTATAGGTTGCGTGTATAGGGAGTCTGCATGTGTGTGAAGGTTGAGCGTATAGGGACACATCGCGTGTATGGAGGTTGTGGGGGTTTTGAGGTTGTGTGTATGGAGAGGCTTGTGTGTATAGAGGTTGTGGGTGTGTGAAGGTTGCGAGTATGATGAGTCTGCGTGTGTGTGGAAATTGCCTGTATGGGGAGGCTGTGTGTGTATGGAGGTTGGGTGTGTGTTGAGGATGCATATGTGCGTGTGTGTGTGTGTGCGTGCGCGGGTTTGTGGATGTTGCATGTATGGGGATGATGCGTGTGTGTGGAGATTGCGTGTGTATGGAGGTTGCTTTTATCGGGAGGTCGCCCATATGGGATGGTTGCGTTTGTTTGAAGGTTGCGAGTATAGAGTTGTTGCGTGTGTGTTGAGGTTCGCGCTTTTGGGGAGGCTTTGTTTATTGTAAGGCTTCGTGTGCTGAGGTTGCGTTTACGCAAAGACTGAGTGCGTGTAGAGGTGAGGATTTCTGAATTTGCTTTTCTATTTTTGCGTATTTGAGTCTCATTATTTGTAGGAACAATATATTGCTTTAATTAGAACCACGAAAAACAAATGCACAATATACAGTTTCTACAACAAACAAACATTTACAAACCATAAAGCCCAGTCACTTATTATATTGAAAGGGCTAAACAATTTCATGTTTTGGCATTTTGGCACTTTAAAAGAAATGCATTCTTTGGAAATTACGACATTTCTCAAATGATTGCGTTTATAATGCTTCTAGTCAATAAATCCATATTTAAGTAATATCACTTAGTGGCACAAGTCCTGGCAAAAATATTACTGTTCCACATTTTGTTTCAATGACAACCTTAAAATCACAGTACGTCGCAAACGTTGCCACTGCATTCTTAGCAAACATCGGATCATGACTTCATAATACACTATTGATTCAGTATTACATGACTGTAACCTTAAGGTCAAGCCAAATTTCGTCTCGTTCACTTCTTTAAGTACCAGTCTCCGGCATTTGTCGTCGTCTAGTAAATGATATTGCAAAAGTATGCTGAGCCTATGTGATTACCACATCACCCACTTGAGATAATATTTGATTTTATCAGCGTCATGACGCCGGGGAACCTCTAGCACCGCAGTGAGTACACTCGTCAGGTCACCTGAAATGCATGGAAATAAAAATATAAATTTAAATAATATGACAGAACGTTGAAAAAAGTATTTTCTTGTTTGAAAGTATCCAAAACTACAAATTTTTTCAATGGACTTCGTCAATTCTAATATTCTTCAAAGTTTTACAGTTCACTGGCTTAAATATTAAGTTACACTCAACCGGGGCTAGGCGGCTTAGGCAGTAATATTAATTTCCACTACTGCCAATGAACAGGCTCAATCAAACCGAGTCTACGATATTTTTATATTTGTCGTGTTCGCTGGCTTCCAAAGTTCCCTTTTCATCTCTTTCACAAAGTATTGGCAAGGACTCTGTAGAACTGATGAATGTAACCAAATAACGATAACACATCTCCCGACACATAAAACATTGGCGCTCTCCATTGGACAAGCATCAAGGTAAACATCTGAGAAAGATATGTCACCTTTTCTAAAGTGGAATTCATCTTCCCATTGCCCCTTTTCTATATCAAAGCACTCGCAGACTCGCACGTCCTGTCCTGTCTCTAAATGACTGCCACCAAATACATATATCTTCTGACCTGGAATGAAAATTGTGGTGAGCTGGTTCAAATATTATTATGTGTACTGTCGTTTGTTTTTAAAATTTACAACATCTTATAAGGAAAAAAAGAACGATGCAAGTTTTTCCAGTGCGTTATCCCATTCAGCACTGGTGAATAAATTTGAACTCATAAAAACGTAAATTAGATTTTAAATGCTAATAACGTGCAATATTAAAGCGCAGAGTTAAAGAACTCACCAACTACATGAGCTGCGCAGTTCATTCTTGGTCTAACCATACTTGGATACCGCGTAGACCAAGGGGAGATAATGTCACCCTGTAGACCGTGTATGTGCGACTTCGAGGGACGTTTGGCAGAGATATTATGACTATAAGAGAATATGCCCCGCTCTGTGGTAAATTTCGTGTCACCAGATGTTACCTTGCTTGAAACACCTAAAATGAAAGCGTACAAGCGCAATAATGTGCCGGAACGTTGTCCAATGACCACCGGGAACAAGATCCTAAAACTAAATCAGAAGACCAGTCTAAAGTCTCAAGGTCCAAGGAACTGATTGGCTCAAATGGCGACTGGTCGCTGTTTCAGCAAATCAGATGCTTAAGAGTTTTACAAGGCGAAATTTCAGCCAATCACATGCTTGAGATTTTAGACTGGTCTCCAATCTAAGTTTTATGATCCTGGACCCGGGCTACGTGTACCACTAACGTTATGCTTCTACTCTACCGGTATATGTGTAGAAAGAATCCTTACAGCATATGTTTATATGAATATATTATGGACATTTTTGTTCGCATTATTAATTGATATTTATTTAAACACATTTTATTTCTCCTCTGAATACTTCTTATATGAACATACACATGTAAATAGACATTCAAATTTGTAAATTTACAGGCTACAAGTTATACCAACACCAGGGACAGCACGTCGCAAATGATATTGAAATGCAGTGGAAACGTAAAGATAGACGCACGGATTGGCTAGTTGCAAGACATATTTTCGGATCGCGTGACTTGCTTAATTGCACTTAACTAAAATAATTTATTGGATACATTACGATATAACTAATTGGTAAACAAGTTATCTGGTACATATCACGCACACATCTTGACATTTGAGGAAATTACATTAGAACCAGTGTGTCACGAATCAATTAAATCTAAACTGAAATGTTTTATACAAAAAGTGGTGTTTCTATGCTGGTTTTCTCGACTGGTACTGTTTAGATCTTTCACAAGTGAGGAACAAATGTTGGGCACGTCATGGGGAAAGGTTCCTTCGGAAAGTTCACGTCAGTAATCAAAATGACGTCCCATTTAAGCAAACGACATTGCGTATTATGGATTTCACAATAAAAATATCATTCTGTAGTGAAATAAATGTAACAAGATCCCTTCGAATTTAGAGACTAAACAATTCTGAGTATCCTATAATATAGTAACAACTACAGTGTCAACAAATATCGCCGAAGACAGCATTTCCAGTGAGGAACCCAATATGATGTTTCGACCAGGGGTGAAGGTTAAAAAACTGAGTTTGGAAACCAGTCTCAAATCTCAAGCATCTGATTGGCTGAAATGGCAATCTCAAGCATCTGATTGGCTGAAATGGCGACCAGTCGCCATTTCAGCCAATCAGATGCTTGAGATTTGAGACTGGTTTCCATGCTCAGTTTTATAACCTTGGAGCCTGGCCTATTCGTATAAATGTCCGTCAAGCTGAAAGGAAGGTTGAAGCGTTAACCTTTTACACTGGGATATTGCACTTATCCATGAGCGAACAGTGTAGATCCAGATCTGCGAATTGTTTCAATTTTGATTTTTTTTAATCTATCAAAACAAAAAAATAGAACGCACTTTATTTGTACAACTAAACTTCAGTTTCCAAGGTGTATTAATATTTCAGAAAAACCCTAGTGAATTTAAAATATTATCAATTTCAAATTTTCTTGTTATGGTGAGTTATTCGGAAAATATACTTAATATTCCGTCACGGGAAAAAGGTACATTTGCACAGTTTATCTCATTCATTTCAAATAAAGTAACAAGTAAAAGTTCTAAAAATATCACCGGACGTGCCCCAGATGACGGAGATAGTCTTACCGCCTATGAGGTATATCTTTCTGCCAGCACTACACATGGCGAACCTGTCTATACACTTGGGCATACTGAGTGGATAATCCACGTCCAGTTCCTCCCAGTGGTCGTTCTCGTATATCCTGCAAAATAACTTGCAGTGTAAATATCAGTTTCAGTTACTTCCCTTGATGGAAATATGCTCATTGCAAACTATGCAGAATGCCAATCATCATAGGCATACTTGAGCTATTCTTTTTTGGGGTGGGAGAGGGGGCGTGTATACGGAAAGTATGTACTTTGTTTGTTGGTTGGCTAGGAGCTGAAGTTGTATTTGTATTTAATCACTACGATATTAATTGATATATGATTGTAAAGTAATGCCCGTCTTCTATGAACATATCTGGGTATGGACTTTTTTTCTTGTGGTTAAAGAGCCCATGAGCCCCTCCGGGGATTGTTTCAGGTGCGGGCTGGAACCTGGGTAGAATCACCGAACTACGGTAAGCTAGCTGCATAGCTTCCAAACACGAAGATTCCGACTTCAGAAGGACTCGAACCCGCAGCGGAGAGGAGCCTGTAATTGTCAGCAGACGAACTTCACCTCTCCACGACAAAGCTACGGATGCCACCGCAATACAAATACTGAACTTGAAAGTATACGTGTCCACGCCCTTGGATATCATCTTTAGGTACTTAAAATTACTAATGATTTCTAGTAAATGTCAGCTGTACTAACATACCAAGTTTTCAATAGTTTTAAACTATTACTTTTTGCTTTTGTACATATAGATTTGGGTTTTTGTAACAGTATCGGAATATCTTGAGTTTATGTCAATATCAAACGTACTTCCTGGATTACAACATGACAATACTTGAACCAGGAAAACTTGTTTATCATTCATTTTGGCTTGGTGTTTTCAGGACCCCCCATGAAACGTTTCTGTGCAAACGTTTTTCAAGTGTCATATTTTAACTTTTGACAGTTTGAAATATCTGGTTTTATTTTATCAATCGATGTACTGGTTTTATTTTATCAAGCGATGTAGAGTATGCTGGAAAACAAAGTAACAAAGTGAAGATTAATGCATGGTCTTACCAGAAGTTATCATGACTCCTGGTACCAAAGTCCCCTCCAGCACAGTACATGTCAGACTCGAACGCCGTACAACAGTGGTTCTTCCTGGGTGCCGCCAGAAGCCCGCTCTCTGCCCATCGGTCTGTTTCCGGGTCGTAGATCTCGCAGGAGCAAGAAACCCGGCCGTCACTACGCTCGCCACCTGTACACAGAGATACTGAGTGTAACGTTACAATATCTGACCGGTCGTGCAATTCTATAAGTTTATTTAGTTTTATGTCAAGGTGAAATGCTGAGCGGGTACTTCTTACCTGTGTGGAATATTTGCATCTATGTTACGGTTAAAACAATTTATTTATGAGTTCAGCTATACGTACGGCAATATTCAATATTAATTAGCCTTCGTTGACAAACCCAATCTAACCGCGCAATATGTAACATATGTTATGTTACTGGCCTGTAATTTGTTGTGTTATTGGTATGTGATTTCAAATGTGCTATGTAATTGGCCGTTTTTTTCTGCGCCATGTTATTGTCTGTGTTTTTTTCTACATGTTTTATTTTATTTTTTGCCATATGTGTTATGTAAGTGGCCCGTGTTTTGAAACATGTGTGATGTTATTGGTCTGTGTTTCGAAACATGTCTGTTTGCCACATGTGTTACATTATTGGTCTGTGATTTGCAAAAAGTGTTATGTTATTTGCCACATGCGATGTTTTTGGTCTGTGTTTTGCAACATGTGTTATGTTTTGGTATGTGTTTTGCGAAATAAGTTATGTTATTGGTCTGTAGCTGATATAATAGGCCGGTGATTTCACCATTTTTTGTTTGTAATTTAAACATGGGTCATGTTATGAGTTTTTCAGATTTAAATTTGACCTGGACCTGCGCTTTGCAAAATGTGGAAAATTGTTGGTTTATGCTTATCTGAAGGAATACATTGCTGTGTCAACGCCAAAAAGCGTATGTGTCGAATTACACTTGTTGGGATTTAAAACAACGTACTATGTTTCTTTTTCAGATTGTATTGTTAGATGTAAATAGAATTTCACTTCATTAAATACTCTTAAAATATTCATAATATCTTTACGTACCTTTAAAACATGGCAAAACCTATTCTTCTATATTAGGTAAGTTTTCAAGAAATGCACTGGGAGCCTCTTAACCAATTTTGCCTGCAGTGACATTTTGTGTTTGATGTATCAGGAAAACTAATTTACAATATTTCGAATTAAACAATCAGCAGCAATCAGGATAATTGGATACTGAAGGGTTTCCTTGGAAACCGATTATTTAATGATAAACTCCACGTGAGATCATGGTCTCTAAAAACCGTAAATCACAGAAAATGAAATGATAAAAACTCATCACCTTAGTTCGCTGTTTTTGCCTAAGGGCCAAAATCACGCTCTTTCTAGAGAATGCTATGTTGTAATTTATAAAAAAAAAACATAGACCGGAAGCTTGCTGTAAGGATCCTTCTAGTACTGGCCTGATGGTTATAAAGCTGAGATTGGAAACCAGTCTCAAATCTCAAGCATCTGATTGGCTGAAATGGCGACTGGTCGCCATTTCAGCCAATCAGATGCTTGAGATTTGAGACTGGTTTCCATGCTCAGTTTTATAACCTTGGGCACTGTGAGTCAGTAAGAGGAAAAGGAGGAAGACACAATTAACAAAATGCATATAAGCCAAGAGAGAGAAGGTTAATCAACGGCATGGGCATGTGCATCTGAACTAAAGCAATATAATCCTAGACTATTATTTACAATAATCCTAGGGATTCGCCTATTCCTATTCGTCTATTTCTCCATGGGATTTGGCTATTTTCCATAGGCGAACAGAGTAGAACCAGATCAGCTGGCACATCCGTGCCCTCTGATCAGGATTCACACTGTTCGCTTTCTGATTCATTAAAATATATCTAACCAAAAGATGACCTGTGTAGATCCAGATCAGGCGGCAAGAATGTGTCGGCTTATCTGGATCCACACTTGAGGCACATGAGATAGAGAAAAAGAGTAAAGGGATATAGTTTATGTATGTTATAGATTTTCGCAGTGATCTTAATAAGCAAAGACCAGAAATATGAGTGCATTAAGATCATCATAAAACAACATCGTACGACAGGTTGTAATATATAGCTTTTTCCATGAAGATCGCATAATTTGTATCATACGATAAAAATTGAAAGTATTGTGTAAAGGTATCATAAGACAAATGTTACATTCCGATCACTTCGATTTTACAAGGACAGGATATCGCGTTCACTTTCACCTGTATAAAATTCTTAATAAAATAAAGGAACAACATTCACTCTGCAATCACGTGCGTCACAATCGATAACGTCTTCGTATAGAGGCAATTGAAATACGGTGATGCTTTAAATTACAGCCAGCATCTTTACAACTTAATGAATGTCTGAGAGCTAGTCATCTATATTACCTTCCATACGAGGAACTTTATAGTTTTCTTTTGCTTTACAACATACTGCGTTATTGTACAATTTCGCGCGGACGAATTTTCGCCCAAAAAGCCTGAAATTTTAGATTCGCCTGGAACCAGAGTTTCGTGCGATTTAGTTTAAGAAAATGTGAAGCAGGATCAAGCTTGACTCAAGTATTATTCATTCGCAAAACAAAAAAACGTTTAAACTGAGTATGCGCGAAATTAGGTGATTGCACAGTAACTACTGAGTAACAAGGAGGATTTACGATATCACGTGATTGATACATAATTGGACTCGTTTTGTAATGGCTAAAGTCATCAGTGTCTTGATGTTTTGTCTCGTAATGAGCGCTGAGATATTTGTCTCAGACAAATACCGATGTGGTTTGTTTCTGAAATTCTAACTGGAAAAAAGTTTCAAGAAGCGTAAGCTTTACCGTGGTACACAAGCAGCCTGCTAGTTGATACTGGACATAACATTGTCGTATTTGTAACTGTTAATTAAAGGTAAGTGTGATCTTAAAAGTATTTCCAAGAATAAACAACGTACTGTTGAACGAATGCCTTCAGTTTTAGGTAGATAATGTAATATATATGAGTGTGGCGAATGGGTGAGACATGGATTTTGCAACATAAAATGGAACAGAGGTAGGTGGGACAGAAACTTAAAACCTCTAGCAACTTGCCACTTCCTCGTAGCACGCTTTGTTTCTTTTCTGTTATTTGATAGATATGTTTTATCAATTAATAAATGTAAATTCATTGTAATTTGTTTACACTGTACACCATATATACGGATTGTATCGCATGAGCGACCTAAGTAGATCCACATTTGCGACATATGATTTGAATTTACAGCGGTCGCTTTTTGATCAGCAATTACTAATAAATCAAAAAGCGAGGTGTGCAGACTCGAGTCATCTGGATCTACACTGTTCGCACATGGGGTTACAGTCATACACTGTTCGCACATGGGGTTACAGTCATACACTGTTCGCACATGGGGTTACAGTCATACACTGTTCGCACATGAGATTACAGTCATACACTGTTCGCACATGGGATTACAGTCATACACTGTTCGCACATGGGGTTACAGTCATACACTGTTCGCACATGGGATTACAGTCATACACTGTTCGCACATGAGATTACAGTCATACACTGTTCGCACATCGGATTACAGTCATACACTGTTCGCACATCGGGTTACAGTCATACACTGTTCGCACATGGGGTTACAGTCATACACTGTTCGCACATCGGATTACAGTCATACACTGTTCGCACATCGGATTACAGTCATACACTGTTCGCACATGGGGTTACAGTCATACACTGTTCGCACATGGGGTTACAGTCATACACTGTTCGCACATGGGATTACAGTCATACACTGTTCGCACATGGGGTTACAGTCATACACTGTTCGCACATGGGATTACAGTCATACACTGTTCGCACATCGGATTACAGTCATACACTGTTCGCACATGGGGTTACAGTCATACACTGTTCGCACATGGGGTTACAGTCATACACTGTTCGCACATGGGGTTACAGTCATACACTGTTCGCACATCGGATTACAGTCATACACTGTTCGCACATGGGGTTACAGTCATACACTGTTCGCACATGGGATTACAGTCATACACTGTTCGCACATCGGATTACAGTCATACACTGTTCGCACATGGGGTTACAGTCATACACTGTTCGCACATGGGATTACAGTCATACACTGTTCGCACATGGGGTTACAGTCATACACTGTTCGCACATCGGATTACAGTCATACACTGTTCGCACATGGGGTTACAGTCATACACTGTTCGCACATGGGGTTACAGTCATACACTGTTCGCACATCGGATTACAGTCATACACTGTTCGCACATGGGATTACAGTCATACACTGTTCGCACATGGGATTACAGTCATACACTGTTCGCACATCGGATTACAGTCATACACTGTTCGCACATGGGATTACAGTCATACACTGTTCGCACATCGGATTACAGTCATACACTGTTCGCACATGGGATTACAGTCATACACTGTTCGCACATGGGATTACAGTCATACACTGTTCGCACATGGGGTTACAGTCATACACTGTTCGCACATGGGATTACAGTCATACACTGTTCGCACATGGGATTACAGTCATACACTGTTCGCACATGGGATTACAGTCATACACTGTTCGCACATCGGATTACAGTCATACACTGTTCGCACATGGGACTACAGTCATAGCCCATGTAGAAAAGGTCAACTAAATCTAATCGTTGTTGTATGTTATTACTTTTATAATTATTTGTTGTTGTTTTTCAGTATGTGGCTTCTTTCTCACATGAAAGATATTTAACTAGGCATCCTGGAGATTTAAAATTGCTTTCTCGCGTGACATCATACATGTACAAATTCAAAGTAATGTTTAATATCAATTACGACGCCTCCAGAAGTTCTGTGATATTATAAACAGTATTAGGATCACTGACTTATTGTTCCACGTGGACTTTTGTCACATTATGCTGTGCTGAACATAAATCCTCAAATGGGTACAATAAAGACTTTCTTCGCATGCCTGTAAACAAGTTTTCAGCTTGCGGTACAAACTAGGTTAATGAAGGCTACAAACAATTTGCATTCTTTTTTTAATTGTCTTGTTCAGGATTGACCGGCATTCCCGGAAAAAATATAAAGACGCCGGTTTGATTTTCGGCGCGCCTTAAGCTTTTTAATCTACTCAATGTTGTCAGTTCTTCCGTGCGAATGTTCAATGATATTTCTTCTAACTTGTCTAATTGAAAGACAAAACATAATTATTTGGGGGCGACTTAATGCACTTATCTAATATCTTCTTGTAATAGTTTATGTTAATTTAAGCAAATATGGATGTGTTACCGGTCACCTTACCTTTCTAGACATATCTGAAGTTTCCTGTTCATATTTTGTATTTTAATATTTATATAAAAGATAAAATTCAAAAAACAAGTCTTTTTGTAAGTAAAGTTTTTGAAAGAAAAATATCGTATGATTAAGTTAAATATCAGGTACATGTATCCGCAAATTGATTTTCATAATTTCATTAGTGTTAGAAATCATTTTAAACACATCGATGGTAATGTTTAAACCAATTACATTGCAGAGACTGTGTTTCAAGCTCAGACGTCATGTGACCTGTTTTAATTACGAGGGGTCCTTGCTTTATTTTTCTTCCTGTACGCGCTGTGATAATCTTTAAGTCTTTAAGATCGCTAGTGTCTCATTACAAACACTGTAGGTTGTCCTCTTTAGCAAGCCTGAACTGGACGCAACATTTCACATGTTATCTAAAAGATGATGGCCTTCTGTAGAAATGCTGAATACATGGAAAGCAATATTAGAAGATAAACATGTATTAGGTGACCCATTAGAAATGAATAGGTGTAATTCGCTCATTTGTGCGCGCTCGGAAAAAAATAGGATTTTACGGTCTGAAATGTGCACCCGTACATTGATTGAGAATATTGGAAGTAATTGTAATCATAAGTGTTTTTATACATTATAAGGCAGACCAAAGCGATAATCACAGGTTTGACTTCTACTTACAGAAAAAGACGTGCAGCAGGCTACTTACCACATACGTATATCTTGCCGTCGAGAACACAGACGCCGAACTTGGCACGAGCTTTCATCAAGGGCGAGCACTCCCTCCACGAAAAATCATACGGATCATACCTGTGTAGCAGAAATGGTAAACATAATTATACCCGAACTGGTAGTTAAATACTTAATGTGCTCATAAAGGAAAAGTACATACATATGTAGTCCCGAAAGGGTAGTGGTATCTTAAATAATTCCCGAAGTGGTAGTTACATACTTCATTGTTCCAAAATTGGTAGTTATACGTGTATATTTAATAGTTACCAAAATAGTAGCGACCTATATATTCACTGAAAAGTAAGTATTTGCCAGGGGGGAGGTGCGGATAGAAGTATCCGGCCCCAGGGAACTGGGGGTCGGATTTTTCCCGTCCGCAAGCATTTGTGATATAACTTATCGGGCTTACCAAAATAATAATATAACCATTTTAAATTTCTATTTATGAAATCATCGAATCTAACTAAAGAATCAGAAAATAATTTATGGAGCAAATTTCTGCCGGACTACGTAAGTCGATTAACCAAAAATGAGCTCGAACATATTGTTACACACTTAATATTGATGCAGGTTGACATAACAAGGGCAGTGATTGTCAATTCCAGAATCAGAAAGTTCTACTAAGTTAGCTTTCCGGCATCACGACAAATTGGATGAACAGAACAAAATACATTTTAAAATGTAATGTACTGGTTTTCGATATGGTAGATCTATACTAAATTGTGTAGAAGTTATATACCGAATTGTTCCCGACATGGTAATACTGTAACAAATTTAAAAAATGACGATTTAAAATATAGTAGGCTGTTTATCAAAGATATCTTACTTTTATTCGCTCAAGATTATCATTTTTCATTCTCACATCACTTTTGTTTGAAGACATTGCATTTTTAAACATGAAACATGTGCATTTTTAACTATCAAATTTTCTTTTTAATGTACTGAAAAAGTACCAAGTAAATCTTCTAGAATGTTTGTCACCTTTGATAAAAAAATATAAGGTAACTGAGATTTGTTAATTATTGAAACATTAAAGGCAGGTTCTGTAATTAGTATACCGAATTACAGTCATTGATCGTAAGTACTATAGTATATTGTGAACCTTCTTCCGAGGAAACGAAACCTAATATTTTTCATTTAAAGACGTCATTATTGTTATCGGATACCATCGGTATTTCGAAAATATTTTAAAATCTTACAGCTGGCAGATTTTTATCAAATAATACAAATATACAGCACAAACAAATACAGCTTCCAAGGTGCATTTCATGCCACACAAGGCTATCTCGCGTATTATGAAGGACCCGTACGGTGACAATGCCAATGACGATACCTATTGAGCTTATCGGGACAAACCCCACATCCCCGCCAAAAGGTTGATCGGATTACCCTGATAAACGTAATTATCACTGCATGACACCGATTATTTACTGATAACAATAATAACTATATCTACGGGGAGACTTTTAACGTCCGCCACTCTGCACAAAAAGCGCTACGGTGAATTTCAAATGATATTTTCTCTACTGAGGAGCGAACCCGTACGGCGACAGCGTCTAGCCATGCAATGCCAACTTCGCTTCCTATTGAGCTAAATTGAGCTAACCTGAACAACCCCAAAAAAGGTTGATCGGATTACCCTGATAAACGTAATCATCACTGCATGACACCGGAAACTGATTATTAACTTATATAAGTACTAAATGTACATGTATAAGGAGACTTTTTACGGCCGTCGCACTGAACAAATAGCGCTACTGTGAATTTCAAATGATATTGCCCCTGCTCTTTCTATGATACACTTACTTGAGAACACGGTGTAAATGTCTGCAGTTGATAACGTCATATCCTCCTATCACATAAAGCACATTGTCAACAACAGCAACTCCGAAATCGGAAACATTCTTGATCACTTTCCAAGTTTCATACTTGACACCGTACGATTCTATTTCCGTCCGTTTATCGTTCAGTAACACATATTGCGCTTCCCCGGACCCTGATCGGCTGATAATGTAAAGCCTCTGTTGACTTTGCTTGTCCATTTCTTCAATCATCGTTGTGAAGAAAGTGTCTAAAATGCTCTCATTGTCCGACGCCATATTGAACCGGCATCAGAAGAGATCTGTATCCGGTTGTCTGTTAAACTGGAAAAAGAATCAAACATATCTTGCTTTAGACTAACTTGTCAGCCAAGTAACCTTTTTAGTAGCCGTTCCATCATATGACAACGCTTTGCTTAACCTTGTCCACGATTATTATGTTAATTGAACCGAAAACTTAAATTGAAATTTATTCTCATTAACTGAGTTGTTTACTTACACGGTTATATTTCGCACATCCAATAACAAATTCCAGCAGGGATCGCGAACTTTATGTCAGAATAAGAACATAAGAAACAAGCAACTGCAAATATTATTTCAGTTTAAATATTTAAGTTCCAAAGTAAATATGACACAGTGAAGCTTAGTGACTTCTGCAAGCTGTTTTATAGACTTCCAGTATCGGGAAGGAGCAACAGGGCCCAACATCATAAAACTCAATCTGGAGACCAGTCTAAAATCTCAAGCATCTGATTGGCTGAAATGGCTACTTGTTGCTAACTCAGCTAATCAGATGTTTGAGATTTAAGACTGATCTCTATTTTTTATGATTGTGGGCCCTGAAATGGTCTTGTGAATATGAGCGGCATATCTGAGTGATGCATGAGACAAGACAACTTTAGTTACTTATAAACTACAGAGATAATCTTTCTACTTGGTCATAAAGCTAAACCAGATTGTTTCACGACCGAAATAAATGTGGTTGGATAAAATACAGTATTTTGTTAATCGTGAAATTACACGTAATTGCACGGTGGCTTTCAATTTATCTTTATTTTATAAGTTTACGACCTTAAATCAGCATTTATACTTTTTGATAATTATGGAACAATTTCAACCAAAACCAGTGCTGAAGATTATAGAACTGAAATGAGAAAACAGTTTCAAATCTCAAGCATCTGGTTTGATAAAATAACAACCAGTCGCCATTTTAGCCAATCAGATGCTTGAGATTTGCGACAGGTTTCCAATCTCAGTTTTATAATCTCGAAGCCAGTTTTGCGATCGCACGTATCCTACACTGGCGTTCACTCCATTGTTACAATACCACATCGTATCGAACTTCTTCACAAAGTAAAAGTAATCTTTCTTATTGGTCATTTTTCATTTTTTGACGTTTCAAACAATAACGTATACAAATTATATAATCGAAAGTCACTTATTTTAATTGAAGACATGCGAGGAATATCTCGGATATAAATTTGAATCAATAACGGTTTCTGTCCTGATACAATAGGAAAGAGTAAACAATAATTGAATAAGTTGCAAGCTGACTCCTACTGTTAATTGGCATTGCGTTATAACGCGACAGATCGAACCATGCAATGTCAAATTGCTTTTCGTTGTAAATGACAAATTTCAGCAAACGCTATTGATTTGTAATTTCAGTTTTGTTACAGCCTAAAGCTTTTCAAAGTGATCTGCAATGTGACGGGAATGAAAATTATCTGGTTGCCCACCTTATGTGTAACAATGATACGCATGTTGGTGAAAATTACAAAAGCTTAATTTTATAAGTGCCCGTCAATGAAACGATGTAACCACATCACGTTAGTTAAATTTTGATTTGAATGAAATCGGTTGTTTACTGGCGGGTCCCAGGGAAACGGTGTCCAACTAAATACACCGGCAAGACAGCAAGGGTAGCAACGTCTACTTACAAACTCGTTAGAAATCCAGGGAAACGGCGTCTAACTGAACAAGCTCGCTAGAAATCCATCCAGGGAAACGGCGTCAAACTAAAAAAAACTCGCTAGAAATCCAGGGAAACGGCGTCTAACTAAACAATATCGCTAGAAATCCAGGGAAACGGCGTCTAACTAAACAAACTCTCTAGAAATCCAGGGAAACGGCGTCTAACTAAACAAGCTCGCTAGAAATCCAGGGAAACGGCGTCTAGCTAAACAAGCTCGCTAGAAATCCATCCAGGGAAACGGCGTCTAACTAAACAAACTCGCTAGAAATCCAGGGAAACGGCGTCTAACTAAACAAACTCGCTAGAAATCCATGGAAACGGCGTCTAACTGAACAAGCTCGCTAGAAATCAATCCAGGGAAACGGCGTCTAACTGAACAAGCTCACTAAAAATCTATCCAGGGAAACGGCGTTTAACTAAACAAACTCGCTAGAAATCCAGGGAAACGGCGTCTAACTAAACAAACTCTCTAGAATTCCAGGGAAACGGCGTCTAACTGAACACATTCTCTAGACAGCCAAGGAAGTGGCGTCAAACTTAACAAACTCGCTAAACAGCCAAACAAATGGTGTCTTTACCTTAACACACCCGTAAGACAGCCAGTAACGCAGCGTCAAACTTAACTCACTCACTTGACAACCAGTAACGCGGCTTCTTACTGTACAAACTGTAATCATCCAGAAAAGCAGCTCTAACTAAACCCACCGACTTAACATCCAAACAAGTGACAGCCATGGAAGCGGCACCTTTGTGAACACACTCGCTAGACAGCCATGGAAGCGGCGCTCGCTAGACATCCGTGAAAGCGGCGCCTAAGTGAACACATTCGCTAGACAGCCATGGAAGCGGCGCCTTAGTGAACACACTCGCTAGGCAGCCATGGAAGCGGCGCTTATGTGAACACACTCGCTAGACAGCCATGGAAGCGGCGCCATAGTGAACACACTCGCTAGACAGCCACGGAAGCGGCGCATTAGTTAACTCACTCGCTAGACAGCCACAGAAGCGGCGCCTTAGTGAGCACACTCGCTAGATAGCCATGGAAGCGGCGCCTTAGTGAACACACTCGCTAGACATCCATGGAAGCGGCGCCTTAGTGAACATAGTGGGATCTAACAAAACACACTCGCTTAACAGCCATGGTAGTGGCGTCTAACACAACACACTCGCTAGACAGCCAAGGAAGCGGTGTCTAACAGTTAAAACACTCCTCAAATAACACAAACCTCGTCAAAACTAAACGAACTAGCTACACAGCCGTAGAAACGGGATCTAACTAAACGAATTTCCTAGACAGCGTTGGAAGCTTGGTCTAACTGAAAACGTTCACTTAACAGCCGTAGCTGTGATTCGAGACCACAGGTGGAAAAAAATATAACTTGACCGGCGCCGGTCAAATTCCAAATATCACCGATGCTTTATCATTCGTTAAAATCGGACGGTGCCCATTCTGTTTGTGACATAGGCATTACAAGTACCGCTTGTATATGTGTGACGGGTATGCATTGGATGGAAAAATCGGATTCGAGGCTCTGGCACATGTTTTTGGAAACCATCTATTATTTACCAATGTGTGTCAATGTTTTGTTAAATGTATGCTTTCGCATTAAAACATTTATTGCGAAGAAACGTGTTCATTAAAATCATATATAAATTTTGAGATTGCAGTAAGTGGTCTTGTCTCCAAAACCAATCAGCTATTTGAGATTGTGGAATGGTCAACAGTTTAAACCAATAGAAGACTGTTATCCAATTCCCATCGGCTCATTTATTGACTTATAAACTCATTTAACGTAATTAAAATCATCGATCAAGTTTCTTCGATCTCACTTAATGTTTTATTTGTAAATCTTATATGGATTAAGGAAATAGTTTCCGGGCTTTCTTATTCACTTAGCATCAACCAATCATACAAAAGCAAGGACACAATTAAGCCTGAGAAAAAAGTTGGATCCGTAAAATCTAAATAAGTTATAACAGTTTTAACTGAAGACGCATATCAGAAATAAATATCTGGGTTGAAGGTTATAAAGCTGAGATTGGAAACCAGTCTCAAATCTCAAGCATCTGATTGGCTGAAATGGCGACCAGTCGCCATTTCAGCCAATCAGATGCTTGAGATTTGAGACTGGTTTCCATGCTCAGTTTTATAACCTTGGGCACTGATTTGTTTAAGCTGGAGACAAATCTCCATTTTCAACCCAGTCTCTCATGTTTTATCTTTTGTCAATGGGCCTTGCACTCAGTAAGGCATCCGCCAGTTACCATACGGGCACAGTGAATGTACTTGTACGAGTTCAGCATATGTTAAGGCATCCGCCAGTTACCATACGGGCACAGTGAATGTACTTGTACGAGTTCAGCATATGTTAAGGCATCCGCCAGTTACCATACGGGCACAGTGCATGTACTTGTACGAGTTCAGCATATGTTAAGGCATCCGCCAGTTACCATACGGGCACAGTGCATGTACTTGTACGAGTTCAGCATATGTTAAGGCATCCGCCAGTAACCATATGTGCACAGTGCATGTACTTGTACGAGTTCAGCATATGTTATGCTTCGGGAGGACGAGATTAAGTTGCAAATTTCTGATTTCCCTCTCCATGTAATGACAAATACAACTTTATTTTTCTCCCAAAACATCGAATTCTTGTGAAGGATCTAATTTAAATATTAAAACATAATGATTTCTCACCGTTTTTAATTTAAAAATATAATAATGATAAGATATTAAAAAAAACATCAAATATATATTTTAACATGTGCGTAACCAGTGTACCACTATTAACGATTCTTGTTTGATTTAATAAAAAAAGAAGCTAATATACTGATATTACTATTGCCTCCCATTAATTGTAAAAGCTCGTCTTCCGTTACAATAATAATCATGAAACGTCTCATCTTAAATTGACAATTAAATTGAAAAGTTTAATAATTAATTTTTAAACCAGACTATCTAAGTATGAAAAGAAGACTACTACAATTTCATATATTGTGGTTTATAATCATTAAACTTTAATAAACATACAAGTTACAATCAAACAGTCTCAACTCGATGCACCAAAATCATTAAACTAAGATTGCAGACCAGTCTCAAATCTAAAGCATCTGATTGGCTGAAATTCCTCCATTTCAGCCAGTTAGATTATTGAGATTCGAGACTAGTGTAAAGTTTTAGTTTTATTTTCTCGGGCTCAGCCGCTTTTAAAAAGCCAAAGATGATTTGTTCATTTCTGCTTGCCGTAAAGTGAATTATTGGATATGTAAACAACAATTAAATTAAGCAAATATTTTTTAGAATATTTTGTAGACTTTAATTGGTTTAGTGTGTTTTAATCTTATCCCCGACTGCTCATCTATACAGAAGTGGGTATTTATGAATTATTAAGATTCTTTTATAAAAAGGAAAGATATTTAATGATCTCAAATCCGATTTAAAAAGCAGTAAATAAATATTAAAATAATCTCATTTTAGTCTATGAAGATTCGCTTTCTGTATTACAGTTTCAATTGAAAATTGAATTTCTTTATTCATTTGAATTTGCATTCATGGAAAGAACTCTGTCAACATGATTTATGAATATTTTATGCAGTCATAATTGTAAAGGCGGGATCGAATCTGTCTACAAGCTGTTCCTATGACTGGAAATGGTAGATTTGATGATTTTGCAAATTTATTAACCGTAACAAGCACAAACATAAAACATAATATTCCTGATGCAGGATAGTACATGTATTCTTAAATCAAATCACAAAGATGATACACCACATGTACCCTATGCATGATATTCTGATAAATGTGGTCGTAAATATCAATCCAAGATATTATTTTTTGTAGAAAAGACGTTTTATTTTGTTTTCTTTTTGTGTTCTTTTTGTGTTCTTTTTGTTTTTCTTTTTGGTAAACTATCCTAGCTTTTGGTATACGTTACTTGAAAAATCAGCAAAGTAAGACATTGACAACAATGAATGACCAATTGATTTTTTATAAGACCAGATTGCCAGCATTCAGCCGCAGTATTTGTACACAGGACTAGTGCATTCGTTTATTAATTTTCGGTGTTTTTAAGATATATTCTCCATAGTTTGTAATTAATTGATATAATGGTTGATTGATAGATTGATTGATTGATTGATTGATTGATTGATTGATTGATTGATTGATTCTGTTTACGTTCAGTCTGTGAATGTAAGCAATGATATCTGGACTACGGTGTCTATCGATTGGTCTGCAGTAGCAAGTTTCAGTGTTTCTTAGACCAAACATTGACATAAGGATACATGTAATTACTTGGTCAGTTGTACAATTACAGATGATCTCGGAATGCATGACTTAAATGTATCTTGCCTTTTAGAGTTCAATTATTTAAAACTTCAGATGGTCTGTTCCTGTTGGTTCTTGTCACAACCCATCCCTAACACAGAAGACTCCGGTTGTAATATTCACAACTCATTGGAGACCATACTCTGGGCCCAAGATCATAAAACTAAGTTTTGAGATCAGTCTCAAATCTCAAGGATCTGATTGGCTGAAATGGCGACTAGTCGCCATTTCAGCCAATCAGATGCTTGAGATTTGAGACTGATCTCCAGATTTAGTTGTATGATCTTGGGCACAGATCTTAGCAATTTGATTAGTTGAAAAGTGAACCTTCTCAGATATGACTAGTGGCAAGCTTGCGATCTAGACTTAATAGTTTTGTTTCTAATTAAAAAGGAAAGCTGTATTGACCGCTATGTATATGATCGCAATATTAATAAAAACATCATCATAGGAAGAAAGACTTGTCTCATCTCAGGTTTTATTGACGCGAAAATCTAGCGTTACAACGGGATACAATCCAGATGATATTGATTCGAAACAGTCCCACGGTTCTAGCCCGATAGTACACTATATCACATGTCTGAGTAATTGATTGATTGATTATTATGTTTCTTCTACATTTGTAAAAATAATTATTTAAATAGATTAACGTGCACTTGCATGTTAACTTTCACGACTAATTAACTTGCACTGCACTTCTTTTTGGTAAGGGTAAAATCAAACACGAAGTAATTACAATTACAATGAGCAGAAAATTGTATTTAGATTGCTTAATGTTATAACTTTTTTTAAGTTAAAGAAAATCTTACCTCGCCATTATTAAAGAATTTTCCATAATTTCAAATGAAAGTAAATTTCAAATTTTAAATGTTCACGTGTGTTTAATTGTCAGTAACTATGAGCAATTAGGTGTGTGATTGTCTCTCTGGCATTCATCCACGCACAATACACTGTCACAGTACAATACAATCCGATCCAATTTCTTCAGATTTCAAAGATGCCATGCAATGTAAATATTAACACAGCAAAACGTTTCTCTTTCATTCATTCCACGCTGTATTCATCACCGATTCGAATAACGTAATCATAATTTTTAAATACAATTAGTTTAAATGGGTGTTATTTACAAGTATGGATTTAAATGGACTTGCTATCTGCGAGTTATCAACCGAACGATAAGAAGCCTTCAATGGCAAATCTTTGGCAAATTTGCGCACATTCAGTCGCTTATTTATATTATTTATTGCTTATATACACCGTATCAGGGCTCATAGTCATTCATTTATATTTGTACATCATAAATGAATAACATTTAAACTTCTCAGATTAACCCCTGATAAAGTTGTTTGTTTGATCGATGTATTGTTAAAGAGTTCCTTTAGTTCTTATAGACTGATGTATATCGACATTTAAATAAGACGCTTTATTTCAATTGCAAAATTTGATAGCTGTTTTTGTTCAGGTATTTGGTTTGAAATAAACGGCTTAATTAATGGTTGCGTAAGGTTCGTGTATACCACCTAGGTGCATCTCCATTGTCCAAACATATCCGCATAGCTTATTACCCGTACCGGTACAATGTGACTATGGTTGACAATGAACAGTTCATATTACATCTATTATTTAAAAAAAATAAATCAAGTTTTTTTCACTGATGTTAACTGTTCATACCACCACCCGTTTTTATGGAAAAGGATGTGAAGATTTTTATGTTGTTGGGTCCAGTTCTCATTACGGTTCAAATAAAAATATGTGGATTGGGCCTATATTTAGAACACTATCTAGTGATCAAATTTCTTATATCATAACCATTGGACTGGTGTCTCATTGAAACCCATAATTATTGTTCTAGTCGCGCACTCCAGTGGTTTACATATTGTCGGTATCGCCTTAATATTTATATAATCGCCGATTCCAAAATATTATTCATGATCCATTTGCAGAACTGAGTATCAGATATCAAGGATTGTATGCATGACTGACATAAGTACATTGCAATAAAGAATGAGTTAAGGCCGTCTTGCATGTAACCGTCGATATGTAAGTTCGTTTTTTTTTTAAATGCAAGTACTCAGTTGCGCAGTGAACATTAAAGGATTAAAGTAAATATTACTGAATGGCTTATTCAAAACACTGGCAATTAAGTAACCAGACTTCCTATTCATAGTTTCAATATGTAAACAGGATTCTTCTATTTAGCTTCCATATGCAACCTTGTCTATTTGCAAAACACTTCATGTCGGGAAAATTTATAGGGTTTTATATCAAATGCTCGTAAATATATCCTTTGATCACATAACTTGTCCCTTGTTGCCCAGATGTGATCGAAAATCATCCACTTAAGTAAAAAACTAATGACCCCGTCCAAGATGGGGTATAAATAACAAGTTCACGGAGGACTTGTATTTTAGATACAGAGAGACGAGCAGTTAAAATAGAAGAACAAGCGTGCGGACGGATAAACACGCCGGTTACATAGAGGCCCTATATATTTTGGTTTTGTCATTGACCGTTCCAATGCGGTACCCTACTCAGGTTTAACTTCGATTGATTTTTATGTGTCTGTTTTGTCTCTTGTTACTTATCTTTGTTGTTGGTTTTAACCTTTATTATTTCCCATCCTGCTGCTCTACGTGAAGAGTCTGTTATTGAGTTTTCGGCTACTCTTATTTCCACTTATATAACTTGTAATAGCATACGACATACCAATATAAAGTTGTTGAATTTAAAAATTACTGAAGATACTATTACCCGGAGTTGTTCACTTTTGGAATTTCTGGTAACAGCAAAAATATGGAAATGCTAAAACTCGTCCGTCCTTTGAAACGCACTTATTGTTCAATGACCGACCGTCGACCCTAACTGCTTAGAACAGCAGTAAATTCTAAAACAAGTGAATTTCACATCGACATTTAACAAAGAAGTGAGGAAGGTAGAGAAAGTTTTGTTGACGATTACAAAGATAAGGGTGGTATGAGGTTCGATAAAGCTTAACGTGATAGGGGCAAGACATATAATTGGTAAGCGATGTGTGGCAGTTCGAAATATTGGCGAGTCAATGCAAAATATTGGTGGGTTAAGACATAATATTGGCGTGGCATTTTCAATATTCTTGGGGTTTTGTTCCACCTCCCTACATGTACCACCCAGTTCTAATATTGTGATTAGTGATCTTTATCATCACCATGGCATCTTCATCTTATCTGTAAAAATAGCGGCCGAAACCCTAAATCACTTACAAGTTTATACATCAGGGCCCTACAATGACGGACAAAAACTGACAACCTGATTGCAATAGGACTAAGTGATACATCCTTAATAACAGGACAAACCTTTATTTTTCTAACAAATAAGAATTCGATCGCCTCTTGTCGTTATAAACCAAGAGTTTACCTTTAATTTCATCGGATGATTAGGGAGCTTTTTTTCGGAAAAGTTCAGGCATCCCGAATACAGCTTTCATTTTGGTAGAAAAGTTGTATTCGGCTCCTCCTCAAGTTGAACTGTAAAAAGTCTCCCCGTACTTTCAATCAGTGCTGTTATCAGTAACGTCCGTTGAAGTTCGTTGAGCACGATATTTATGTACTATGTCAATACATTTCTAAGTATTTATGTACTTCGATTGCCTTTGTTTAAATATTTTGGCCAGTTTATAGATGGGTGGTTTCAATATCCCAGCCAATATAGATTCGGATATTGTTCAATCACCCCAAGGATATACTTCCTGTTTTTTAAATTTTGCATTCGGCGTTTTCTGTGATATGCAGGATTTATATTCTCAGATCCCCTATAAAAATTCTATTTTGTTAAGTTCCGCCCATTGTTTTCTCGATTAGGGCAAACCCATTCTTTCATCTGGGGACCATCCGCCGTTGAACATGGAATGGTATAATTCTGAAAATACCGCATTGAAGGTTCCATGTTCACCGCCATAAGCATACCTTCGTTTGGAATGGATTTAAAAAATTGTACTGTTTATTAGTGTAAATATTGAGTTGCGTTCAAACCCGGGGCTAGGTGGCGTGGGCGGTAATAAGCATTTCCATTACTGCCCATGAACAGGCTCAATCAAACCGATCCTGCAATATTTTCATATTTGTCGTGTTCGTTGGCTTTCATAGTTCCCTTTTCATCTATTTCAAAAACGGTTTGTCCGTTATAAAAATTCAGCGAATGGTAAACAACAATCGCTTGACTATTTCAGTTACAATTCTACGAATGCTTATATTTAAGCGCCACGTAAGCAAATTACATGCTTTGATTTTGGTACATTTGAACATGAATCAAATGTAAATATAAAAGAAAGAAGAAGCTGTTTTTATAATCGACTTGCTGCTGACGTTAGGACAAGTCAAAGTCAATCTAACCGAGTCGGCTTTGTTACAATATTGAGTTTACCTTTGAGATCCTTTAATTCATAGTTGATATCAAAAATCACATGTGTATTTGTTTTATTTACAGAACTTTCTAAGAGTACCGGAAATATGTGTGGAATCAGCGGCTCATGAGAAACCGCTTTTTACTTCCGGACGAATCTCCAGAAACAGCATGATACCGGAAGCGGAAGCAGAAAACTTTTCTGATGACGAGATTAGTGTTGATGTTCCGCTTGGAAGTCCATCATCAAGCGTTACTGGCGAAGAGTCAAGACAAAGGAGAAAACAAACTGACAACCAAAGGCAGGCGAGACTTCACGACGACAAGCACCTTAGTGATGAAGACTTAAATTCGGACTTTGAATCAAGTCGTAGTAGTGACGAAGATGATGGATCAGATGATAATGATGATACTAACAGTTCAGGAAATATTTCTGACGACGTGAGTTCTCAGTATTCGAATATAGAAGTATGCGATTCGTTTTCAAGTGACTCTCATTTTGAAGAATCTTCTGACGAGGAAATGTTGAAAGAAATATCGAATGATTCTGAGAGCGAACCAGAAATTAATAGTGCTGATAAGGTGCACGCCACTCCTTACCCAATTAATTTAAAATTAACCAGAGAAAATGCAACTAAAGGCAATAACGACGAAAAATGTGATAGCTATGTGAAAACACAGAAAGGTCATGAAATTACTAACTCCAGAAGTGATAAATATAAGAGAGGTCACAAAGAAAATATAAATCCACTGGGTAGTAATCCTGATGTTGGCAGTAAACCATTTATCAACGAGAACACAGATGACGGAAGTGAACGAGTTGTTTCGGTATCAAATGTTGTTATCGACTCTAAAGCTGCGTCGCTAACTGTTTCGCCATCTAATGCAAGCCCTCTAATTCAGAATGTAGATGCAAAGACCAATCACCAGGAGGAATCGCCGCACATTGAAGTGTCTAGCTCTCCTGGAAATCTAGACGAGACAGACATGTCCCCGCCTACTGATATTGAATACAATTTTGCGCGTAGACGGAGTTCTTTTATCAAGATTAAATTAGCAGGTCGGACACGTCATCGGCTTTCGGAAAGCGACGCAAGTCCGCGTTACTTAGATAAAGACAAATTTGCTGAGTCTGAAAATATCCCAACACCGTGTGGCTCACAAAATAAAGAGTATATGTCTGATGTAGAAAACAGTTCTGTATTGAACGAATCAAAACAATCACACGATTCCAATGTTGGGAAACGTGAACACAAAGCTACTGTGTTAAACGAAATTTCACAATCACACATCGAACTTGCAACTACTCATACGACACCGATAGTACACGACAATTTAGAACAGTCTCCAGAACAAATAATAAATAATGAGGAAAATATTCCAATAGGTAAAGCGATTCAAACAAATGATGGCGGTGAAGCGAAAATCATGTACACCGAAAAGAGTTCTTTTGAAAAGGAAGATACGGGATCTTTAACCGAAAGCGACGAAGTATTTTTAAGTAAAGACTATATAGATCCCAAAATACAACAACATAATTCTACAGTTAAAATGAAAAATCATAAAAGCAATGAACAAGAGATAGTTAAAAGTCATTCTCCCACGTCCATTGAGAAGCAAAACCTCAGTAGTAAGACTAAGCATAGGCCATCTAGTTCCCCTATTCTTGCAAAGCGGAAGCAGCTGCCCAAACAGGTATTAAAAACATTGCCGAAATATTCGGACGAAACGTCATCGATCTCTTCAAATGAATCATACCATTCTGTGAAATCACTGGTAGTAAATGAGGAGAGAAGGATGACATCGAAAGTTGAACAACTTATACCACAATTGAACAAAACAACGTCCAGTACCTCTGATAACAATAAAAAGCCAATTTCTAAAGGTTCTCATAAGGCTGTCAACATAAACGATATGCACGACGAACTAGTGAAGATTTACACCTTGTCTACCAGCAAGGATCAAACCGAGGACTCCAGTGGTATTTCCTCGCGCACTTCGCCGATTTACCAGACAACAGAAAGTTGCGTGACAGATATCAATTATCTTCTCATGAAAACACGCAAACCGTCTTCGCCTGATCGACAGGCATCTCAAGTTTTTATAGCCAATATTGACAAGAAAGATAGTGAAAATAATGTTGATACAAAATCACTTTTATTGCCCGATGTTAATGAAACAGGAAATCGCGAAATAAAAATGGTGTCTCAGAAATATGCAAAAGAGTCTGACAGGCTGTCGCAAAATACTGAAAGCGAGCAATTATCTTTACGATCAAATCGTTGCAAAAACACTGACATAACAGAAACTAAACACTTGGGCACAAAACCTCACAAAATGTTGACAAAAAGACAAACATATGAAGACTTACACAGAGCAAAAATACTAGATGTCTCTTTTGTGCGTACAAAATTACAGGAAAATACTAGCGCCCACTGTATGCAAAGACAGGAACATAACGTTTCTTCACAAAGTGGGAAATTGAACAATTTAACGGAAAATATGAAGCATAAGGACTTCCTTGCTGCGGAAAACAATGTGCCCTCTTCTACTAACAAGTCGATAAAACCGCAAGCTACGGACAGAGTGAAGTTAACATACAAGCCTGGTAGCGCAGCATCTCTGAGTGGACGTAAGAATCGGTCGTCGCATACTGCTCACAGTATTTCGGGCATATATGCCACCGAAGACAACAGTGATTCCTCTACACTGCAGAGGACACAGAGCGCTGTAGCCGACACTGCCCGCCTCAGGAATATACGGAAACTTCTGCGGCTTTCTGACGATACAGTAGAACAGACGACATCTTCGCGGAACAAAGGTAAGCACTTGACGCTGTTAACAATTCACAATCGCTTAATTTAGACATTTTCAGGCATTGGAACTTACTGCAGTGTTAATGGTTTAGTTGATCTATCACTTAGTGTACAGTTTTAGTTCACACTTTCTAATTGTAAATTATTAAAAATGTTTTATTTTAGCTGGTTAGCACTTTTTTGTGTTTTTATTGTTTCGCATTAGGCAGAATATCTTTAAAGTGGTGTACATGTGGTATCTAGACCTGATGGTTAACATTACAGATTTTAAAAGCTCATTCCATCTAGAATTTCATAGGTTCTCTGTATTAAATTTTACAAATTATATTGTAACATTTATTTGTTCATTTTTGTTTAAAATATGTGACCCCCCTGCTATAGTTGATTTCTGTGACATTCTGTGACATTAAAATACAAAAGGAAAGAAATGTAACGTATTACCAGTGTACCAGTGAACTATCCAGTTTTGTGGGTGAAATCCTAAATTGGTACTTTTACATTAATACATGTTTTGCAAATGTTTACCAGTAATGGAATTCATCACCGATATACTTGTGTTGCATAATGTACTGCATGTTTGGTTTTCTAAATAATATACTGTAGATTCGGTTTTATTCGCGTGAGATTAATTTTCGCTAATATTCGCGAGTAAGTCAGCTCGCGAATTCATAAATTTCGTGAAAATTACCTTTTCCGATAACAAAATCATTGTCGGTCATACTGATGACCGACATATTATAATCGACCAAACTTGAGCTTTCTACCTGAACACCGGTTAACAGTGATGTAAAGCAAAGATCACGTTCCAGACGGAACGGATAGTTTAGATAATTAGACTCTTACTCAGTCGTTGTTTATGGATAGACTTACTCAGTCGTTATCTATGAAAACCTAGAGGCCTGTTATTGGCTGTTGAAGGACGTCACATTTGGAGTCTGTACCTATTATTAAATCCTCTCTCCAGCTTCCTATCAGCTAGGCTTATTACTCATAAAGATATTTCCGACAACGAACAATAAACATATACATGTACATGGATTTTGTCTAGTAAATGTACACTGTGTATGATAAACAAAAGATGTACAGCTTATAAATTTATTAAACCAAAGCAAATAAAATGTGTAGAGAACACTGAACAGTGATTAGCTACTTATTTTGCTGACCACGAACAAACGAACGTGTGCAGCATTTTGTGAAACTCGGGGATCAGAGGTACCCTTGGGAATGTTTTACATGGTTTAGCTAGCTCGATATGGATACATCCGTCGGTACTTTCTTAATAATTTTGCTTAACTGTTATCTTGCATTTTGCCACTAATCAACTGGTTGCTAAAGTTTTATAAGGTTTTGAATGTAAAATTTATCTTTGAAACACCAGAACACACAGTTTTGCAGAAATCTTAAATCGGGTAATGAAACTGAAAATAATAGACAGTGACTATTAGACACTACATGTTAAAACTTTACTTAGTTGTTATTTGGTTTTGAATCAACAAAATAATCTTTGGAACATGCAAACACTCATACATTTGCAGAAGTATCAAATCGGGTCATGAAACTGTCAGTAAGAGACAATACAAAATTTTGCTTTCAAAAAAGCTAGTCGGCCATCAGCATACCCTTTTAACAAACAAAGACGGCGCTGTAGTGCATACTTTTTTTGCGAATTTGAAATCAATGCGATAGGTTGTTATTCGAAGTCATGAGACATACTAAGTGAATACCAACATTCTAACGATATTGTTCTAGATCAGAAATAGCAATTTTATCATACCTGTGAGTCCCTGACAGACTGTTCACGTTTTTCTCTCCAACCCTATGACTGTGAAAAAAACTTTGTTTTTAACATATTCTGTAGCTTTTGATATATATTTACAGCTTGGTATTCGTTGCTTTCTTACACTTTCTGACACAAAAATAATGTTTGACAAACTTTTCCATTTTGGTTTTCTTCCAAGAAAATTATTAACTTTTTCGCAAACAGGGTTAGATTTATCACCAGCTTAAACATCTAATTTGAAAGAGGTAATAAGTAAATTTACTTTTTTGTATGGCATCCAATAAAAGTGGCTTAAAATTCAAACTTTTCTGCCGTCTTGTTTAAAGGTTGTGCTAATGACCGACTAGCTTTTTGGAAAGCTAAAACTTGTATCATATTTACTTCGATGAAGAATTGTTTCTCGCCTTTGAAATTAGGTCAAAGACGCATGTTCAGCTAAAAACAACCTGAGAGGGTACATGCTGTACTGAGAGTGCTATAGTCTATAATAGACTATGACTTATTAGGTAGTTCGGCACATAAATTATTTTATGACAGATTCATTTATAATAATTATGTATTTACGCAAAGTATTGTTTCCATTTCTTGCATCGACGAGTTGTTTGTGATTTCTGATTCTTAATTTGATAATCTCTCTTTATTATATATCGTCTGTTTTTGTCAACTGTTTTTTTCACTTTGTAATTTCACTTTGTAAATTCAATAAACTGTATAATATTATTATACAATTGCTGGAGATGCCGTTCGTAAGAAGACATGAATTTAGTTCAAGTAATTCTTTTCTACTTTATATACTACTCAAAATTTGATAAGGATCACTTAAAAGATTGTGTTTATTCCTTACATAACGTTTAAACGATAAAATATTTGCTGTGATTCTGAAAATATGTTCATTTGGCATCATCTACGTGCCAAAGAAGAATAAGCCGTCAAACTTTTGAAGTGGAACAGCTGTTGAAACTTGGTAGGGGCAATAATTCGGGATAAAACGGAAAGCGATCC
Organism: Corbicula japonica; assembly: GCA_038501625.1. Taxonomy (NCBI): domain Eukaryota; kingdom Metazoa; phylum Mollusca; class Bivalvia; order Venerida; family Cyrenidae; genus Corbicula; species Corbicula japonica. The sequence goes on from JAZAYU010000168.1 coordinate 410,326, forward strand.
CTATCAAATTTTGAGTAGTATATCATTAAAGTTAAACTGGATAAGATATGGTATCATTATTTGTGTACAACTTAGAAAATACTGAGAATGACATAGTGTTCGCTTAGCCATCTGTTCATTTTTGTTCGAAACTAGAGCTTATGAAAACAAACTTCAAAATGTGTGGATTTCGGATAACCGCTATTCACATGGTTTACAATGAACTGCTAATAAAATCATAAAAGACAATTACATTTAGCTTACATTTGTACATATAAGGAGAACATATATTTTTTCTCGGAAAAATTTCATTACGAGCATGTTCCGCTACAGTTTTCAGAAAGGATATTTATCACATAACGTTCATTCGGTTTGCATATTTTGCAGCTATAAATTACCTTATTCTTGATTTTCAGAAGCGGAATTAATAATTCAGGGCATCCTCGACAGTGTTTTAACGGCTGTCTGTCGATACAGAGAAAGGCAATCCAAGACTATAACGAAGGAACACAGGTAATTCTAGTACACCCCTGGGACCCATACAACATGCATATTTGAAATCTACAGAAAATACTTTGTTGGGTTTCATTGTTTAAACCATATCCTGTTTTTATCAGTGGGTTTTCTAGCAAAGAAATTCATTATCATGTGCGGACAAATAAATGTTTAAAAGTAAACTTAAATGATGTAGCCTGTGATGGAGGATCCAATGCTTAAAGTTGGCAGGTAGGGATGATATTTTTTCATAAAACATGAACATGTACATGTCTATCATATCGTGGCGTGACCGGATGGTTACAGCGTTCCACTTGAGATCCGATGGTCAAGGTTTGATACTAGTCATTCGTATAAGGAAAGGGGAGACAAACAGAAAGATGGACATACAGACGTTAAAGACGAAATATTAGTTTTCAATAAATATATAATCGCCCCCTAAGATGACGATGACAATGACGACGACGATGATGATGATTATGACTTTTCCCAGACGCATTTGCCACAGTTAATTGCCAATGACGTTATGTATTTCTTTTCTGTTCTTGTTAAACCTTTTAATTATTTTCGGTTTTATAAAAATAATTAATGCTATATTATAGTTGTTGCATTTGTTACCTAATATTTAATATATAGGCATTTTAAACACATGAATAAAGCAAAGATAGAAATAATTATACCGTGTAATAAACTGCAAAATTAACTTAAATCAAATATCAGTACTTATTAAATCAAATATCAGTACTTTTGTGTTTTTCAGATGTACAACGCAAGATCGGGACGGGGAACAGTTATTGTGTTGTCTACTTCAGACGGCCTCCTCACAAGTGGATCCATCGAACTACACCTGTGAAGTAATCAACCCACTTGATGTCACGCCTGTTACCGGCAAACACGAGTACTTAGTTAGCAATATCGTTCGAATATCCTCAAAGGCAAATGTGCAATATGAAAACGAAGTAAGAATATGTGTTGTGTTGTTATTTGAACACGACTGTATACCATTTAATATTGTGCGATCCTTTCCTCAAAGTTGGTACGTAGAAACATTTGAGAAATAGATACATAGACATGAAAAGTGCATTCGTCTCGAAGGTGATTACGTTTAGAAATGAACGTTCGCTATTAAGATTTTTTTGACGTTGTGAGCGTCTTTTGTTAACGGCGTGCTCCGGTGCACGTTGATAGCCTTTATATTTACCCTTGTTATTTGTAAACTATTATATGTATTGACTAGCGGTTTTCTGTACTTTGCCGATTATGACGATATAAAAATTATCTTGATATGTTTGTACTTTCTACAACAAAAGTCCACGAATTTATCATACAACCCTCGTATTTGGTACTATATTTTCTTTAATTTAAATGACGTAACGCTACAACCATTTCTCTTGCAGACAAACCGCACTCAACTCACTAGGGGTATTGGATTATTGTACACTATTAATCGAGTTCATATTTGTGTCTTCTTGCTTTTGCTTTGAGATTCTAAGAGATCACATAAGTAGTAAATGCTTTTATACCGAAACTTGCATTTTAGTATCCAAATCATTTATTTAACATTGTGATGACCATAGTCGTTAAAAAAAACAAACGGGGATCCACAAAATAAAACACATAATAATAAATTGTATTAACAGACAAACAGGCATATATCCAATAATAATATCTTTTTAAGAGACAAACGTCAGCTTATAAACATATATATATACGCCAAACTATAATTTTTCAAAAAGCATTAGATGCATAAGAAGCAGGCGCCGCTATAAATTTATTATGAAAATCCTGGATTTTACATTTTAACACAGCCGGTTTGGGTTTTTTTGGCATTGAGCATTTCATTTTAAGGAATACTGATATGCAATACAATTTTGTGCGTAATTATCTGAACAGGCTCAATCAAACCGAGCCTGCAATATTTTCATATTTGTCGTGTTCGATGGCTTTCAAAGTTCTCTTTTCATCTATTTAATTACATGTTCCGATAACTTTTATAGTCAGGACAGCAGTTTTTTTACAAAGTAGGCTCGCAAGTCATGTATCAGTTCTTTTTGTTTTATTGATTCAGACACCGGAGCTTGTTGTGAAAATTCCGATCGCTCATTGGTATGTCGAGCCATGGCACGAGCTCGTCTTACGTCATCAAGACAGAAACATCCTCTGGCAGGATTGTGATCTCATGGCTGAGGTCGTGAAAATAGATGATAATAACAAGGTTATTACTGCATTCATTTGCTATGGTCATGTTCTAAAGTAGTTTGCTTGAATATGAGAACTTAAAAAGAGATGTCGAATAATATTTGTGTCAAATGTCAATTTTTCAATTCGGCCAAATTCAGTCTCTTTTGTAACGCTAGTGTTACACAAAATGAATATCAAAACTAATTTATATCCATGCTGATGAGTTAGATGATTTCATAGGTGGACAACAAAACAAAGTTAAAAAGATGTTGTTTTAGTTTAGCTTCAAGCTTCGTGAGGTATGTAACGCCGTTTACAGTTCCCTTAGTTACATAATATCATTACCGGCGGTGAATACATGTAATGCAGTATGTAACACGCTTATATATATGAGCTGGTGTTATTTATTGTAGTCATGTAACACAGAACTACAAAGCCTTGCAAATATGAATATTATTAATGAAATGAAACAAGGCAGATCACTCCGGATGATTTGGCATCGCTACTTACACAATGGTTTTGCCTATGTTCACATCATTGATACATTTACAAATCACAGCTGTTGTTGACGAAAATATGAGTTAACAAACCCTAACCCTTAAGGCTTAACACTCAATAAACAAGAAGCAAAAAGGTTGTGTACTAAATAAACAGTTTCCGCCTCTTCGTTATGATATTTCTTTTGCAAAAATGTCAGACTTGTTTTTAATTAAATGTTTTTATTAAAGGTAATGTACGGCGTCAACCACTACTTAACTGATTATACCAGCACCATTGCCGTTGTCGCCAGGCCGCGCGTCACTTCCGTCTCTCTAGCTAAACAAGACGTTACGGTAAAAGCTGCCTACGACGAACGCGTGAAAATGCACGTGTTTGCGTCAGAAGTGCACAAGGTTATTTCCATGCAGGTAGATTATAAGTTGATCTTTTGATCTTGCATTTAATTTCTTAATCTATGGCAGATAAAGACATTATACTTATTTCGTACGATCAACTGTAAACTCTGATGCGTTATAGATACATGTATGTCATGATCCTCGACGGGCACTGAATAATGGTGCTTCAAATACCTGTTCATATTCCTTTTACCTATTTACCTACCGCCACAACCCTATTGCCGCAATGACGTGTAATTTATTAATAATCATACGAGAAGGAAAATTTTTATTTCGGAGAAATATCGGTTTTTAATTAATTCACTTGGACAATAATACATTAATCAAAACCTATGTTGCAATGGAACAAATACCTGGTATATACACGTATTGTTATTGTGCCTATAAATGGGAAGGCATATACAAAACTGAATTAGCAAGTCCGTTAAATTAAAAAAAAAAACCTTATGTACATCTTTTTTTGTTATAATGTTTACCGTCTAGGTAGTTCCGGTAGAAAAAGAAATCCTAGCAGAATTCCAAGACAAGATGGCCTCTAAGAATTCCGGTACTGTGACGGCATCGAGTCCCCTCTTAATTATAGAAATCCATGACAACAAAGATGCTGGTAAGCATGATACTTGTGTACTATTATGATTTAGTAAGAGAGGCCGGTATGGTGTTCTGTTGGGACCGTCGTTGTTTCGCCTTGTCAAAATCTTGTTGGTAAGGGCAGTATAACGATAACACGATACCATATCGCAAATAATGGAACGATGACACGAAAGTACGATGAGACAGCAATATTTATGGCGTTATTTCGCATCGTATTTTCGTGCCTAAGCATCTTGTTATTGTTCTCCCGCACATTCACCTATAAAACGATGCAACAGGAAGACTGTGCAATTATGCGAAAACACGATGCGACTGAGTGATGATCATGAAAAGGGATGGGGTGGCTTGTATGATGTTTAGATGGTGTTTAGTGATGATCAGAGCGACTTGTTGAATATCAGGCTGCTGAGTGATGATCAGAGGAGATGAGTGATGATTAGGCGGAGTTGAGTGATGTCAGGAGGGAGTTTACTGAGGATCAAAGGGAGCTGGGTGGTGACCAGGCAGAGTTGAATGATGATGTGGGGGAGTAATGTTCAGGGGGAGATGAAAGTTGATCATGGGGAGCTGAGTGATGAACTGGCGGAGTAAGGTGATGATCAGGCAGAGCTGTTTGATGAACAGGCGGAATTGAGTGATGATCAGGCGGAATTGAGTGATGAACAGGCGGAATTGAGTGATGATCAGGCGGAATTGAGTGATGATCAGGCGGAATTGAGTGATGATCAGGCAAAGATGAGTGATGATCAAGCGGTGAAACACAACTTCTATTTAATCATTACTTACCTTAATACAGAATGTAACTATCCTCAAATTCCAAGGTCTAGTCACTAGTCGGTGAATGCATGCTTTCAGTAACATTATACATTATGGTAATATAATATTTAGAAAAACAACATCAAAAGCTTTTGTAGTACTCAATAAAACACCTTATATTGCAGAAAAACGTTTGAAAACAGAAATAAAACTGGCTTAGACCCCTCCGAAACAGTTTGGCCTAACAACTTTCTCACAAATGATATTGGGAGTCAAGTTATAATGACTTATACAGTATTATTATTAGATCTCGAGGCCATGAAAAGAGTCAGCATTGGTATTAACGGCTTAAACAAAAAGCAAAACATATGATCTTAAGAGTTTATAAAGCCGTTCACCGGCTTAAGAGAGAAAAACAAAATCATGAAAATAATAACCCGTTGACTGTTGCTTTTTTCTAAATAAAGTTGTTTACTCAACTAAATATACATCATCACTGATAAAATGTAAATTTAGTGTGCACTGACTTTTTTCAAGTGAAAGTTTAAGATTAAAAGAAACAATTTTTGGATAATTTACTGAAAATGAGATATTTGGATATCTTTAGCATTTTTCCATCAAATATCCTATGATTATATAAACTACATACATTATTAAAGTTTACACACACATACACACACACACACACGCACGCACGCACGCACGCACGCACGCACACACACACACACACACCACACACACACACACACACACACACACACGTGAGCTAATATCGAAATCTATGTTTGAATTAACTCAATATGGCGTCAAAAATATTTAGCATTCGTCGGACCGAAAGTTGAAATTATGTTTCAACCTTCTTTCGACAGCCTTGAACTGAAACTTTTAATAATACCTCCGAAATAGGCCAGCGAAAACCAGTGCTTTTACCTGCATATTTTAAGTAAATATTATAAGCGGGAAAAATCGGCATAAGTGAGTGTCATTTAAAAAAACAACCCTTTTCTATTAGCTTTGAGGAAAATGTCTTAATTAATATAATTATTTTTGTTGGAGAATTAATAATTCCTGATTAAATTGCAAAATATCTGTATAATTATTGATATTTTCTAGAAGATTCAGGCATTGTTGTTACGTCACCGATAGTTGTACCTTACAGAATCCATGGCGTTCGATGTTCCGTATGTTTCCTTGAGCCCACGATCTGAACGCAAACCGTCCGTATCGCTGCACGTCACACCACGTCAGCGCACGTCAGAACTGACGTCACGTGAACCCTCGCCGTACAGAGGCCAACATTTGGCCCCAGGAAATGTTTACCCACCTGCAAACAGTAAGAGGCGAAAATCAATCGCTTCCCCGATCAACAAAGGTTTGCAAACTCTATCTTTTATACATTTCATTATACACTCACCCAAAGTTCTAATTAGCCATCAGTAACATATGTTTAAAATGTATGCTAGTTTCGTTGCTTTCCTATGCTAAGAAACACGCGTGAAATTCATTTTCAGCGAAATGTAAAAACTTTAAGACTGTTTTGACAAATTATAAGCGGAAAAGTGTGAACCATATGTTTATCAAAACGAAATATTTTACCTATTAAAACTTTGGGTGATTGACAATTTTCTTGTTGCTTGTTATTATTATACTCATACAATAAACAATTTCAAATTAATACTACAAAATTCAACAGCTGTTATATTATTTCATTGGTGTGGCCTTCAGTAAGACTTACTGACCCTGATGGTCTACACCTAGTTCAGATCGCTTATTATTGATTTAGCGGCCCCGAACTTCCTGGCCTTCACCTAGTTCAGATCGTTTATTATTGATTTAGCAGACCCGAACCTCCTGGCCTTTCACCTAGTTCAAATCGCTAATTATTGATTTAGCAGACTCGAACTTCATAGTCTTTCACCTTGTTCAGATGGCTTAATATTGATTTAGCAGACCCGAACTTTCTGGCCTTTCACTTAGTTCAGATCGCTTATTATTGATTTAGCAGACCCGAACTTCTTGACCTTTTACCAAGTGCAGTTCGCTTATTATTGATTTAGCAGACCCGAACTTCCTGGCCTTTCACCTAGTTCAGATCGCTTATTATTGAATTAGCGGACCCGAACTTCCTCGCCTTTCACCTTGTTCAGATCGCTTATTATTGATTTAGCAGAACCGAACTTCCTGGCCTTTCACCAAGTGCAGTTCGCTTATTATTAATTTAGCAGACCCGAACTTCCTGGCCTTTCACTTAGTTCAGATCGCTTATTATTGATTTAGCGGACCCGAACTTCCTCGCCTTTCACCTTGTTCAGATCGCTTATTATTGATTAAGCAGACCCGAACTTCCTGGCCTCTCACCTTGTTCAGATCGCTTATTATTGATTTAGCAGACCCGAACTTCCTGGCCTTTCACCTAGTCCAGATCGCTTATTATTGAGTTAGCGGCCCCGAACTTCCTGGCCTTTCACCTAGTTCAGATCGCTTATTACTGATTTAGCAGACCCTAACTTCCTGGCCTTTCACCTTGTTCAGATCGCTTATTATTGATTTAGCGGACCCTAACTTCCTGGCCTTTCACCTAGTTCAGATCGCTTATTATTTATTTAGCGGACCCGAACTTCCTGGCCTTTCACCTAGTTCAGATCGCTTATTATTGATTTAGCGGACCCGAACTTCCTGGCATTTCATCTAGTTCAGATCGCTTATTATTGATTTAGCAGACCCGAACTTCCTGGCCTTTCACGTTGTTCAGATCGCTAATTATTCATTTAGCAGACCCGAACCTCCTGGCCTTTCACCTAATTCAAATCGCTAATTATTGATTTGGCAGACTCGAACTTCATAGCCTTTCACCTTGTTCAGATCGCTTAATATTGATTTAGCAGACCCGAACTTCCTGGCCTTTCACCTAGTTCAGATCGCTTATTATTGATTTAGCAGACCCGAACTTCCTGGCATTTCACCTAGTTCAGATCGCTTAATATTGATTAAGCAGACCCGAACTTCCTGGCATTTCACCTAGTTCAGTTCGCTTATTATTGATTTAGCGGACCCGAACTTCCTGGCCTTTCACCTAGTTCAGATCGTTTATTATTGATTTAGCGGACCCTAACTTCCTGGCCTTTCACCTTGTTCAGATCGCTTATTATTGATTTAGCAGACTCGAACTTCCTAGCCTTTCACCTAGTTCAGATCGCTTATTATTGATTTAGCAGACCCGAACTTCCTGGCATTTCACCTAGTTCAGTTCGCTTATTATTGATTTAGCGGCCCCGAACTTCCTGGCCTTTCACCTAGTTCAGATCGTTTATTATTGATTTAGCGGACCCGAACTTCCTGGCCTTTCACCTAGTCCAGATCGAGAGCGACGGTGACGTCAGAGTGAAACTCCTCGACAACAGCGACACACAGAATGAAGCAAGAAAAGCCGGAGGTGTGACGAAAGACAAGCTTGAAGGCGACAATGATCAGATACTTAGATTCTCTCTGTATGACAAACGTGCAAGGTAAGTTCGAAACAACTTGAGACAAAAATACGGCCGACATGCATATTGATAAGACATTTATAAAACGCGTGAAAAAATATAATAAATGTAAGGTCGCTGGTGTTAAACGAATTTCGTGCAGATGGCACAAATTTAAATTTTCACGTGGGCATAAACTCGCGCAGTTAAATTATTCTCAGAAGAGAAGTTTTTTCATAATTAGATTTTGCTCGGATTTGATTTCGCGCCATTTTCTAAGTGCGAAACACGCGAAAATTCTACACACGCGAAATATAATGATACCACGGTATTTGTGATTTGGGTGTAATAACAGTTATCTCGATAAAAACAACACCATTAGTTTTCAAATATTTACCACTTATTTCTGATTTTCGTCTGCGACGGCGTAACTCTGAATTTCCACAAATTATCCAGACTACACTGTCAGATTTAAATATTCATTAGTTTCGAGTATGTGATTTTTATTTCGTCAATAAATATTGCCGACAGATGGACAACAATATTTCGACCATTAAATAAACGTTGAAACAGTTGTAAAGAAAGGATTCATCAGTAAAAAAGTTAGTTCAGCTGTGCCGAGACAGCGACGATCACAGCATGCCGTGACCAGGATTCGAACCTGGGTTGTCGCGGCCACAACGCGAAGTACTAACCACTATACGATCACGGCTCTCGCTGCTGAACAGGAGAACTAGTGTTAAAGTAACACTATGTTACATATACTAAGGTTAAGCCTTATCTTAAGTCAATGACTTGCGTCCGTTGATTCCCGCGTGATATTAAAGATATATTACCGCTAAGGATGAATATTAAAAGTATTTAAGTCAGTGCAGTGTCACTGATTTGCGATCGATGCTTTTTAAATTAATTTGAATCCTTACAGCTGAAATTGATAAAAAAGAAAAGATAAACTCTGTTAACTGCATTATTTGAATACTCTATATGTTTTAAACTAAAGTGAGAACGCAGAAAAAAACTCTGAATGATATATTTAAACTGTGTCTATACTTGTTTGAAATATCGTCTTAGGTTTATAAAAGCAGAAACATCTTGCTTGAAAAGAGCAAACTTCACGCAATTATCTGCATTTAATGTATTTGCCTAAAATTTCTATACAGATCCAACATATAATTATATATGATAGTGAGATAAAAGTTTCATTACAGGGTCGTCGCCCTGGAGACACGTGGTTTACGAGAATACCCGGATGTACAGCGAGTCACCAGTTCGTTTGTCAACTACGTCACCAAACACAAGGTGAAGCTTCAGCTAGCACAGGACCCTCGTAATGTCTACTCTGTTCTGTTCTCGGCCATGGTTGACCATCCCCAAAAACCTGAAAACTATGCCCTTACACAGGAGTTTAAACACTACACATATACCTCACAGAAAGAGATACAAATAGAGGAGGCTGAGGTAATTGCTATTGTTTTCAGAGGGAACGTCGACGTACCAGAAAGAGGTAAACTAATATACAGTTTCCATGGTTACCAAGGGATACGTCAGCATTTTGATATACAAGTGGCGAACCCTATGAGCCAGCGTTCCCTGCAGACATACCACGGTGCCCTGCAGATTTTTGTCCTGAAGGCTCCGCGTTACACCGCCCTTGACCGTAGCCTGGCGCCATGCGTCAAGAACGGCTGGGAATTAAGAGCAGAGTTTACTCTTCTCTTACCGAAATTCATTAAAGCTACGCCGCTGATCATCAACAAGGCCCCAGTTGCGCTGAGGTTTCAAGGTACTGTGTGGTTAAAGTAACAGTCAGTATTATTTAATGACTATCTTTTGCATACACAATTATTTTTTAAAATTAATTTGGAAATGCCAATATAAAATATAATTCTTTCATTTTCTTTATTGTTTCATTATCAATATATGTTTGAACAAATACCATCAGCTGCCAACACATGATATTTGACACAAGTTCTTAATTAGCTCCGAAAAGTTTCCGCTAAGACGTGCATTTGCAAGTAGCACGTAGCTACTATAAGTTTAAATAAGTACTCAGTATAGCTAGTGCTAGCATGCCGATACAAACTTATATTCAATCTAGTCTGAATCTATCGTAGGCGGCACCTAATTGAACCGTCATGAACCGAACTAGCTAAGACTCACCTGTTAATACTAAAAACATTTAATTTCATTTTGTAGAACCACTGACGATCGACTTTTTGAGGATGCTTTGCACGGAGCTACAGAATGATTGGAGCCAGTTTGCGCATGCCTTGGGTGTAGGTCACGCCAGGATCCAGGCAATCAAGCAACAACACAGAAACCAGCAACCGGACAAAGTTCTCATGGACGTTCTGGTCAACTGGCTGAAAACACGGACGATAATACAAGACAAGGTAGGTCACATATTGTTATTTCATTAAGTTGAAAATTTTTTCTATCAAAGCCATCAATTAAATACGCTTCAAAACTTTCAACTAAAAAGGAAAACAAAAAAAAAACCCACAAAAGTGTTGATTTCCTAATACTAAATGTTGAGTCTTAAATAACTAATTATTAAGTAGTAATTCGGTTAAAATGATGCTGTAAACTATCTATATGGTTTCTTGATAGAATTATATGAGGATATGTCACCGGTTTAGGTGCCATGTTACCAGAGTGGCAAGCGGGGTTAATGTAATATATGTATGACACTTAGACCGGCAATATATCCTCATATTCCTTGACAAGAAACCATTGCCCAAGGTTATAAAACTGAGCATGGAAACCAGTCTCAAATCTCAAGCATCTGATTGGCTGAAATGGCGATCAGTCGCCATTTCAGCCAATCAGATGCTTGAGATTTGAGACTGGTTTCCAATCTCAGCTTTATAACCTTCAGCCCATATCTACTGGAAAGATTTCAAAAAAATATAATCGGAAAAATTTGTTTTATGCGGCTGATCCAGATACACGGCTAATTTTTCAACCACATCCAATACATACTCATTTAAGTATTACATAAATTGTTTTCAGGTGACCCCGGTTATCAACGCACTGAGGCGATGTAGCAAGAAGAAACTGGCGACAGAGCTTGCCAGCAGACAAACTGTACTCAAACAGTTAACATCTAGTGCGGCTAGAGGTATCTTTACATACTTATATTGAAACATGGAAAAGCGCTCCTGGGTTGGAGGTTATAAAACTGAGCATGGAAACCAGTCTCAAATCTCAAGTATCTGATTGGCTGAAATGGCGACCAGACTGGTTTCCATGCTCAGTTTTATAACCTTGGGTACTGTTGTTAAACAGATATAATTAGAAATCATGCTCATAAACTCAGGCGATTACGAAGTGTCTGGCCTGTTGAACTTTTAAGGATATATTTCCTGCTTTTTAAACTTTGCCTTTGGCGTTGTCTGTGATATGCAGGATTTATATTCTAAGATCCCCTCTCAATATTCTATTCTGTTCCGCCCATTTTTTGTCGTTTAGGGCAAACCCATTCTTTTATCTGGGGACCATACGCCGCTGAACATGAAATGGTATTAATCTGAAAATACCTCATTGAAGGTTCCATGTCTACCGCCATATGCATACCATCGTGTGGGATGGTCAAAATTGTACTGTTTATTGGTGTAAATATTGAGTTGCGCTCAACCCGGGACTAGGTGGCGTGGGCAGTAATATGCATTTCCATTACTGTCCATGAACAGGCTCAATCAATATTGCAATATTTTCATATTTGTCGTGTTCAATGGCTTTCAAAGTTCCCTTTTCATCTATTGCTAAGTATCCCTTCCAGACAAAAGCCTACAGCGCGCTTTCTCGCTAATTGGGAAAAGCAATGCGGTGACCGCTAGATGGCGACAGTTGTTACATCAGCTCTTCGACGCGGAAGGAACAAAAGTCAGTGACATCAGCAGAGAAATCGACGAACAGTACACAGACGAGAGTTCCAAATGTAAGAACGCCCTCGAATACTGGAAATCCGCGTCAACAGCGCCATCTGTATGGAAACTTGTAGACGCTCTTCGGGCGTGCCGTTGTGAAATTGCAGCAGGTAAGGCAGTCCGTTTGTGAAATAAATATTTAAAAAAATTACTTATGCATATTCAGTAGGTTGAAACAGGTCGACGTCCCGCGTCTCGCAGCATTGCAATTAAATTTATAATTTACTTTAACGTGCAGTTAGTTAATATCGTTGAGTTGAAACATCTAGGGTATCTAAATCAACCACCACGAAATCAGCATTCTGCTATTTCATTGGTCCTTGGCGGCGGCGGGGAGGATTGACAAGTTCACATATTGGGTTGTTACTACACCAATTTTACCATAGTGCTATCTGCTAAATAATTCTTCTGCTAACTAACTTTCTAACTGTTAAGAGGTTTTTCTCACAGAGTAGCTTATTGAATTAATGTACATATCAATACAAACAAGAGAGCTACGGTCTAATTGTCACATCCCAGAGAAGAACGTCGATGGTTTTGGTTTCTTAATAAATGTCTCAAATTTCTGTTTTCTCAGTATAAGGTTCTGCCTTACTCCTGCCAGTCAGATAATAAGTTGCACTATTTCTATATTCAGATTCTATTGTTGCCATGGAATCTAAGAAGAAGTAGACCACATCTTGAGATGTATGATGCCTGCGACACGAACTCTCTGTCAAGATTTGTTAGCAAACAAAGTACGAGACGTTTAAAACAATCCTGGGTCTTGGTGACACCCTCACCTTATTAAACAAGGGAGATAAACGCTTTAAATTAAAACACAGACGTGAGAGCGGTTATCAACTATTGCTGTCAACAAAAATTACAGTGCAGAGCCATATTTGACTACTTAATACATATTTGACTACTAAATTCATATTAACTACTTAATACTACATTTTCTCAGCTATAATTATTTTGCTATCTTTGTTATTAAATGAAAAGGTCTTTCAGGGATTGTCCTGCTTATTAAAATATTAAATTTAATGAAATGTGCATTGTTTTGCCAATTTTATCAACAACTACACAATATATTTTGTGCCTATTTTGTATAAATGTTTTTCATCGTATGATGCAAAAACGTCACGTAAGTCTCAGAAATTAATAAAAAGAGAAATAAAACTAATAAGAATTAATATAAATTGTACGTTGTAAAACGTTAAGCAAATATTGTTTTTACCATAATGGATTCAATTAAACAACAATACATTAAACTTATATAGCAACAATGAAGAGTATATTTCAAATGTAATCGTATAATTGAGCATGAACTCCGAAAACAAAGATCGTAAATTTCTCCAATTTAAATACAATTTATTAAGTTCTTTTTAAGCAAGTGGCTAAAATAAACAGTCACTTAAGATAAATTGGATGGGGTAACTGATAGGAACTATTGAAACTTGACATATGACCGAATCATAGACGTTTATCAATTAAAATGAGATTGTCCTCGTTTCCTCAAATAGGCCATTTAATGTTTTAAGAGATATGTAAAAATTGTAGCCGAGTTCGGTTGAGGCTCGTGTAAAAACCAAGATACAATTTATACAAATTTGGTAAAATGCGCGTTTGATCAAATTTTCCGGGATACCTTCAGGCTTACATAATGAAATGTTAACGAACGTAAAGGCCTCGGACTTGGAACCAGCAGTCACGACCACGTGGCCTAGCTGTTCAAATCCAAACACCCTAACAACTGTGCCACTGCCACATCCTTCAAAAGAAATGCACTTTAGTTTAGTTACGCCGGCATACATTACCATCCTCGTCGTCATCAACATCATCATCATCTTCATCATGTGATACTGTCACGTCTGCGTTCTTCGATTTTTATGAAAATCTGAACATTTTGACTGCTCATACACCATTGAAACTCAGAAAGGAAATTCAGTTCTTATACAAACTTTTTCTGTATTTATCATTTATTCAATCAAAAGGTGTGATCTTCCCTCAGTAATACTGCCGTCTGAATACGAAATGAAGCATGACCCTAATCAGCCAATCAGATACATGTTAATCTGGAAAACCATACAATGTTGTAAATAGTCAGCAGGAAATTCTGAAGTATTGCTATGCTGCGACCTTTTATGACCGTAACACTACAATGCTAATATAGATAATAAATGACAGAGACTCGGACCGGAAATCAAGGCAGTTTCACCGATGCTACTGCATACATCCAAGCACTAACTAAGATGTCATAAAACGTTGACTCATCCCTTTATTTGCGCTACCTGCTTTACAGACGGCCTTAAGATACTGGCCCATTAACACCCTATGAGGATTTAATATTGAAAATTGACTGGTGTGGCGGAGTTTAATATTTCACAGGACCATGGAATATACGGACAATGTCTTTAAGCGAGGTATCCTTACTACACTTACTACATCGTCACTCTAGTTTCAATTCGAATACGACTTCATTAAACACTGCCGGATTGTACACGACGTGCTAGCGCGGGAACATGTTTTTTTTTATCAGATATCATTTGTGATTGAGCTTTAATCGATGTCTTTGTTTCATGTTATATCTCAAATGAATATACAATTGATACACTGGGTCTACGTTGCCATACGCTATTCTTCTATTGTGAAGATTCAACTTTGAAACGAGATACTTAATTCAATTCAATCATTTGCATACTTGTTAGTTTTTATGTAAAGATATTTCCGATTTAAAACACCGATCTTTTGTTTTACAAAATCAACAAGTTTCTTTATGGTTGTTTTCGGTTGTTTGGACTCAGTTGAGAGTGAAAATGTGGACTTTAACAACTTAACATCAGCGGGGTTTATAATAAACATTATGTAGATCTGTCATTGTTCGGGAAATTATCAAGATCCCATTAAAATTGTTTTGGTGCTAGATCCAGATTACTTGGATTTATACATCGCATTTATTTCTCTTGTCGACATTTCGAAAGTTTATTCACTCTCAACAAAAGCGGAAATGGTTACAAAACTAGACTGGAACCAAGTTCAGCTGGACGTGGAGGAGAAATTACGCCAGAAACCAGCTGATGATGTAAAGAAAAAGATAATAATTCCGGATCCAGTCCCTGTCGGGAACCACCTGGCTCACTTCATCCGGTCTATCCACTGGAACTCCAAAGGGATGCTCCCCTCCACTGCCGGCTCACAACGCTCCTATGACAAATACAACACGGTGACACACCTCTCGTTCCAGGGACCGGAAGGGTTCGAAATCAAGCCAGGAGAGGCCTCGGGGGTAGGTACAGAGTAAACGTTCACTTCATAACGTAGTCTGATAAAATATAAACCGCGTTGATACAGAATGTCAGGTCACTATGTGGAAACAGTGAAAAACACTTTACCCATGTTCTAACTACACCGATCGTATAAAATTTTAATTTCTAAGCATAGAATCACAATAAACAGATCAAACTTTCAAATATATCAAATACATCGTTTTTACTTCTTTTTTATATAACTGCTGTTAGATTTACCACATATAGCAACCATTGACATGTTAACTACATGTATGGGTTAAGTCAAAAATCGCAAAATCTTCAGAACTATTTTGCGTTGATGTATTATTAAAATGAAGATTCTACAGTAAATTTTAAACAGTGCTATGTGTGCAATTATGCGATTGCATAAATGTCGAATAAAACATGTTGCGTCGTTTGAGGCTGGTTAAGGCTTTCCTCCTCAAACAAATTACTGATGATTTTGAGACTTTTCGATTTACTCCAATGCCTTTCTTGATGAAATGTCTATGTTTTGATAATATATCCTAATATTTTAATGGCAATTATAATGAAAATGATGTGTCTTCTAATGTTTCAAGTTGAAAGAGATAACTTCATTGTTAGAGAAGAAATTAAAATGATATGATCGGTGTAGTTAGTGCATGTGTTAAGGTATAGTAAGATTAATAAGAAGTAGTTTAGTTACTGCGTCACTGATTTTTGTTTGTGATGGATACATTGGAAATAGTATTTTTTTTGCACAAAGTACCTATCTTGAGGAATGAACTCGTGCTATTGGCCTGCAAAGTCTCGTAAATCAGCTGATCTTTAAGTACGAATATAATCACCAAAATTGCACATTATCGTCAGGAGCAGTAACTGGTATCATTCAAATTAAAGAGCATTTAATGTAGCACACAATAATTTTAAGAATGTGATCAGGGTCATACAAATTTGTCAGAGTCGTTAACGGTTTTGAATGGTGTCCAAATATTGGCGAGGCATCGGCAAAATTTGAACTTTCACCAAAAACCTCAACGGGCGCTTTCCGTGATGCCGGAACTGCACTGCCAGCTGCCCATATCGACTTCCACATGCCTGCACCATGTGCACCAGAGGATTTTCAACGAAAGTTTCGATTTTTGTAAAATTACCCTACGTCCGTCGCTTGTTTCTCACTTAAAGAATGAAAATTCCAGTTTTTCTAACTTCTGTCAAATAAATGAGGCTTTATTTCGGAGTTGCTTCCCTTGCTCCCTCTTCTCGCGGGCCTCCATGGATTCGCTAGAGACGTGTCGTTATAATTGAAAACATCGGAAAGTCGACTTAATCTCAAACAAAGCTTCTTGCACGCTAACAAAGATCGTCGCTCGGGTCTTCCTGAAAAGATAAGTGTGTTTCCCAGTGCTCTGTTGATCAGGTGATAAAAACAGAATAGAGGGAAGCTTGTCGGAGATTTGCATGCGAATTTTAAAGATAAAGCAAACCAGTTAAATTGTCACAGTTTCCAAGCTTTTGCAACTGTAAACTCATTTGAGCAAAATTAGGAAGATGAACATAAACATTAATCAAAATACTAAAGAAAGGAACTAACATAAGTTAATAAGTATACGCCATGAACTATTAATCTTTTGATCTAATTGTTATTCAGTGGCGTTATTCCGAGACCGTTACACTGTCGAAACAAAGAGATTACCAATGTAATCTGCTTTCTAAACGATTAAAATATTAAGTTAATGCCAGAATGGAAAATTGTACATGAGTAGTGGCGGGTAAAGGATTTCGGGATTTTCTCTGTTCGTGTTGGATACAGTGGGACTCCTATCAGTTTCTCCATGCGGTTGGATTCCAGGTGTTGTCCTGGTTTTGAAAATCTGTTATGGAGTTGTAGAGTTTTTATGACAATTGGAATAAACATAAAATAGGACTTTGGGAAATTGAGGAAAATCAATTATCTTATTGCTCTAAGGATACCGCTTCACACAATGGTTTTACCGTATGAGCTACGCTCGGAACACGAATGGGACCCTAAAATCCCCAAGTTTCCACCGGTATCTCCGCCAATCTTCATGGTAAGTGTCTGCGCAAGCTACAGTCAGTAGCGTATTCGGATTTGCAAGGCTTCGCGCTGTCGCCGTACAGTACGCGTTCGATTCCCAGTAGGGCATATCATTACTAAACAGTATATATAGGATTGAAAACTTACAAATGTTGAACTGTACGGAACTTCTGTGATTCTACTTAAAATTGTATAATCACAGTGACTGTGTGCGTTTAAGAAAATACAAAGCAGGTTAGCAGGTTCCCTAGTGCTTCCAAACTTGAGTGGTACGTGTAGTGTGCAATAATTGGCTATATTAGTAGATCTTGTAACATTGAAGTCTTACAAACTTCACCTCACTTTCATCCGAGAACCGTAAAGTCAGATTAAATGCAATGATGAGACTGTATAATGTGAATAATGTACCAAGTGCGTTTTTTTAGTGAATTCCAGTCGTCGGATAAGACGCAATATCTTATCCAGCGACTGAAATTCACTCAAAAAGCGCACAAGCAAATATGTTACTTATAGAATATTAACAAGAACAAATTGCATCTAGCATTTTACAGACGTTTTCACTGATATTCACAGTTGTACTAGATGTGTGCACTAAAGACCTTGAAGAAGTGAATTTCACTTCAAAAGCCATTGTTTCACGCCAAGTATTGTCTGACCGGGAATACTATCAGTAGTAACAAAACGTATCTTGTTTCAAAAACTTATAAAACATTAGTGTTTACCTTGTCAATCGTGTTAATGATATATTTCTTATTTTTACAATTTTAAAATACCACTGTTGAAGTTTACGTCATTTTTCTTGATTAAAGAATGATTAAGCGATGTCTTACAGTTATGGCCTCAACCATTTGTGTCCATTAATATTATATAGAGTAAGTTATAAAAGACTGCGTATAATTCATTTCGAATCAGTAACATTTAAGTTATTTTTTATGCAATGTTTCGACATCGCATCATTTAAGTAAGACGTCGCATAGCTCCTTTTTTGGGTGGTATGTGGCAAGTTTAGGTGTTGAATCGATCGGTTACGGAATTCCGTTAGGGCCATCGCGAATCTGTAATATTATCTTAAACGCGAAATAATGAAAACTTGAAAACACGATGACAAAGATGCAAAAACATGATGACGAAAACGCGAATATAGATTACGTAAATCGAAAAACACGAAGTCACGAAAACCCGAAAACACAAAATCGCGCAGTTACGATGACGAAAACACGAAGTTTTATTACAAAAACGTGAAACTACGATGACGAAAACTAATAATCTTGTGTTTTCTTCATCGTTTTTCTTCGCGTTTTCGTATAAGTAGTTTCGTGATTTCGCGTTTTCATCTTCTTATCTTCGTGTCTTTTTGTTTTCGCCTCCCGACACGCATGCGTAAAATAGTGGGGTCGATTTACTCCAAACTAATGGACGAATTTATGAAACATGCATAGAACAGAATTTGAATAAAGGTTTCTGTAGCGTTATGCTACCGCAAGAAGAACACTAACAAAATGTGTGTGTCGGCCAGGAGCCCTCGTCGTGGTCGCTCGGACGAGCTACTAAGACTGCGCCCTGGAGAGCTTTGCTCGCCCAGTATATATGTAGAACCCATACTGATTACATAGCTACCGTTAATAACAAGTTAACGATAATGTCTCTATGGTTATGTAATTATTGTAATAATAAATAGTTTGCAACCACAGCGATAACAGGCCGATACAGTGATTGTACCCGCTGACCCTATCCGCAGGCAGTGTCCAGTTCAAGCTTGACAAACTGACCCTCTGACAGGTTCATCGAGTACGATTCGATATTGCTGTAGTTGCTTATTATATTACAATATCTCCATTGTTTTTATTATAAAAAAAAATCGAAAAAAAAGTTTGTTACCCACGACGTTAGGCTCCTTGGCGTTATTTATTTATTTATTTATATATTTAGCATAGTACTGGTACCCAAGAGATAAAACATAAGAAAAGCAAATGAGGCAATAGTAATGAGTTGAATTTCATACACAATATACAAAATTTAATATGGAAAAAAAAGTTTAATGTAAATCGGCGGTTGACGAAATGAAAGTTTATTATATAGTTTCCAACGACGAATGCTTGAAACTCATTTAAATACTCATTATGCGAATATACACACAATTAACGCACAATATATGTTTCCAACGACGAATGCGACGATTTGAAGTTGGGTCCAGTGAATTTAAATATAATAAAAATTGTGTCCAACGAAAATTTGAAATTTACTTGAATCCAACGATGAATGCTTGAAACTCATTTAAATACTCATTATGCGAAAATACACACAATAAACGCACAGTATATGTTTCGAACGACGAATGCGACGATTTGTAGTTCGGTCCAATGAATATAAATATAATAAAATTTATGTCCAACGAAATTTCCAATTGAGTGGAATCCAACGACGAATGCGACGATTTGTAGTTCGGTCCAATGAATATAAATATAATAAAATTTATGTCCAACGAAATTTCCAATTGAGAGGAATCCAACGACGAATGAACGATTTGAAGTTTGAAATTTTGAATCCAAGGTGGCCTCTTCTCATCTAGTGGACAATGATTGTGATTTCAGACCACAACCAAGCCACTAGGGTGACCACTCAATGAATAATATAGTCCACACAATGGAATTATTGATAGTCCACACAATGAATTTATGGAAGTTATTATTAATATTACGTTCGAACGACCACCGGATATAGTGATCGTATGATTGACTCATTCGCTGGTGCTGATGCTAGCAGGGGTGCAGTTGTGTCATTCCCTGCTTGCACGATTGGGTACGACGTGATGGACTCGTTGACTGGGAAGTACTTTACAGCTGGAGAACAATGGGGTCCAGCCGTACCATCATGCCCTGCAGACGTCCCCCGATCAAGTTAAATGTCTGGCACAGAGCTTTAGTTTAAGTTTACATTTTATTAATAGGAATACGATTAGAGCAATAAAACATACGCCTAGTACACCCGTGATTATGTAAATAAAGCGAGAACTAAAAACGAATGCGCCGTCATCTGACTCCGGAGTAATTTCCTGATTTAGTAAATGAATTCTGTCTATGAAGTCATCAATTGGCACTTCCGCAATGTCATTTAGCTTTTTTGGAATAGTAACGAAAGAAGTGTTGAGAAATGAAGAATGAAATGGTTGCCAAATCAGAGACAAATTTAACGTACTTAAGTCGAGATGATTTATGTTGTAATGATCAACGTCGCTAGTGAGGGATTTTAAGAAATATTGAGGTAAAGTCAACCTCTCACTAATAGCCTTACATTCCGGTTGTAACGTTAACTCATACATAGTTGGCCTGGCGACTACAACGGAGCTGGAGAAATTTTGACATTTTAATGAGAACTGACTGTCTACGTTTGTTAAGATCAACCATTTGTTGATACTGACTGAAATAGCCCTAGGCAAGGAAATCACGGTATGGACTACAGTTCGGCAATATTTTTCAACATCACTCTTTCGATTTAAATAAGAAGCGATTAAACATGATTCCGAGTTGTAAGTAGACTCAATTCCGTTTTCGACTTCACAAAAAGGCAATAATTCGTCTAGACATTTATACGCGTCGTATGCAGTCAACATCACGTATTGCGATAAATCGGTATTTAATGAGGAAATAATCGGTTTCCACTTCGACTGATGCCGTGAAGTGCAATGCGTTTGAACTGACTTTTACTGGAGCGGTTTCATTTAAATACGGTACATGAAGAGGTATGACTTGTACCAAACGAAATGATTCAGACACTGGTTTAAGCGGTATATCGATAATGATCCCTAATCAATCAGCTGAATGTATAGTACTACAATGTAACGATGCGTAAAACTCCCATAACTGGGTTTTAGGATTAAATGGAAAAGCAAATATTTTCGGAAGTTTCGTCTCGATTTTATTTAGTAAAGCGCGGAGATGCATCGGTGTTAAGAGCGCTGGTGTTAGTTTTTGCAAACTGAGCATATTAAGTTTAATAGTCAAGTCTTCTAAATAAACCTCAGCGTTGGTTAACATGCGCCTTACTTCGCCGGTTGTTAGATGAAGGTTATTCATAACTTCCTGAAATGTCATTACTTGTTGAATCTGATGTTCAAGACGGTTATTTATATTGCGAATTTCGGCTTGAATGCCACCTAAAGACGATATTGAGTCATTAATTGAGTGCCTATTTTGAGAGATTTCACTCCTTGTATTAAGAATTGACATATTATGTTCCAGTATGTGCAGTACCTGTTTTTGTGAATTTTGTACAGTGCGCAGACCATGACGGATTTCATTAATGTTGGCATCATCTGCGGTACCGAGAAGAAATTTAAGAACACCACCAAGTGGTAGAATGGATCTGGTTTGTCTTGAAGTAATTGAATAGAGATCTGTATAACTTTTTACAATGCTGTAGTGAGTTTGATTTAAACCTTGTAAATAATGTTTCATTCCCGTTAACGTTCGTAATAAAGTATCCGTTTCTGTTTTTACATCCATCGCGTACTGGACTATTGCTTGTTCGACCAGGTCATGTATAAAAGGTGAAAACACGAAGACACGAAGACGAAAACACGAAGACACGATGACAAAAATGTGAGATTATTTCGAATTATCATTATCGTGTTTTCGCGTTTTCGTTATCGTACTTTCGTGTTTTCGTCATCGTAATTTCGTGGTTTTGTGATTTTTCTCGTATAAGAATATTTTCTTCACAGGAGAAATTGGCGATGGGCCTAACGGAATTCCGTAATCGGTAGCTTTCTATGTGTAGTGTATGATTTTCTAGGATCGTTTCCATACAAGGGTAGTGAAATGGTTAGCCTGCTTGGTTAGTGCATTTAGCATTAATACGACGTCGGTATGGCAATGTTGTCATCTAAAATTAGTTGTCGCCATGAGTTTGTTGCCGGCATCTTTATGTTGTTGGCATGAAGATACGTCGGCTTGTGTATTTTGTCGACCTGTATATATTCTCTGCATGTGTTTGTTGTCAGCATGTCATGTTGTCGGCTCCTAAGCTCTAGACCCAAGATCATAAAACTGAGATTGGAGACCAGTCTCAAATCTCAACCATTTGATTGGCTGAAATAGCGACTGGTCACCATTTTAACCAATCAGATGCTTAGATTTGAGACTGGTCTCCAGATTTGGTTTTATGATCTTGGGCTCTGGTTAAACTGGAATCGGACCGGTATTGTATCTCGAGCGCTTTAGAATCCGAATGTGTTTACAAACAAGTTCACGCTGCATTTTAAAAATCCAATTATTAAACATTAATTTCTCCATCGCACAGTTAGAGCTGATCAATATCGAATTGGAATCAATACTTTCATAATGGCTTTATACTTGTGCTTGACAGTTTATATATTTCCCATTTCGTAATTAGAGTGCAGTTTGTTGTAGCCGGTGTACAGATCGGTGTTTTAATAAATTGTTTGCAATCTCTAGATATAATGTAACCAGTGGATATGACCTCATTCGTAGTAAGTAAAGAAAATCATTTACTTAAATACTGTGATATTAATCTACATATTATTAAAAATTTGTCCAAACACAAACGCGCTAAGTATGTAAGATAAATTTGATACATTTTGACACCTTTATGTAGCGAATTTACCTTACTTTAAATAGGTTGAATGTATAATGTTCGTGGGCAAGGAATTTCGTGATTTTCGGTAAACAACGATTGTTTATCGGTTCA
Source organism: Corbicula japonica (assembly GCA_038501625.1). Lineage (NCBI taxonomy): Eukaryota > Metazoa > Mollusca > Bivalvia > Venerida > Cyrenidae > Corbicula > Corbicula japonica. Next base: position 433,636 of record JAZAYU010000168.1, read on the forward strand.
AGTTGAAATTGTGATTATTACATTTTTAGAATCAGATATACCATGAACAATTTAATTTGCGAGCTTTTATTTTCGCGGATAAATATGAAAATCAGCACCCCATAAACAACGACAGTACATCAGAAATATGACATGCAGTTTTTCTCTGTACTTGATGATACGATTCTAATTTTAAGATACGATTTTGTTCTCGCGATACGTTTCAGATTTCACGACCAGAAAAAAAGATCGGATTCAGTTCTCAGGATAAAATTCGGTCCTCTCCATACGATGCAGTTATCACGACCACATGGGATGAGGACCCTGTTCAGTCCTTTCGATAAGTTCAGTTCTCACTGTACGACTCAGTTCTCACGATACGATTCAGTTTTCGAGATACGAATCAGTTCTCGTGATACAATTCAGTTTTCAAGATACAGATCAGTTCTCGCGATACAATTCAGTTTTCAAGAAACGAATCAGTTCTCACGATATGATTTCGTTTTCAAGATACGAATCATTTCTCACGATATAATTCAGTTTTCAAGATACGAATCAGTTTTAACGACACGATCTAGATCTTACGATGCGATTAAATTCTCACGATAAGGTTTCGTTCTTACACTACGAGTTAGTTTTCACGACCAACAAATCATGGCATCTTTTTAGGTGAAGATGATGACTGCAGTCAAGAAATCTGTGCATTTGTAGATTACTGTACAATGACATCGCAATAAAGCGTACACCATTGCAATATCGCCTGAAGCTAGCAATTTTTTTTTGTTTTGCAGGGATTTCCGAGGAAGAGGGAGACGGTGGAAGATGTTATGTTTACTCCCCGACAACAGGTAAGATGTTCATACTGAAAGCCGTGTGCCTTCGTGAACGCTGACTATGTGGCGGTCAGTACAGAGGATGTGTGAATCGCGGGTAAACATGATTAAATCAGCCCACGCCAAAATCCCCACCCTCCATAAAAACGAGGGAAAAAGAACTATAACTACATATTGTAGTACGAAAAGTGAATTGACGTAAAATTATCTACCACAGTCGATTTCTGAAAATCGAAAACGCATTTATTAATTTTACCAGTCGTTAACATTATTGAAAAAACATACATGATAATCACATTATTCGCTAAATCTGTAAAATTCATAACAAAATAAAGCCGAGCCATAGATACTAAACCAGTGACAATGCAAACTTCTGGCGTAATCCGTCACAATCCGTTTTAACACTCGCTTGACAATATTCTACATTTTCCGAGGTCTTATTGAATAACTTTTACAAAAATAAGTTTGACAGATAAATATTAAGATAGAGCGCACTGGGACTTGATCGGCGAAACGGGAAAATTGCTATATTTTGTCTCCATAGATAAATTTGAAGATATTTTAAGAAACATTAAATGCCATTTTTAAGTCATATGCCATCAACTTAAGGCATCAACGGCATGGTATCTCATTTTGAAACGAGCATAATGTGATCTATAAAACTGCAGCACGCATTACAAAATCAAGTATCAAAATTGTTCCAGTTGGCAATTATCATCTTTGTGTAAAAGGGAATTTCGTAAAACCTTTGACGCTCAAGCTTGTTTTGTTGTTGTTTTCTTTGTTGTTGTTTTTTGTAAATTGTTCAACATCGTTTTATGATAGTTTTACCGATTCAAAGATCTGTTAAATGTTCGTGAAACTTTATACTTTGCTCAACAATTAAAGTTAATTTGTCCGTGATCAGGGCTGGAGGTTATAAAACTGAGATTGTAAACCAGTCTCAAATCTCAAGGATTTGATTGGCTGAAATGGTGACTGGTCGCCATTTCAGCCAATCAGATGCTTGAGATTTGAGACTGGTTTCCATGCTCTGTTTTTTATGCTGGGCACAAAAGTTCCCAGCACTGGGCGATTAAGCTAACGTCCACGAAATTGTAAGCTCCAGTAGTATTTCTATAATATTTCTACTATAAAACGGTACTTTATCGTAAACAGGTTATCACATCTCGATCACTTGTGATAAGTCCCTGTGGTTTGGGCGATATTTTTACATTGATTTCGTTCAATTACACTCGAATGTGGTTTTAAGCGCTTATTGAAGAAATTTCTTAAGTGTTGGTTTAAACTGTTTACTGTAATTGGCGCATCAGATAAACTAGGACAAAATGTCGAGTGTAAGGGATAACTCAGTTTTTGAACAATATTACCGGCTAAAAGGATTAACTAAAAAAGAATGCGTAACTATAATTTTATTTTATTTTTTTTAATACACAGTGAATATGTCTTAATTTTTAATTTAATTTTGATACCGTTAACACAGTATCGTAACTTGCTTTAAGTTTTTTGAACTCTTTTTAATCATCTAACCACGTAACAAGGGGACAAATTACTTTTCATTCTGTTTTCCTGAAATTGTGCTTCCTTTGTTATATTTCTTTGGAGTATAATATAGAAAATGCAATAGAAAATAGCGGTCTTACCCAGTCGTTAACTTGTCTGTCTATGGGGACGATATTTTGCACTTAATTGTGTTCTCTTGTTTAAAGCTGCCTGGTCACAATTCAGGATGGAATACTTCAATGTATCAGATGTGATTAATATTAATTATACTGCTGTGTAATGCATTTAAAAAGACTAAACAGGGGCGAATTTCGCCGACATTTTTTACTAATCAATACACTAACAACTAAGGGCCTGTTGTGAGTGAATTTTACTGACGCTACAAAAACTGCGGCTTGAAATATATTGACTCGTACGTTAAATATGTAAGAATTTTACATCACATTAATTATGTTTACAGATCTTCTACAGTTTAAATTATAAATTTTGATATTTGTAAATACTTAATATTTTCGTCCTGAAACTTGAACAGGCACCTTTAATGCTATGATTTAGTTTTAAAAAGTGTCCACCCTTTATTTGCTTCCACATTAAACATGTGCTTTGTTGACAATAATGAAGTACATCCAGGAGGTTTGTATAAGTTTATCATATGCCAACTGTAGGTATTTCAGCCCATTTATTCATTCCTATTGGAATGCCTGTATAGCAACTCGTCCATTTATTGACATTTCCTTATTATAAACGTATAATGCATTAAGATTTAAACATTTATTGCCGTGTGTAACTAAGATTTCATTTTACTATAGAATTTAGTCATGAATACAACCATTTATTTCAAAACCGCATAATTTCAAACTTCTGCAAATTGAATAATGACTTTTGATTCCAATTCTAATGTCAATAAAAATAGAAAGCTACATTTAAACTATTATTTGGATTAAATAAATACCTCACAAACGCCGCCACGAGCGAAATAAAATTTCAATAAAATGCAAACAAGCGTCCATTGATTTGGTGTCATTTTCAGTATTGTAGATTTTATCGTAGTCTATCTAACAAATATTTCAGACTTTGTTTAAACTGGTATATGTAATACTATACTTAAGGCGAGATCAACTTTTGCAATGGCTGTCGGCGCCATCTGCATATACGCGATAGTTGCACGAATAAAGACCCTATAATGGCCTTAAGGCTCTGGTACTCTCTGTTTGAATACAGCTCATGGGGCTTATTGATACTTCGAAGCTGTATTCGAACGAAAGCTTTTACAAATTGAATATAGATCACTATGTGTAATCAAACGGATGATTAAATGCATTATAGATCAAAAGTCACATAGAATCGCTAAACTATGGTTCGAATTCTCATCAGCTGAGAGAAACCCAAACATTTTTTGCAGCAATACGAAAGTAGTGAGTGATTGGGGTCGGTAGAGCCGGTTTTGTGATCAATGACAACTAGACGGGGTACGGTACATGTAAAACAATATATTGTTAGGCTAGGTAAAGACTGGTTGAGCAATAAATACATTGGTGATAGCAGAGCCTCCCAACCAATTTCAACATGGTTAGAAAACGTACAACCTGCCTATCTGCCCCACCAGTTTCTACGTCATTATCTTAACATACGTAAAGCCTTTACTTAATGGAAGGTTAAGAGATTTCACATTCATAGGACAGACAAATACATCAATTGATGACAGCATCTTGAGATATAATATCGTCCCCGAGACGTTGTATATGTAAAACTTTGTCGCTTAATCCTCATGTAAATACGAAACAAATTTGGTGTTTTGATTTCTTTTAAAAATTGAGACACATATTCGTCGAGTAAACTTTTCCCATATAGGCGTTGTTTTTTTCTTTGCTTGTGCATGCTGGTACCAAATTCCCGAAAACCTTTTTAGATCCAATTTATCGGTGAACCTAAATTTTCTCGACTTGAGAACCTTGCTGAATTTCACTACGATTGTATTAATGCCAGATTGTCAAACTTTCAGATCTTCAACCGATGGAAGGTACCCGACAGAATAATGGAATCCCCGGCGGTGGGGTTGAAGCCGCTGACTCCACAAGTTGATGGTAGGTACTGTAGCTGTAGCTATGGTAAGAGGTCGTAGAAATATCGCCGGTTATTGGGTATACAATAGTACACACAAATGCTTGATCTACGGAACTTGACAATTCATGATCAAATTTTTTAACACGAGACTAAGCAGTATATATGTGCTTCTTCGTTTGCGACAAGTTCTTTTTATGAACATAATTTTGCAGAATTTATGCTGCTGATCTGTTGTTGTTTTGTCTAAATTGGGTGGGATCACATCTGTAAGTATTTCACATTTAATATGCTCGTTTATTAGTCTTTTAATCAACTTTAATGCTTTACACGTTAAATAACCTGTATGTTATTGTGATGCCTTTTGATAGCTTTTGTTTGAACTGTTACTGTTAACAGCGTAATGTAAATGTGCCTATATATGTGCCTATCTGTCTTAGCGTCGATCAATGGATCTTTACCACCGCCAACACCTGCTAAGGTGCCGGAAACCAACACAAAGCTACAAGGAAGCCGGGCTAAGGCACAGGTCACTATACCTAAGGTGAACTCTGCCAAGTCAGTGTCAAACCTGCAGGCCTCAAAGCTGAGCCCGGCAATATCCAGAATGTCACGCGAAATGTCACGTAAGTACTTGTTATCCAGTATGTCAAGCGAAATGCCTCGTAACTGCTTGTTAGCCAGAATGTCACGGAAACGTCACGTTAGTACTTGTTATCCAGAATGTCACGCAAAACTTCACGTTAGTGCTTGTTATCCAGAATGTCAAGCGAAATGTCACATAAGTGCTTGTTATCCAGAATGTCACGCAATACGTCACGTAAGTGCTTGTTATCCAGAATGTCAAGCGAAATGTCTCGTAAGTGCTTGTTATCCAGAATGTCACGCAAAACGTCACGTAAGTGCTTGTTATCCAGAATGTCACGCAAAACGTCACGTAAGTGCTTGTTATCCAGAATGTCACGCAAAACGTCACGTAAGTGCTTGTTATCCAGAATGTCGCGGAAACGTCACGTAAGTGCTTGTTATCCAGAATGTCACTGGAAATGTCACGTGAGTGCTTGTTCCCCAGAATGTAACGATCAAATTATCAAGTTATCTAGAATGACACAAAAACTGTCGCGTTGGAGTTCTTATCAAGAGGTCACAAAAATATCACGTAACATCTTGTTTCACGTAATGGCTTGTAATCTAGAATGTCATGAGAAATGTTGTGCTTGTTACAAATGCTTGTTTTTCACAAGTCATGAGAATAATCAAGTAAGTACTTGTTATCTAGAATGCAACGAGAATGTCACGGTACTTGTCTAATGGGTTTTTACACAGTTTTAAATGTGCTGTACTCATTGATTGTTCTGTCGTATATAATACTTTAACATCGTCATTTTGTGTGGTTGAATGCAAAAAGAAGCCGTTGGTCGGATGTATACGCAGTTGGTTTAGCAAATTGCTTCTGTAAAATCGACAGAAAAAAATTAAATAATTTCCAAGAAATATCAGATGGTTTATCATGTTTTTCGATGCTCTACATGGTGCTCTTTTAAGAATCACGAGGGATCCTTAATCAGATCTTGGGTATCGCACACGGATTTCCTTTATATAAAACAGCAAATTAAAACAGCCCAATGTAAGCCATGTTAACCATAGGTTAATAACCACATTAAAAGTCACAAATGCAATCAACCAATAAACAATTGAACATAAAATAGAGAAATAATTATTTGTTTAAAACAAGAAACAGAGGCATACACTACTTTTTCTGATTCCAGTGCCGAACATTAAAATCAAGAGTCCACAGGTGCCTGCCAGAGTGGAGTCCCGCAACGGTCTACAGAGCAGTCAGTCCTGTAAGATTCCCCACTCACCACCAAAGTCAGCGGATGACCGACCAATGAGGCCCGAACCCGGTATGGTACCCCAGAGGTCTAAGACCATGTTTGTTGGGAATCGTGCTACTAAAACACCACCGGAACTTGATGCTGTAAGATGAATTAAATATTTCAATACATTGTCGTAAAGGATATTCCGTTATTTTTAGTTCTTCTTTGAATTTCAAAAAGAACGATTACGTAATATTTACAAATAGTAAGAGACCCGCAAAATGTGCAATGAAGTGGATGTATCGTTAAGCAAGGTGAAATTGATTTGGAAAACCTTGGCACTCTCATTGGCCGGTTTGAGTACTTTGCTTGAGTTAACTCCTGATAATAGTTAGTGAAATCAGCATCAAGGCTATATATCAAGTAACTTTTTAAGCGCCGAATTAATGTTTAGGACTTGCCGCTCTATCAAATTTGCCAAGTCTATTTATACTGAATAGCAAACAGTGTAGACCTTGTTCAAATTAAAAGATGTACAGGCTGATATGGGTCTACATTGGATGCAAATATAAAAATTGATGCTCTTAGCATTTAAAGGTGGTAAAGGATAAAATACATACCACGTGTCTGGTGTGTCTTTGTTTCAGAACGGTATACGGCTAAACTCGGCGCTGTTGCCGGAGGCGGTGCCGCAGGCGGAGGAGTGGATGAAGCACGCGGACAAGGCCGACAAGGAGGTGATCAAGCGGATACTGAAGATGGCCGGCAAGAAACACGAACTGGAGAACAGTCTGAAGAGATCCCTGCTGCCCGACGCTAAAGAGTCCGTCGAGAAATGGATGAAAGATGCTAATGAAAACGGTAACTGGATTTTAGCTTATTACATATTTGAACGTTTCGGGCTGAAAACAGTACACACGTTCTCTGTTTTCTTTGGTAAGGACCGTTATGACAGTAGATGTTTTTCTTTATTTTGTATGTTTTGTTTATATAAACGAAGGGAGAATGTACTGTAAATCTTATTCAATGATGCTTTATTTATTTTTCAATAAGTTTTGGTTTTCTTTGAATAGTGAGAAGATGGTGTGTTTTCACATAATCTTCACTTACCTTAATGATTATGAAATCGGGCAATTTTTACAGAAGAGTCTCGCACGGATTATTTGTAAAGAAGCAAAAACGCAATGATTAAAGTCAATTAATACAAAGAAATAAGATGCAGTTACTCTAATATTATTCCCTTTGTAAATAAGGAAAGAAAATATGCCACAACCAAATGCATTTTCATCTAGAATATTGGCATGTTATGCGGGTTTCTGAAGTTACATTTTTCAGTGTATATATTTCGTTATGTGTACTTCAAATGCTTGATGTTTGTTTTGTTGCTGTTAAAAACGTTTGTATTAAGATACTCGTAAATGTCTCTGGAGCCCTTTCTAAGCTTTTCAAATATTAATTCTTGCAAATTGTAGTCTGGAATATTCTGTGTTGAGTAAATGTCTATCATGTCTTTTAAGGAGAGCTAAAAGAGAGAGGTAAATTTGGCTTGAAGTTAACCATAATACTGTATACATTTGTAGCATGTATAGAACTAGCAAATGTCTTCCAAATCAGCTATATTAAAGTCTAGCTAGAGACATACCCTCATACCTGTGCTACGCCAAATTCTAGTCATCACTGCATTCGCTTTCACGTTTCCATTTCTTTTTCTTGTTTTGCTTTTGGTGCTCCAATTTCATTAAAATATATTCCTTTGTGCCCAAGGTCGCCATTTCAGCCAATCAGATCCTTGAGATTTGAGACTGGTTTCCAATCTCAGCTTTATAACCTTTAGCCCTGTTCTTTGTTTAGCATAAGCCAACATTCGTAAATTACGAAAACATCTCTCCTTTTTTAAACATTTTGATATAGTTTTGAGTTTGCAAGTACATTAGGACATGCTTGTCGTTTCTATAAATTCTAATTCATGTTCTTATATTTGAAGTTGAAGAGATACTAACTGCATGTTGTAGAATACAAACATGATTAACAATAATGAAATACCACTTTTACACGAAACGATTAAACTGAGTTTCGAACAACTGCATTTATCCTTCTATCTTTTTAATTAAATTTAAGATTTGCTTTCTTTGTAATGCCTATTTCGGAGTAAAAACACAACAACATTTAATTCATTTTCTTGATTTTCCATTTAATTGAACGTGATAGAAATTAATCATGTTAGATATTATAAAACAAGGTTACTGGTAAATTTACGGTTAAAAACTGACGCTGGAATCGGGTAACATTTTGCGACAGTTTTTGTACTTTCTACCGAGAATTTCTCTAAATATTCGCTGATAACAGGTAACTGTCATTGTCGATCGTCGCTGTTAGCGTCTGTCTTTTCTGCAATGCAGTTATTGTACATTTTGCATAGCGTCAACTTGACCTCCGACCTTCGCATTATTTCTCATGCTACTGATATATTATTCCTATATTTCTATAAACCTATATTCGTTCATATTTTCTTTCTGGTTCATTTGTAGATTTCTTTAAACTATTGAACGGTGAATGATAAAAAGTTTACTGCGACAATTATATTCTAATTTACTTGGATATAACTAGTTAAGTCATTTTGGTTGGTTTATAAAATGCTAAAAGCCGACGAAACAGTAAATGTTCAACTGTTTTACTGAATGATGTTACGTGTGTATTACAGAACGACAGGTGGCCTTGAACTTCTTCAACTCTCTGGCAGGGGGACAGCTGATGGGAATGACAGTAGAGGGCCAGAGGAAGCGTCTCAAGGAGGTCCTCAACACGCTCGAAGAGTAAGTTCTCACGTGTACAAGATCATCAAAACGAGATGGGAGACAAGTCTCAAATCTCATGCATCTGACTGGCTGAAATGGAGAATTTTTTTTTCTTTTTAGCCAATCAGATGCTTGAGATTTGAGACAGGTCTCAACTTTTAGTTTTGTAATCTTGAGCTTAGTTCACACTGTGAATTGAGTGCCGGGCGTATTCAAAATATTTTAAATGTACTCCATACATTCCGCCATGAATGTTTATAAATGTTCATATTGCTTTGTGCAATTACTTAAAAAGTTTTCGTAGGAGTAACTTTCTTCCAAGGCTTAAAGATTATTTTAACTCCGTGGACTTTTACAATGGCTCTAGGAGCTGAATCAAATAGCTTCGCCATTTTCTTTTACAGTAACGAGCAGTTTGGACATTTTGAACACTGGTACTAAATTACGTAAGATAACGCTCGGGTTTGCTTAAGTGTTACATGTTAAATGTACAATTATCAAGTCGAGAACAGTTGTCAGTGTGGCGGTGGTCCATCTTGATGGAAATAAATTGGATGGCGGCATATCACTTTGGCGATGATGAACAACTGCGATTTTTTATCTATCAGAAACATCGCATTACTGCGCATTTACTGCAGTGCCCTGACTAATGAAACGTATTTTGTATGTTGTAAAAATATAAACCTATGTAAAGCATCTTGACATGGCAGACTTGCAGCTACGTGATATCCCGGACGGGAAAACGACTGCTTTCATTTGGTGTTATGTTCTGAAGGTTATAAAGCTGAGATTGGAAACCAATCTCAAATCTCAAGCATCTGATTGGATGACCAGTCGCCATTTCAGCCAATCAGATACTTGAGATTTGAGACTGGTTCCCATGCTCAGTTTTATAACCTTGGGCACTGTTCTCCTGGTTTGTTGCTAGCTTGGTATGCTTTCTATGTATTAATCCGCCGAGTATCGTTGTCTGTTGCATTTCTTAACATTAACACACCATGCGAAGGGAAGTTTTGGAGAAAGCACAGCAAGCTAGACGAACCAGGATATTGATTTCCCAAGAAAGCATATTTATGTTGGCTGTTTTGCTTTTCTGTTGCACAGCGCGAAGCCTGGTGTGCCAGTTTACAATGGTTTCAAGCCGAAGCACCGCCGCCGGAAAGAGACGATCAGTGACGGAAATCTCCGGTACATCCGTCTACTGACGCCAAATACGCGGGACAACCGCTGGATGCACACGACCTGGCACCATCTACCGGAATACCGGGATGATAATATCGTCGGCAACTGGAGTTCCCACTATATCCGACCTCATGAGCCCATTCCCCGTCATTTCGTCATACACCCTGACTGGGGATAACTGCCCTTGCATTAACATAGACTGCTTTATTTGAAAATATTGTTTTTCTATTAAATTAACATTGTATACAGCGTTATTGTTAAATATATGTATATATGTACAAATATTTCAAAGTTTATTGATTTGTATTCTTATAGTAATAAAAAAGAATAAAGATTATTTTTAAGGTTTCTCGATTTTTATACACACTTTTTTTACATTTTATTAGAATTTCTTGTTACTCGGATTTTTGCATAATACATATAGAACAGTAGCTCACTTTGACCATATTGATCAAAAGTTTACAACAATAACAACAACAACAAATTAAATTGCAAGTCAAAAACACGTAAATGCGTGTCAGTATATTGTTAACCAGATGCTATCAAACAAATTTATGAACATATCGTATACTAAAATTATTGTAGTAACTACGTTAGATATACATACATCACTGCCTTCTACTGTTATGTATTCTATGATATTCTCTCTTTTCCAGCTGATCCTGTCAACATACCATAATCTCTGTTAATGTCTAGTTACCAAAATCAGTCATCACCATGTTAAGCATGCCATTTGTAACTGGCACAAGACATTTGGCATAATCAGGAATATAAATTTACATGTCGTTTATCAGTGAATATGGAAGACTTCTACTTGGCCTCAGGTTGTTGTTGCACGATGATATGCATAGCTGATGCTTGTCAAAGAACAAATCGTTCTTTATGGTGCAGGATTAATAAAAATTCATCAGTAACATAGTTCATGACTTCATTGCTTGTGACCAGTCCAGAAAGTAGATCCTGTGTTACATGTACTGACAAATTATTATTTAAAGCTTCAAACGGTATATTAAAAAATAAACAGTTCTATTAAAATGTGTGTCTGCTGTAATTAAACCTATCGAAAGAAACACTTAAGTTGCTTAAAGTATTTAGGTGTTTTTCTTGTGTTTATGAATGTGTAAAGCCCTAATTGAATCAAGTATTCATAGCTTGAGAAAATTAATTGCAGTACAGAAAATAAGCTTTTTGACAATAAATTTAAAATCAAGCAATTTTGTTTTGGAAGCAAAAATGTATTCCCCATTTGCTGATCAAAAGAAATTTTGTTTAGTTTTCGTTATTGTATGATTGTTATTTTAATCACCAGATTGTGCGAGTAGATTTTGTTATTGTTTTTTCTGTCCAAGACACTGTGATACTTTGTTGTTTTTTCATGGTTTGAATACTGAGGAATAAAATATTTATTACATTTATTACTGCTTTTTGTCATTTGTCAACAAAAAAATTAACTGGCAAGCTCACATTGGGTTACAATATGTTGGGCTGTCATCAAGAACCAGGCCACTTTGTTTACAATGGTTTCTGTTACCTTTATTTTAGGTGATATTTGGACCAAATCACTGCTTAATGTGTTAATATTTTGGAATACGTTCACCTAGTGCAACATGTCCTGGTATGTTCGGGTTCTCTCACTGTGAATAGGCAGTGTGGGAAGGCTGTCTAGGGAGGTTTTGCGGGAAGGCAGTGTGGGAGGGGGGCTCTGAATGTGTGGGAATGTGTGGGTGTGTAGAAGGGCTGCATAGGAAGGCAGTGTGTGTGTGGGGGGGGGGGCTATGAAAAGACCTTAAACACTGTGTTTTCTGAATGTTGCTTTTTCTGTTTCCCTTTGAATCAGCTTAATTTGGCAAGTGACTGATTCTTTTTACACAGTTAGGGTAATCTGGCCCCTCAGATGGGTCCTGGAGTGATATGAGTACATGTATACGGGATGGGAAGCATCAGATAAATAAGCTAACTTAAATTTGGTTATTATCAAGACACAGAAAAAAGACCAGAAATCCAAAGTTTTTTTCCAAACTACAAGAATAAGAGTAGATTTTTTTTACATTTATTTCACTCCATACAAAAACTTAAACTTGTTAATTACAAGTATCTATGTTGAAATGTAAAAAAATGAAAGTAACACATATCACAATGATGAATGACATTAGTAGTAAGTTTTCTTCAATGTTTCCTGAATGAGAAGTGATACCATCCTTCTATGAAAGCCATACGTTACATTCAGGGCCCAAGATCATTAAACTAAGATTGGAAACCAGTCTCAAATTTCAAGCATCTGATTGGCTTAAATGGCGACCAGATGCTTAAGATTTGAGACTGGCCTCCAGATTTAGTTTTATAATCTTTGTCTCAGCGTAATTTGGAATAGGACAGTAATGAAATAGACAACCACTGAACTGAAAAGTCCTGAAGTTTTATCTAGTTTGAACAAAAGGCAAGAATTGTGGTAGTTCAAGGGAGACAAATGTTTGAAACAGAATTAGCTAACTGATAAATATTATTTCTCTTTAAAAATGACCTAACTTCAGAAAATCTATTCTTTATGAGCAACAAATATCAATTATGTAAAAACAAATATCAATTATATAAAATGTTAAGGAATAACTTATCATAATTCAATACTAAAAACTTTCAACAACATAATAATAGTATTGCACAACTCCAAAATATCATGATAATGATAAAATAATAAAAACAACAATAATAATGTAAATGGAGCAACAGATGTATCTCCCGACAATTGTACTGATCCCGGGATATAAGAACAGCTGTATCTCCCGACAATTGTTCTGATCCCGGGATATAAGCAACAGGTGTATCTACCGACAATTGTACTGATCCCGCGATATAAGCAACAGCTGTATCTCCCGACAATTGTTCTGATCCCGGGATATAAGCAACAGGTGTATCTCCCGACAATTGTTCTGATCCCAGGATATAAGCAACAGCTGTATCTACCAACAATTGTACTGATCCCAGGATATAAGCAACAGTTGTATCTACCGACAATTGTACTGATCCCGGGACATAAGCAACAGCTGTATCTCCCGACAATTGTACTGATCCCGGGAAATAAGCAACTGTTCAGTAAATGTTACAGAAAAAAACCATATTACAACTGGTATAATTTTAACTGTTGTTATCTCTTACATATATATTTTTATGTGCATTTTGATACAAAAGCAACATTTTCTTGTTTTTTCAAATTCGTCAAGCCATCATACTATTATGTCATACTAAATTTCCTAATAAATTAAGGGATATATATTATACAGGGGACCTAAAACCAAGATTTTTTGAAAAGTTTATGACCATGTTAATGTCCATCAGAGTCGGGTTTTACACATTCTCTTAATCAGGTCAAAACAGCAAAATTAATTCATTTTTCAAAGTGCCTTAACCCTTTCCTCCATAGATACACCTTTATTGCATGGGCAAACAGTTTAGATCCAGATCAGCCAGCACAGCTGTGCCATCTGATCAGGATCTAAACTATTCACTTTTTGATTCGTTAAGATTATTTCTTACCAAAATGCAACCAGTGCAGATCCAGATCAGACAGCATAGATGTGCTGGCTGATCTGGATCTACACAGAATGCACATGTGTAAAAACATGTATTTATGGAGGAAAGTGTTAGGGGACCCATAATCTTGAGCCAATACCAATATAAATTGTCTTTACACCAACAAGTCTTCCAATCGAAAATCAAACTAAGCAGATCCTGATCAGACTGCATAGATAAGCAGGTTGATCTGGATCTTTGATCTACACTTGTCTTATACGATATAACAAATATCCTTGCAGAAAAAGGTTACATCCATCAAGATGTATCGGAGTCATGGAGACTATTTAGACATCTGACAGATGGACAAACAGATGGGCAGACAGATGAACCAAGGCTACACCTATACACTCTCTTGCTCCTAAGTGAAGATAACAAATAGCAAGCTACTGCAAAGATCTGTAAACTGAAATCATAAGTCAACAAGACTTCAAAGTTATCATTCCACAAAGCAGTGCTCTGTACAAAGTCATCATACGGAAGAACAACAATTTAATAAACTTAATCTAAAACTATGTATGAATCAACAAACAGAAAACATGACCCCTTATCCCCAACAAGAAAAAACATTGCATTAGATGTAAACATACAAAAAAACAATGTCTCTGGATTATAAAAAAATCCATTAGAGCACCTAGTGGCTATAGATCTTTATTGCAATGAGATCTTGTCCAAAGGTTATAAAACTGAGAATGGAAACCAGTCTCAAATCTCAATCAGATCCTTGAGATTTGAGAGGGGTTTCGAATCTAAGTCTTCAGTCTAGATAATGCTAGTTATTATGCTATTTAATTATATATATTGTGAACTTTAAATGAACCCTTTACTACAGAGATACAGCTTTCATCACATGTGCAAACAGTGAAGATCCAGATCAACCGGCATAACATGCCATCAGATCTCAACCAAAAGCGAACAATAAAGATCCAGATCAAATGGCACTAAAGTGCCAGCTGATTTGGATCTACACTGGTCTAACATGCAATAAAACATGTATATGTGGAGTAATGGTTTAAGATAAGGTACAGTAGACTCCGGCAAATCGAATACACAAATTGTCAGCTAAAAATATTCTTTTGCCTGGAGTATTCAATTGGCCGGTAATCGTATTCATCATGACAGACCTTTCTGTCATGTTCTGCTACAAAATCGAAGTTTCAAATTATATTATGCTTCCGCAACATTTACAACGTGAATGTAAAATAAGTATTGAAACACTAACCAATGCGAACATATTCCATAATAAATTACATCCCAATTTTATCTCAAGTATCATATTTCAATATTATTGCATCATCAACCAATTTAACCCAGCTAAAAATGTGAAATGTCACATACACAGTTCTTGTAGATCAAACGATTTCAAAGCAGAGCCGACAAAACAACACAGTCTTCATACGAGCCGACAATTTCCTTTGAAGTTGCATTTCATTGACGGTTGGTATCAATGTTTACCTCCATACTGACTGTCAATCAAATTCAGTCTCCGTATGAAATTAACATGGAAGGCGGATCAAAGAAATGTACATAAATCTATGAGTGTTTTTTAAAACATGATTGAGAAATTACTTTTTGTTTGTTTCTGAATTGTGCGGATTAATTTATGCGATAATTAAAAAGAGACAATGGAATTTAAACGTGGTTTATTGTAAGTACGTGTACCAATAATGTCTCGATAACGGATAGTCCTAGGCTGCTGTGTATTTGTAACAGATTTTTTAGCGCCTGATTGAATAAGCTGTTTGAAAGAGGTGACAGGTTACAGTTTGTTTGCCCGGAGGCTTCATTGTCCTTGTTCATCGCTGTCAAAAAATTTAACTGGATTTATCAGCTGTCAATAGACAAATAATAAGGGTGTCATAAGCTTTGATACGGACGATAAACGGTACATCCGGTGTCATTTCCTGTAAACCGGCGATGAAAATATTCGATTTCAATCAGTTTTGGCCAAAAAATTGCACATTTTCTATTCAATTTGGCGATATATTCTCTTATCCGATACCCATATGGCCGATAAAATTTACAATGCTTATATAGGAAATGGTTTTGTGTTTGAAAATCATACCCCATTTGCCGATATATTCTTATAGCCGATACCCGATTTCGTGGAGTCTACTGTATAATTAAGTTGATGTATGTACATGAAAACTATGGTGAAGGAAAATTGACCAATTACTCCATTACACTCTGACTAAGGCAACTTAACAAAGTAAGTACTGGTAGAAGTTGTATTATGTTTGTGTGAGTTTTTCTTTGTTTTTATTATACAGTGACAGTGCTGTAACTATCATGTGATTTAACTATAATAAGGATGTAGAATCAACAAATGGCAAGATATCTGCAATATTAAATACTACAACAGTATGTTCCGAAACCATGTTCAGCTGTAAAGCAACTTTACACATCCAACCTGAGCATGTAGATTAACAGCAAAATTTAAATATTTTTACTTCTTGTAACAAGATGTGGTTTTAATTTTTTTAGAATGTTTTTATTTACAAGCCATCTGCTAAGTAATAGCGTAATATATTTAGACTTCCTTTAAAGGTGAATAAGCACCTTTTTGCATTTTCACAAATAAGGCTAACATACGGAAAGACCTCTAAAGATTTAACAATAAAGCCTAGAAAAAATGTTTAGTCATGTTTCTTATCTCAGATATCCAACATAGTAATTTAGTTTTATTTTGGTGCAGAATATAACTTGGGTACATTATCCAATTTACAAAGAGTGATGTAAATTGGCTCATGGTATTCGTAACTGCTCACAACAGAGCATGCTAAATACAAAAACAGAGTTACTGTATATGCACTGATATAAATTGAATGACTGAGTTTTACACAAAAGTCTCTTAAAAACATCTTGTTTAATACAATGTTTACATGACAACTAATCTCTTTTCAAAGTTGGGAACTTTCTGAGCCTTGCTAACTAATTCTTATTAACAATCTCTGAACAGATCAGGGTTTTTCAATCTATACACTATAGCACAGGTACAAGGCAGCTGCAGTCTTCGGGGCCCATGACAAGCACATGAAAAATCACATGAAATAGCAAAAAATGCTGCTTTCTAAATTTGACCTCTGGAAACTACAACAGGATAATGGAGTATGTTCAGTTTAGTGCCAATAAAAGCAATCATTCCATCCGACTTGGAAGATCAAACTTGAGAACTTGGATGTTCTGTAAATATTGTAAACAACTTTTAAATAAATAACACTACTGATTTAGTCTAGGCATAGTTGCTATTTGCACGAAATGTAAATCATAAATTTTATATATAATGTATAAATATACTAGACAGATCATTATTGCACTGGTTATTGCATTAAATATCATAAATACACAGTATAAACAATTAATGTTTTCATAAATAAACACCTCACCCTTTACTCCATATAACAGACTTTATCGCATGTGCAGTCTGATCAGGATCTAAACTGTATGCTTCTTAGTCAGAAATAACATAATGTATCAAAACTGAACACACACAGTGCTGATCCTGATCAGACGGCACCGCTGCGCCTTCTGATCAGGATTTACACTGTTCACCCATTGATAACAGCCATTGCATGGAGTAAAGGATTAAAAAATGCTTGTATGCTTTATGTTATGTTCAAATCTCCAGGCAACCTAGAAGTTTGTGTTTTGTTTTCCACGATTCATGTATGATTGAAGCAGATCAATGGGCAGTGGGAAGATGATTGTAGAATTTTTCTCTGCCGATATTGTATTCAGGGTCTGTAGATAGCGGAGCTGTATCGCCGCTGGAGACTCTGCGATAACATCTGCTGCTTCTTTCAGCGCTCGTGATGCCTTCTGTTCACCCTCTGCTGCTATCACCTATATAAACAAAATAGAATTTTGAAAGGGATCTTAGAAAATAAATCCTGCATGTCACAAGCACCGCCAAAGGCAAATTTTAAAAAGGATGTATATATTTGGGTTGATTGAACAATATCCAAATCTATATAAGCTGGGATATTGAAACCACCCAACTTCAAACTAGACTAAATATTAAAACAAAAGTAATTTTATTAGTATTATTAACATAGTACATAAGTAATGTGTGCAACAACCTTCAAAGAGCGTAACTGATAACAGCATAGACTGAATGTTAATGAAGACTTTTTACAGATGCAATACATAGAAAGCCATACACTGATAGTAAATGAGGAGTTAATGCCACATAGTTCAGGATGGTGTACAGACAGACAAATGTACTGAAAAGGGAAAACTCTTATGCCTCCTTCTTAAACATAATATTATTTCTTACCAAAATAACCAACTTAGTCAACCAATTATTTTACTGTTTTACATGGAATATTCAAGAGTGTCTGTAAAATATTTGCCCACATTTAAGGCGATAAATTCTGGCCCCATGATTATAACTTTTTTATGTTTAGCACAATTTTGTGCTTAAACTTAACACTTACTAACTTCATAAAATAGAAATAATGGTCTATTCAACAATATTATTTAGACAAGTTATGGTATATTTTCAGTTTAAAATATTTTATTTAAGAAAACAAACAGAAATGAAGCCATCAAATGTCCATGTTCAAATTCAGTTGAGCATGAAAAAAGTTTTATAATCACAGTGTCTGGTTTCTTAAATATTGTTAACAGTCAAAACTGACATTCATCTATTCAGTAATAAATCAAGTCTTGACTACAACGAATCACGAGGGATCCTTGGAATGGTTTGCAATTCATAAATTTACATATATGTAGATTATTTTCATTGTTTTAACAACATTTTCAGTGCCAATGTCTAACTAGGATATCCCTGGTAATCATGTTACATTATACATACCTTGGCGCGAGCTTCCCTTGCGGCCTCCGCCTCAGCGGCCATGGCTCTCTGTAACTGTACCGGTAACCTCACATCCTTACTGAAATACAGTTATAGGTATACATTTGTCCAATGTCCAACAGATTGCAATTCTCAGTTGTTCAAGAGAAGCAAACAGAATGGGTTAAATTATTTTTAGTTCATACCTATCTAACCAAACAATGTTGATCTTTACTAAGCTAGCTTGATTATTTTGCAATACATTTCAAATATTCGGTTTAAACTATCTCCAGCAATACTAACTAGAATTGTAATAACAAACTTATCAATACATTAGCTATGGATCACTTACACAAAAATACTTTTATCATAAAACTATTTTAAAAAAACTAGAAAAATGAACCAAGCTACATTGCTAAAATATTTAAAATTTAAAAGTAAAGCAAAATCAGATATTTCAATGTTTGGGCACTTTGACCCTTTACGCCATGGAATACTGTATGGCTGTTACCCATGAGTAAACAGCGTAGATCAAGATCATCTGGCACACCTGCGCTGTCTGATCACGATCTACACTGTTCACTTTTAGATTCATTTCCTACCAAGAAATGATCAGTGTAGATACAGATGAGATGGCATGGATGATCCAGCTGATTTGGATCTACACTGGTTGCACAAGATAATCTGTATGGAGGAAACGGTTAACAAAAGTGATCATTGCAGATTATAACACAACCACAGCAGCAGTGTGAGGGTAGTCAGGGTACTTACACTTCAACTCTCTCAACCTTCACACCCCAAGGATCTGTAGCCTCATCCAGTGATGTCTAGAAAAAATACCACAAACCATTTCACACAATGCAAACCATTTCTAAAGAAATATGTTAATTTTCACTGCAAGCTGACTGATTATAAACATTTCAGAGCTGCTTATTTTAACCCATTTACTCTGAATATGCGTGTTTTATCACATAAAAGACCAGTGCATATCCAGATCGGCTGGCACATCCATGCTGTCTGATCAGGATCTACATTGTTTGCTTTCTGGTCATATATAAACAAATGTGTATAAAAGATAATAATGTAGATGGCATGGATGTGCTGATCTGGATCTACAATTTTCCCATGCCATAAAACCAATTAACAAGGTTGTTCCAAAAAATCATTAAAAAATGAACCTGCGGCAATCAACATTTTGATATCAGCAATTACTTCCGTTTATAAGTGAACATGTTTATAAACAGTACATGCATCCATACAAATGACAACGATCACACTTGTATGTTATTATCCAATCAACAAAAGCCCAGTAAAAACAGATTAATTTCCCATGACAACAATATTTAATCAGCAATCATATTTTCCCAGTATTCATACATTTCAGTATTTTCAACGGAGATTCCCCAGTGGGTCGTTGTTTCCAGCAAGGCTTCCTACAATTGTAACGCAGAATCAATAATGTCTACTAAATTGTTTTTTAAAGCAGTATTTCACATTTAATACACATTATCTCATCCCCTAGGGAACTTTGACTGGTGCTAGGGAATAATAGCTGGTACCTGTTTCACACATGATTATAGTATGTGCCATAATGAATGATGGAACCAGGCTATTCAGACATCAAATTGTCAAATGCAAGTGCAGCAAGACAGTCTAAAGTGTGTGTCTAAGAGTGTTTGTATATCTTTGAACAGAAATCTGCATTCATAAAGAAGTTGACCAGGTAGGTTTACACTTCGCCAAGTGAACTAATTCATGAGCTTTAGATCATCACAGCTAGAACAGAGGCCAGAGCCCAAGATAAAAGAAACAAAGTTTGGAGACCAGTCTCAAATCTCAAGCATCTGTGGCTGAAATGGAGCCAGTAATATCTATTTCAGCTAATCAGAGATTTAAAACTGGTCTCCAGTTTTAGTGTTATGATCTTGGAGTCAAATGCTCTACCCCTAGACCACTGCTCCTCCCTTTGAAAACTTCAACGATAATAAGAAATGCAATAGATACAAGAAAATCTGTCAAATATATGATAAATTGGCTGATTTGTAGGGTCATATTCCTAACAGGCTGAACATGGTTCATCATTAATCTACAAACACAGTAGCACTGTGCATGTTTCATTACATGAACTTACATTGACCCATTTCTCTGGAAACAAGCTGGAAAAATTCTCCAGGATTGATACCTTACTTCAATCAGTGCTGGTTACCGTTTACTACAGACATCAATGTCAATCCCTTCATGACAGACTGTCTCTCATTTGTTACTATATTGTAATTTTGCCCAATAATAGGTTTGAGGGATTTTTTTTACTGAATGTCTGTCAAATCAGGGAACCTAAATGTCTGTTTAGCTCAGTGTGTTAAATGCAATGTATCAATTAAAGCAATATACGGAATTTCAAATATCCATGACAACAGTTCTAAAGCACAAGTCTGAAAAAAAGCATTATAACTAGAGATACATTCATTGTATTAGAGACCAATGTAAACAACATTTTATTTGTATGAACAACCATATTCAGTTATGCAAATACTTGCTCTATTTGATTTCTAGTTTTGTAGATAGTGTAGCAGCACAGACAGAATAAACAAAGTTTAGATTGGATAGATTTCCTCTACCAGGAAATTCTCGAGAATAAATCAAGCTTAAGAGGATTTTCTACTTATTGAATGTAAATTACTGTGTCTAGGAGTGAATACAGTACTGTATTGTGCTCCATAAACAGGCATTTCCTAGCTACACATTACTATAGCACTGGAAAGTGGTTATGACAAGACAAAATCAAGTGCTGATCACAAATTTGAATCCTAATGGACATTTCAGATAGATGATTCTTGCTGGTCAATTCTTTATCCCTTTCCTCCATATATACACCTCAACATGGGCAAACATTGTAGATCCAGATTAGCAGGCACATTAGTGCCAGCTGATCACAATCTGCACTGTTTACTTTTTGATTTATTAGGTTATTTCTGATCTCTAAGCAAACAGTGCAGATCCTGATCAGACACACATATGTGCCAGTAGATCTGAATCTACGCGGTTCGCACACATGTTAGTGCGTATATATAGACTAAAGGGTAAAGCCCTAAAGCACTTGATGTTTGAATGGACCGACCTGCATCTGATGACTGATAGCCTCTCTATCTGCCAGTATCTCACTGAGGTTCTTAGTACCGAGCACGTTACGCAGCGTGGTTGCTGCTAGCAGGCGGGTGGAGCGATTAGCATCCTCAACATTGGTGATTGATGTGGTAGCATTATGAACTCTGTAGTACACCACAGCATCGACTGCTACTGTCACAGAATCCTTCGTCAATACCTGAATAATAAAACATCAAGAAAATGCTCTTTATTTTTGAGCAACATGTTGGAAGCTGTTAATGATAAAAAAAATCCCAATCTAAAAACGTTCTTACAACTTACCAGCATATTAATCATAATCTCTGACTGGTTTCCATGTTAGAACTAGTTTATACTAATGCCCGTAAGTTGTTGAAATAACTGAGTAGTCTTATTGAATCTGTGACCTCCCAAACAGTAGTCTAACATTCAAACCACTCAACTTTTTGTAATTGTCAAAGGGTAAGAAAAATGTGCAGCCAGACTGGGATGGAGCATAGGACCAATCCCTTATATGATGAGTGCCCTCCCCATGAGCTTCCTGGCTATTCACACATCTTTCCCCCAAATAATGAGTCGATTCTGCAACATTATGTTTTATTCCTATGCCTTGACCTTAGACATTGACAATAAATTATATTCAATACAAGTGCAATATTTTAAAGTCTGTGGGCTGACAGTACAATATTTTATTATTGATACATTTGTATTTTTTATTATGAATCACAACACCTTGACCTTTGACCTAATTGGCATCATTACAATTGTAGAATCCGAATTTTAGTGAACTTGGTACATGCATGTACTGTCATGTTTTATCATGGGGATCTTTCAACTTGTAAAGCACACCTTTATCCAGAAAACTGATTTGTGGAATTAGTATTTTTAATGATTTCATTTAGGCACACCACACACGGGGTGCAGTTCAATTTGTGCTAAAGATCACCGCCAAAAACTGGTTGTGAACAAAGATCAAATTCTATTTGTCCCACTGACTGACTAAAAAAGATCATGAAAAAAGTACCAACTATGGTAAATCTTTTTGTATTCACTTACTTCCTGTGGTGGCACATCAAAGGACACTGTTCTCAGATCAACTTTTGTGTATGAATCAATGCAGGGCACAATGAAAAATAAACCTGCAAGTACACAACAAATATACAGTGGATCTAACATGCCATACAGACAACTGCCCAAGATTATAAAACTAAATCTGGAGACCAGACACAAATCTCGAGCATCTGCTGACAGGTCGCCATTTCAGCCAATCAGATGCTTGAGATTTGAGACTGGTCTCAAATCTTAGTTTTATGATCTTCGGCCAACATAATAACCTGCTCTATCATTTAGATTTATTCTGCCAATGAAAATCCTAATTTTAATAACAATGCCTGACAAAATGATCAAATATCAAATTTGCTGCTATCATCTCTGTATAGGCCAGACTCCAATGTTGCTTGAATTAATCAATCTCCATGACTTAACGTTGTTATTACCATTATAGCACACACTTCCTTAGCCAATTTATCAAGTCCTTTTACAAAATCATAGGGTTTCTTATTAAACATGTGTACTCAAACTAAGTCACCAACTAGAATGGACAGAAAAACATTTCCAGTAAAGCACATGGTAGGTGCAGTTTACCTCTCAGGTATCCAGTCCAAGCTGATACAGCTACAAACAGTTATCACCAAGAACTTGAGAAATCAGCCAAAGCCTATTGTGTGTATAAAACTTGAACAATACTAAGGTGCATTTGGTATAGAATAAGTACCTGGTCCTTTTGCCCCTCCAGACAGCAGTCTTCCCAGCCTGAAGATGACGGCACGCTCATACTCCTGTACCACCTGAAACAACAAAAGAACATTTTGATCTACTGAAAAGCGGGTTTTTCACTTCTGACTTAAAGTTCGTTAAAAGTCAGCTCCTCCAAGTAACTATATTCCCTGCATTATCAGTTTAACCTTTACTCCATGGAATATGGCTGATATCCCACACAACCAGTGGAGATCCAGATCAGCTAATGCATCAGCTTCATCTGATCAGGATCTACATGGGTAGCTTAAAGATTCATTAGGTTATTTCTGACTGAACAGCAAACAGTGTAGATCCAGATAAAACATCGCGGTTGTCATGGCTGTTCTGGATCTACACTGTTGGCCAAAGCAATGAAAGTCTTATCAATGAATTCAAAAATTAACTGACTGTAAAATTAATTAGGGCCAAGAACTGACAAAAAAACTCACCATACCTTTGTTCAAAGGCAGCAGGCTGAACCTGTATCTACTGACTGATTTAACAATAATGTGACTGCTATTTCAATCCCAAAATCGAAAGACATCATCTATTTTCTATGAATAATCTCAAAAGGAAGTCCAGTGACACTTGGTCCAACTAATCCAGATCTATGGACTGTCACTTATATGTTCTATGGACTGCTGACACCTAATTCTGGGATAGGAGTATCAAGGTTAACTTGCCTTGTATCAAGTTCTTATCTCTGTTATTTATAAATATTGATCAACTAATATCTTACTTCTCAATACCATTTGTATAAGTGAATCAACAGATGTTTTTCATCAATTATCTGCAATTCCCTTGGTAGGATTCATCAAAAATAGATTCTAACCTGATTTCAATAAACTAATGGATGCAAATAGCTCAGTATCTGATATTAGAGCATTAACTTCTAATAAAGCTCAGAGCTTGCTCCATATTTCAAAATTAGTGTATTACTGGAATCTACTAACTGAATAGATACTAGTGTAGACAATTACTAAGTGACTAGGCAGACAGAGGCAACGATGATGACTAACTTACAAGGCAGTGAGGACCATGACTAAAGCCTGTCTCACACAGAACACAGTTGGGCACACGGTTCCAATACGGTATACTCGGTTATACACGGGTTGACTGGTACGAGTATTGAGCTCCAACCGTGCCTGTGGATGAGTTAGTACGATTTAGACTCGAATGTAGCATGAGTATGTACGAACAAAGCACGGATATACTCGGTCAAGCAAGGTTTATCACGGTTTGAACACTATTTGCAAACGATTTTCATACGATTGTTGTACGGTTCTAGTACAGTCTGTTACGGCCTAGTACGATTAAACACGACTTTTACTCGATTAACTGGACATTTTCAGGGTTTACATACGGTCCCACCAACTTTTCTTCGATTTATATTCCATACGATTTATATACGATATTGACAAGGTTGAGCTCACTCGTGGAGTGGACTTCATGTGCAGTTGTATATACGGTCTCACACGGTCTCTCAGTCTTGTATGATCGCTAATACGGTAATACACAGACATGGCATCCGTGCCAGTTTTTTAAAAGTTTTAAAAATCATACACGGCTTTCACGGATACACTCGAATGGTCCGAGTGTAACTCGGATAAGGCCACGGTTGGTTCGGTTGTATGTACGGCTTACACGGGTGGCCAACCGTATAAGCTGTGTGTTCTGTGTGAGACAGGCTTAACAGGCTTACTATGTATACCACCACTGACCAACTATGCAGACAGCAAAGAAAACCATGTCTAACTGAAAGGCTAACATTGTATGAGGGTTGTTCAGAAAGTTTTGAGGCAACCTTGTTAAGTTTAGTAGCCAAATGAATATTTAAACAAAAAAACATTTGTAACTTATGGTAATTTTTTATCGACATCTGCGCAAAATTTCAGAAAAATACCACATCGATTTCACATAAAACATTGCTTGCATAGGTAACAATGAACATACGATGCAGTGCTCTAAGTAAAAAAAATGTCATAATACTTGACATCAAATGTTAAACGTCTTTCTTTCTTGAAGTATTGTCTGTCACATTTCAAGCATTTTGCATATCTTCTTTCTCAATGTTTGAATACATTCATATACCAGTAACTTGTGGTAAAGACACAATAGATGATTTTAGTGCCTAAACGCAATCTTTATAAACAATCGCTTTTCTGTCAATGACGGCGTCTCCATAGAGGGCATATCTGCCTTCGCACAAATGCAACTGCTGTTTTTGTGAATGGTTTAAAACAATTGATATAAGACATCACAAAAAGAAAATGATGTTATGAACAAATTATCAAGGTTTCGCTGAAAAATATGATTAACAAGATACGAAAAATAGGATTGGTTTCTAAATTCAATGCTGTGCTGGCCATAGGATAGCTGTGTTGCTATGGTTACTGCTGAACACACCCTTATGCTACAACTGCGCCAAAATGAATTGTTTTCATATTTATAATAAAATTAAATATATGTGAACACAATATTTAGCTTGAACACAAATCAATTTTGTGTTTGAATTCTAAACTGAATATTGAGGTGTGTCTCAAAACTTTCCGAACAACCCTCGTATACCTTGAGTGTCAGACAGCAAAGTTGACCATGACTAAGTGAATGGCATTATTACATTATCTGCACAGATGATTACACTGATTTGCTAGCTGATCTAGATCTACAGTGGTCGCAAATAGGATACAAGTGGTACCACTGTATTAAAGGATTAAACACTATCACTTACCTTGATACAAAGGCACAAAGAGAATGGTAGTGTGATGATAATGACAATGAGGGACAGGAACCACAGAATGTAGCCACAACAACCCAGGCCACCTGAGCCCGAATCCGGGTCTTGTCCTCCTGAAAGCAGAAAACACAAAAACTTATTAGTTCTCATTACATGTATAGCCATTACTTTTAAAGCTGACATCATGAAGAATAAACTTACTAAGGTTTGAGGGATCAGACAATAAAAATGGCTGTTTTATATGCTGGCTTGCTTTTAAGACCTCAGTTCTGTCAATAGAGACTACTCTGTCTGTCTTGGGTTCTGCACAATGTTTACATTTGTTATTGCTAAAGCTGTTTATATTGCAGTAGTTAAGATGTTCACATTCTAGAACTAATTTGTTGTATAGCAAACAAGCCCCTTAACATGTGTACTGCAAACAAGCCCCTTAACACATGTGTACTGCAAACAAGCCCCTTAACACATGTGTACTGCAAACAAGCCCCTTAACACATGTGTACTGTAAACAAGCCCCTTAACACATGTGTACTGTAAACAAGCCCCTTAACACATGTGTACTATAAACAAGCCCCTTAACACATGTGTACTGCAAACAAGCCACTTAACACATGTGTACTGCAAACAAGCCCCTTAACACGTGTACTGCAAACAAGCCCTTAACACAGTTGTACTGCAAACAAGCCCCTTTACACACGTGTACTGCAAACAAGCCCCTTAACACATGTGTACTGTCAACAAGCCCCTTAACACATGTGTACTGCAAACAAGCCCCTTAACACGTGTACTGCAAACAAGCCCCTTAACACATGTGTACTGCAAACAAGCCCCTTAACACACGTGTACTGCAAACAAGCCCCTTAACACATGTGTACTGTCAACAAGCCCCTTAACACATGTGTACTGCAAACAAGCCCCTGTTACACATGTGTACTGCAAACAAGCCCCTTAACACATGTGTACTGTAAACAAGCCCCTTAATACATCTGTACTGGTAACAAGCCCCCTAACACATGTGTACTGGAAACAAGCCCCTTAAGATGTGTACTGCAAACAAGCCCCTTCACACATGTGTACATATTTTGCAAGCAAAACAAAATTAATGAGATTTGGATTCAAAGCAATCATACAGATAATACCAATTTCATTATTGGCAAAATGGTCTGAAAAAATAACCAACAAACGAAGAAAGCAGAACAATTATAATTAGTTGGCTTCATTTTCCGACTAAATTCAATTAGAAATCTCCACAAGCTCAGCATAACCTCAGAAAAGAGAGAACTTGATCAGGTGAGAAAAAATAACATGGTAAAAGTCTCAAGCTGTCTCATGATCAAAAGGCAATCTTTGATACCAGGTGAGAGTAAGTTGGCTGACTACCTGGTAGCGCCATGCAGCTGTGCTATCAGTGACTGCTTCTTGGGATGCATTAAGAATCTTACAAATATTGAAATCAAAGCACTGAAAGGACTGGAGTTGTTCAGTACTATGTTCAAAACTTTTTAATCACAGTAATTCTCAAAGCTGGATCCATTAAACAATGGTTTACTATTATAGATCATGCTCAAATAAATGAAATTCTAATTTGTAACTTATATCACTGTAGTTTTATACTTTAAACATGATAAAAGGCATCAAATATGAAGAGATGCATAGAAGTAGAATATAAAGCAGACTTCCAAACTATTTCCAGACTGGTCTGGAGATTTCTGTTGGGAGTTTAGCCAGAGTGTTATACACAATAGTTTAATTACACCATGAATGCAACAGTGAACATAATTTTGTATTAATTTTCTGGATATTACTGATTTGTTTTACAGCTTCACATAGTTGGCATAATAAGCTGATGCAACTGTAGAAACTGCCACTGAATTGTTGTACTAAACAACCAACTACCTTAAAAAAATTCCCATATCTTGTTCCAATGTTGACAGATAGTGAAATGTGAGAGTTACCTACCATGATCAACATTTATCACTATCTTGTCCTTTTCAATAGCTGTCATTGTAATGAGCAGTTATAGCTTACTTAATACACTACAATCGCTTATGTTTTAAACACAACTGTAAAGTTTTATCCTATAGATAACTTTGAAAACATTTAAAAAGTTCCTCGATCAAGTTCTATAATCCTGAAACTGGTCCAGGTAGCAAATTAGATTTTAATTGAACTAATAAAAAGATTTCCACATAAAACAAAGAACTGGCACACAAAGTTCCCAATGATCCAGTCACTGCAACCTATGTCAGTAAACAGTGCACCTGTATCTTATTATAAATCTAAGCAGGAATCATGATGTACCCTGAGCTAGACTACAGAGATACCACATGGCCAAACAAATCAATGCTTTTGTTTAGTAATCTGCAAAACCATGGAAATAAGTAAATAAGTAAATATCACAATATTCAATCAATTACATGTATGTATGAATAGCCAAAACTGAGTAATTATAAGTTAACAACAAGCACATGGGATGAGACCTAGACTGGCCAACAAATCAGTGTATCAACAATTATATAGAAACTTTTTTGCTGCTTTTGACAAAATTTTAACAATTTTTTTTTCATCAGCTATGCTGCAATTTTGCAAGCTAAACATTACAAGGGATTTGGAAGTATCAAAAAACCTTTATGCCAGTGTATTACATTTAACATTTGTCAGAATTACATGTAATGACTTAATTAACTAGAGTTTATAGTTGCCAAGGCTTGAAACACATCACTTATCCCTAATGGTACTTACCTTCTGACTAACACTTATAAGCACATCACAATGTTTTACATAGATTTCTATAGCTATTTACTTTTGACTATATATTTAGGTCTACATATCGTTTTCCAAAAAATTCTATATTTAGACAGAACTAGTTGAAAATAATATTATATGCTTATTCTTTAACCAATGTGAGTATGGAAAATGAACATGCAGTAACATTTTTGAAAAAATAAGCAAGAAATAAAATAATGGGATATTTGTAACCCAAAAAATAATATTATGAACAAATAGAACACAATTTTGCCTGATCTATTTTTCATTACCCAATATATCAGATTGTATAGATATGGTGTATTTCTATAGTAACCAAGATATTACTGATTGTATCTATGAACATCATTAAAAAAATCATCTCTCATACAGAATCCTGTCATTATTGGACTATTCATAATATCCAAGCAATTTGTTCTCCGGGAAAGTTCTACACTATTCTATCGCAGCTCAGATTCATTTGGGTCAGAACTGAAAGAAATGATTTTCAAATGTAATAAGAAATGGGTAATGAAGTATTGACACTTTAGAACATGGTGGATTTTGATATCTTGATGCAGGACAGTAATGCCGAAAAACCTAAATCCAAAAAAAACCCTTTTCTTTAATCTACATTAAATCACCCAGACTAACCTGGTAAGCTTTGCGAACGGCACTAGGCTGCGATCAGGGCATATGCAACGCTTTTAACAGGCATAACCAGTGTCAATGTAGGAGGTTTTGTGGGGTAGGGTAAAAAAAAACGCGTTTTTTGGCTAGATTTCTAAAAAATACTCAAACCAATAGGCCTATTTAGCTTTCAAGTCATGAAGTCTTTAGTGATGTAACGATTATCGATTAAAATCGCTTAATCTATTAAAGACATTCGATTTGATAAATGATGTCATTCTCTCATAATTGATTTATATTGATATTTACCACTGTCTGTAAAATACAGCATAATTAGGCATATTATAGTCATATATTTGTACAAGTCATTTTTTAAATATTTTTTGGACCTTGTAGGCATTTATTGCCATTTACAACCTGTTTTGGGGGTTGCAGGGATTCCAATATATGCAGATTTTTGCATTTTGATGCAAAAAAATTGAATTGTTCCACTTTTGACTGGATATAATTTTTGCAAAGTCATTGTTCTTTCATCCAATTTTCATTCAATATTTAGTACATGAAAAATATTAATGAAACTAGAAATGTGTCCATAGGACACGGATGCCCCCGCTATGCATCGCTTTCAGATACTTAAGTGCAATGATGGGAATAATAGCATTTCAAAGACAGTGATGTTCGAGTAATTATAAGAATATACATAAACTTGATGATCAAGTAAATTATTTGTATTTGTGGCACTGTTGTCTTCTCATTACGGAAATGTCTGTGAAGAAGTTGGTGGTAATGCAATGCAATGTCATAGTGAACATTTGTGCCAAGTTATTTTGAAATCCCTTCATTCATAAAGAAGTTATAGCCCGAACAAGTAAATTCAAGTTTTAGTAACTGTGACCTTGACCTTGGACTTACAGGCATGGGTAATGTACGCAACACACCGCCTTGTCATGGTGAACATTTGTGCCAAGTTATTTTGAAAACCCTCCATTCAAAACAAAGTTATAGCCCAGACAAGAAAATTCTATTTTTAGTAACAGTGACCTTGGACCTACAGGCATGGACATGGTACACGACTCACCACCTTGTCATGGTGAACATTTCTGCCAAGTTATTTTGAAATTACTCTATTCCTAACGTAGTTACAACCCTGACAAGAAAATTCTATTTTAGTAACAGTGACCTTGACCTTGGACCTACAGGCATGGGCATGGGTACGGGACACACCATCTTGTCATGATGAACATTTGTGTCAAGTTATTTTGAAATCAATCTATTCCTAACAAAGTTATAGCCCAGACAAGAGAATTCTATTTTTAGTAAAAGTGACCTTGACCTACAGGCAAGGGCATGGTATGCAATACACCGCCCTGTCATGGTGAACATTTGTGTCAAGTTATTTTGAAATCCCTCAATTTATAATGAAATTACAGACTGGACAAGAAAATTCTTAGTAATAGTGACCTTGACCTTGGACCTTCAGGCTTGGGTATTGTGCGGACACACTGCCTTGTCATAGTGAACATTTGTGCAAAGTTATTTTGAAATCCCTCCATTCATAACAAAGTAACAGCCCGAACAAGAGAATTCTATTTTAAGTAACAGTGACCTTGACCTTTGACCTACAGGCATGGGCATGGTATGCAAAACATCGCCCTGTCATGGTGAACATTTGTGCCAAGTTATTTTGAAATCCCTCCATTC
The DNA here is from genome assembly GCA_038501625.1 of Corbicula japonica. Taxonomy (NCBI): domain Eukaryota; kingdom Metazoa; phylum Mollusca; class Bivalvia; order Venerida; family Cyrenidae; genus Corbicula; species Corbicula japonica. The sequence continues at coordinate 464,904 of JAZAYU010000168.1, forward strand.
ATAACAAAGTAACAGCCCGGACAAGAAAATTTTATTTTTAGTAACAGTGACCTTGACCTTCGACCTAAAGGCTTGGGCATGTACGTGACATACCGTCTTGATATGGTGAACAATTATACCAAGTTATTTAAAAATCCAATAATAAATAACAAAGTTACAGAGCGGACAAGATTTTGCAAGAAAATTCTATTTTTAGTAACAGTGACCTTGACCTTGGACCTACAGGCATGGGTATTGTCAAGATACACCGCCTTGTTATGGTGAACATTTGTGCCAAGTTATTTTGAAATCCCTCCATTCCAAACGAAGTTAAGGGCAAAGTGTATATTTTTCTTAACACAAAATGTAAGTGAAAAAGGGGCATAATTTGAAAAATATTGGAAGCAGGGTTATGGGTTTTGTTGTTTATGATGTAGATTTTGATGGTGAAAATATATTTCAAGTTTCAAGTCAGTATCTCAAGTAGTTTTAAAGTTATGGGCAAAATTCATATTTTGCTTAACACAAAATATAAGAAACAAGATATATTCCTATTAAAACTAATGTAAACGGAAGTATCAAAGGGCCATAACTTCTGAACGGAACATGTAAGAGCAAAACCCCACCTTTATGCACAACAACATATCAGGCCAAGCATTGTGGTAAAGTTTCATCAAATTCCCAGCAGAGGTGTAGGAGGAGTTGCGTTCACAAGACATATTCCTATTAAAACTAATGTAAATGGAATTATCAAAGGGCCATAACTTCTGAACTGAACATGTAAGAGCAAAACCCCACCTTTATGCACAACAACATATCAGGCCAAGCATTGTGGTAAAGTTTCATTAAATTCCCACCAGTAGTGTAGGAGGAATTGCGTTCACGAGATATACTCCTATTAAAACTAAATGTAAATGGAAGTATCAAAGGGCCATAACTTCTGAACGGAACATGTAAGAGCGAAACCCCACCTTTATGCACAACAACATATCAGGCCAAGCATTGTGGTCATGTTTCATTAAATTCCCACCAGTAGTGTAGGAGGAGTTGTGTTCACAAGATATACTCCTATTAAAACTAATGTAAATGGAAGTATCAAAGGGTCATAACTTCTGGAACATGTAAGAGCAAACCCCACCTTTATGCACAACAACATATCAGGCCAAGCATTGTGGTCAAGTTTCATTAAATTCCCACCAGTAGTGTAGGAGGAGTTGCGTTCACGAGAATATCGGACGGACGGACAGGAGCAACTCTTAATGCCCGTCACCATTTCATGGCGGGGGCATAAAAAATTATCTTTTATCTTTAAAATTCCAAATTTTATGTTAAAAGTGGCAGCAAGCACACAAAAGTAAGGGGTAATTTTGTAAGCTATTACTAAGAAACCATTTTGTGAATGAAACACTGAGCTATTTCATAAACTGGTTCTTATCAGTGAACTCACATTGGAAGTAGCAAATGATTCCAACCAATGATTGTTCATGATTTGCAACCAATAACCCAATACTATGATTGTATCTGAAATTTAATCAAATAATGGTTCAAGTTAAAGGATGTAGTAGTCTTTTGAATAGTGATTATTTAAATACTTTACTACCAATGGGATTACATCTGTATGTGATGCTATCATAATCTACAAATGCATTAACAATAGAACATGTTCATTCATCAAACCAAGATCATGTTGATGCACTTTCATACTTAATTCTATCTATTAGAATTCAGCTTCAACATTGAAACAAAACTAACATGGACATTTTACCAGCAGTATTTAAATTAATTAGTTTATGTATTGTTGTATATGTTGTATCTTGATTTCTCACAGAAAAAGCCCTGTATTATTTTTCCCAGACTCTTCAATGCCTTTGTAGTTGCAGCTTGCTGCTTAAGGTCGCAGTGTATTTGTAGTCTTTTATATAATTAGTTTTTGAGGAAACTGACCCCAAAAATAGGGTAAAGCATTTATGTTACACAACATAGTATGACTGTATAGTGTTTAATTGAACTGATTCTCTGAATTGTCTTATTTATATTTAAAGTAGCTAGTTTATAGTACATAACATAATTATACAATAAAGGTACATAGCAAAACACAGGCATTAACCTTCAAAGCGAGTGTCAAAGTTTCCGATTATTTTCTGATTTAAATCGATTTCTTCTAGGAATTTTGATTCGATAATCGATTATGATATTTGTCTGATTCTGCAACACTTCTAGTCTTCTCTGTGTCCAGAATATGGTAGATTGCTCAATCATTCCTGAAAATGCACCAGGAATCATCTGTTTACTTTCCTTCAATTTGATTGTCAACGTTTAATGGCTAGAAACAGTAATTAAAAGTGTATATAGTATCTGACAGTAAAAAATCAGGTGTTTCTTTTCTCTCCACAGTGAGTTTTTACTTAAACTATAAAGCTATCACTTCAGCTGATTCTGGACTCACCTCCTTAAACATTCATAAATTTATGATCTCGAAGCTAGAGTCAGGTGGACATATAAACCTCATCCCACCACTTCAACAAGGCTATATTGTTTTGCTCCAGTGCCTTTAAATTGTCTCCAATATTTTCCAACTAGCATAAGTATTGGGACAATCTGGGAACCCTGAACAACTATCAGTTCTCAGGTTGAAACATTGTTAGTCACACTAGACTCAAACAAGGTGAAATTTGTTAATTTCCTTGCTCCACTGCACTGAGTCATGTAAGGAATCTATGCTAATTATATACTTGTGCCTACCCTGACACACCACCGGAGTAGTCTATTCTTACAAGCTCTTTGTGACCACTGGCCGCTTTCCCAACCTAATACAAAATTTAATGAACTTCCACTTCTCTACCATAATTTCTAAACTAAGTTGACTTATTGTTGCTCCCAATTTGGAAGTTGATGTTTGTTAAAAACAAGAGACGATGCAATTTAAGCAATCTTCCTAAATTTTCAGTGAAAAAGGGGCATAATTATGACAAAATACAGTCAAGAGTTATGAAACTTGTTCTGATATTTGCTATTTCGATGTTAGTCAACTATCTTTATTTTCAAAGCTGTACAAAATGGTTAATGAGAAAAAGTGAACTTAAACAAAAAAATTTAATGACTTAATTGTTTATGCCCGCCCATCTGAGCCCTCCTAAAGACATATCCCAATCTATTGGTAATAACCAGTTTTCCAAAGCAATAAAACCTGGTTAACAATGGAAAAATAACAAACATTATTCAATCAGCAATACTGTAGACAGATTATATCAATATAGTGCATAGAAAAGTGAAGTGATCCTTTTCACTCTCATTTACATTAAATACAGACATTAATAAACATTGCAGTAGCTAATGCCGAATAAAATCTCTAGGTTAATGGAAAAAACACTTACTTAGAACTACATTATTCAAATTTATTCCAGTAACGTTTCTTAAATTTATCTTTATGTCAAATGTTAACACAATTCTTGGAAAACCAAGAATCAAATTGAATATTTATTTATATTCTGTCAGATGAATGAAATACCATGATCCTGCTCTATCTGACATTATTTCGGTTGGTATCTTTTGTACACTAGAAGTTTCCGTTTTTTATACGTAACTGGAAAATGTGATTTTTGCATCTGACCATCATCTGCTACAACAAACCAACCCCCATACTCATTTTAAAGGCCCAATAAACTTGTCAAACAGCATATTTTTTATTAACCTAAACATTTTAGATTTCACTTGTATGCATAATAACACAAAAAATAAACCTTACAATAAGAAAAGGGTATTTCTTATTGATTTGCAGCCTGTTTTGCGGATCGTTTATCTTGTTTACAAAACAAACAGAAACTCATTCCGAGCTGATTTTTGGCAACTCTCGGCAGGCGACGGTCGCTAATGATGCAGAAGTGCATAAATTGATGACGTATTCCTTACTAAAAACCGTTACCGGGATAGGTCGTATAACATTTACATCTTTCTTTGTTTAAAACTTAAAGAATCTCTATTTTTCCGAATCCTTTAAAGAAGGTCCTCGTCTTTTTCTTTCCATGTTTGCATGATTTTGTGTTTACAACTTTTATGTGAATGACGTCACCGTGTTCTGCGTTCTTACGGACCACATACGGAAAAAAACGATAACTTTTCGCCGAGTGATTGTACATGTAAACATTGGTTAGTAATTTTGTGGGGTACAAAAATACTGTGACATTTTAATTCGGACCAGGTCTCAATGATTGGGGATTGTTTGAGAACATAAATATTTGGTCATTTATACTTTCTTTTGAAAAGGGTCAACGCGGTTAATTAATTTTCACAATGAAAACAAAAAGTTTTGACAAGTTTATTGGGCCTTTAAAAAGACCAATCTAAAGAATGCTGTTTTGATCTGGATCAACACTGTTCATTTCTTGGTCAGAATCAATCATGCCCAAGGTTATAAAACTAAGCATGGAAACCAGTCTCAAATCTCAACCTTCAGCCTCAATGAATCTAAGTGACCTGTGTGTAATCTCATTGACTTGTTGGTTTGTCCAAGTTAGGGTTCGAGAACCAATATGTATATCCAGATAGTTACATTGATGTGCAGAATGACCAGATCCAGAGATCATACAAGAAAAAAACGTCGCCACGCGCCGAAAACCAGGTTTTCATTTAATACTTGTATTTGATATCAATTGATCAAGCTAACTCAAGTTATTATGAAATTGAATTTCCATGACCATGACCTTGATCAAAGAGGTCTGAGGAGCAATCCTGAGTTGCGTCTAGGTATAAGCTATCCACACACCAAGTTTGGTGTCAATAGGTCAAAGAAAACTGAAGTTATTACATGGAAACTGATTTTCTATTTTAAGCAACAAGCAACAGTGACCTTGAGCTTGATCAAAGACACATGCGAAGCAATTCCAAGTTGCATCCCATACAGGCTTTCCACACACTAAGTTTGGTGTCAATAGGTCAAAGCAAACTCAAGTCATTGAGCAGAAACTGAATTTCTTTTTTAAGCAACAGTGACCTTGACCTTGATCACAGACATCAGGTAGCAATCTCAAAGTTGTGTCTTGATATAAGCCACATACCAGGTTTGGTGTTGATAGGTCACAGCTTACTCAAATGATTATGTGGAACCTGAATTTCTATTTTTGGAACAGTGATCTTGACCTTGATCACAGACACCAGGTAGCAATCCTGAGTAGCATCTTGATATAAGCTACAGACACATCAAACTTTGGCGTAAATAGGCCAAAGCAAACTCAAGTTATTGAGCAGAGCTGAATTTGACCTTGACCTTAACCAGAGACACCTGGGTGGTAATCCCACGCTGCCTCTTGATATAAGAAATCCACATACCAAGTTTGTCAACAATAGGCAATTTGGAGTCAATTGACAACTTTCACGAAAAAAAAAATTCTAAGTGAAAAAGGGGCATAACTTTGGCAAAATACAGTCATGGGTTATGAAACTTGCCCTGATTATTGATATTGTGATGTCCGACAACTATGTTAAGTTTCAAAGCTGTACCTTGAACGGTTACTTAGTAAAAGACAACTTTAACAAAAAACTTAACCAAAATTCTAAGTGAAAAAGGGGCATAACTTTGGCAAAATACAGTCAGGGGTTATGAAACCTGCCCTGATTATCGGTATTGTGATGTCCGACAACTATATTAAGTTTCAAAGCTGTACCTTGAACAGTTACTGAGAAAAAGACAACTTTAACAAAACTTAACAAAAATTCAAAGTGAAAAAGGGGCATAACATTGGCAAAATACAGTCAGGGGTTATGAAACTTGTCCTGATAATTAGTATTGTGATGTCAGATAACTATGTTAAGTTTCAGGCTCTATCTTGAACAGTTACTTAGTAAAAGACAACTTTAACAAAAAACTTAACCAAAATTCTAAGTGAAAAAGGGGCATAACTTTGGCAAAATACAGTCAGGGGTTATGAAACCTGCCCTGATTATCGTTATTGTGATGTCTGACAACTATGTTAAGTTTCAAAGCTGTACCTTGAACAGTTACTGAAAAAAAAAACAACTTTAACAAAAAACTTAACCAAAATTCTAAGTGAAAAAGGGGCATAGCTTTGGCAAAATACAGTCAGGGGTTATGAAACTTGTCCTGATAATTAGCATTATGATGTCAGATAACTATGTTAAGTTTCAAAGCTCTACCTTGAACGGTTACTGAGAAAAAGACAACTTTAACAAACAAGAGCCGTCAGTGACGGGTTATGCTCCCCGACGCTGCTTTGTCACAAATATTTTTTTATTAGTACAGGAAGAACTTGTAAGAAAGCAATTGCATTTGAAAGTTTTCTTTAGAATTAAAAGAGAAAGCATTGTACAGTATTTGAAAAAATTATAAAAGGGATATCTTTTTCAAATATGTTTGTTTGTTTGTTTGGGGTTTAATGCTCGCTTACAGGCGGACAGTTCACCTAACCATCGTTCCAGGGTTTGTTTGGGGTTTAACGCCCGTTTTCAACAGTATTTCAGTCATTTACAGGCAGGCAGTTCACCTAACCATCGTTCCTAGGAAGTAACAGTACTAAACACCAATGTCCGTAAGCAACTGCCTGCTTTCTCAATCGTAAGATTTTGTTCTGGGGTAGTAGCAGTACTGGGTAGTAGCAGTACTAAACACCAAAATCCGTAAGCAATTGCCTACTTTCTCACTTGTAGAGTTCCGGCTCCAGTGGGGTTCAAACCTCACAGCGGTGAGAGGCTGTGGTTTACAAGCGCAAAGCTGTAACCACTAGACCACAGAGGCGGTCTTTTCAAATATGTATGTATATATGTAAATAATAATACAGTTTTATAAAGCAAAAATATATGAGATGATGCATTAAGAGTTACATTATTTTGATTATAGAACTATTTGCATTTTACAGTACAGCTTTTATGATATGTATAACTCAAAAATTAAATAAAAAAGAAAAGTTATACAAAAAGTAAGAGAAATTTCCAAGGGCAATAAATAAAAAATGAATAAAGCAAGAGTTATGGTTCTCATGCACTGCACTGCTCCTCATTGAGATCATTCTACTCATGAAGTTTCAAGTTCATAACTCTTATACTTTGTGAGATATTCCCCAGACAAAAAATAAGTATCAGAAATTTCAAAGGGCACTAACTCAAAAATGAATAAAGCAAGAGTTATGGCTCTTGTGCGATGCACCGGTCCTCATTGAGATCATTATACTTATGAAGTTTGAAGTTCATAACCCTAATACTTCGTGAGATATGCCCCGGACAAAAAATAAGTATGAGAAATTTCAAAGGGCATTAACTCAAAAATGAATAAAGCAAGAGTTATGGCTCTTGTGCGCTGCACCGGTCCTCATTGAGATCATTATACTTATGAAGTTTGAAGTTCATAACCCTAATACTTTGTGTGATATGCCCTGGACAAAAAATAAGTAAGAGAAATTTCAAAGGGCAATAAATCAAAAATCAATAAAGCAAGAGTTATGGTTCTTTTGCAATGCACTGCTCCTCATTGAGATCTATCTACTTATGAAGTTTCAACTAAATAACTCTTATACTTTGTGAAATAAGCCCTGGACAAAAAGTAAGTATGAGAAATTTCAAAGGGCAATAACTCAAAAATGAATAAAGCAAGAGTTATGGTTCTTGTGCACTGCACTGGTCCTCCCTGAGATCTATCTAGTTATGAAGTTTCAACTTCATAACTCTTATACTTTGTGAGATATGCCCTGGACAAAAAGTAAGTATGAGAAATTTCAAAGGGCAATAACTCAACAAGAGCTGTCAGAGGAGACAGCATGCTCGACTATTCGAATCATTTGAAACAAATGCAATTTGAAGATTAAAACAGTAACAACTATGGCCATACATTCATGTGCAATCAGTAAAAATATTAACAAATATTAACAAGTGAATGGTAAGGGAAAAATTCATTTCAAATAACAGAAATAATTTCTTAATGTACCATAAATATTAAACTGAAAAGGGGAATAACTATGAAATATTTCTGAAGTTGTTAGAAAACTTGTTAGAAATTTTTTTATTAGAGATATTTACTTTTAGTCAATTATCAATCACTTCAGTAATGTTACAGAAAAGAACTGACCTAAAGGCATGGAAATGGTACACGACTCACCACCTTGTCATGGTGAACATTTCTGGCAAGTTACTATATTCCTAATGTATTTAAAACCCTGACAAGAAAATTCTATTTTAGTAGCAGTGACCTTGGACCTACAGGCATGGGCATGGTACGGGACACACCAACTTGTCATGATGACCATTTGTGTCAAGTTATTTTGAAATCACTCTATTCCTAACGAAGTTACAGCCCGGACAAGAGAATTCTATTTTTAGTAACAGTGACCTTGACCTACAGGCATGGTCATGGTATGGGATACAACACCCTGTCATTGTGAACAATTGTGAAATCCGTCCATTTATAATGAAGTTACATCCCGGACAAGAAAATTCTGTTTTAAGTAACAGTGACCTGGACCTTCAGGCTTGGGTATTGTGTGGACACACTGCCTTGTCATAGTGAACGTTTGTGCAAAGTTATTTTGAAATCCCTCCATTCATAACAAAGTAACAGCACGGACAAGAGAATTCTATTTTTTGTAAGATTGACCTTGACCTTTGACCTACAGGCATGGGCATGGTACGCGACACACCACCCTGTCATAGTGAACATTTGTGTCAAGTTATTTCGAAATCCCTCCATTCAAAACAAAGTTACAGCCTGGACAAGAAAATTCTATTTTTAGTAACAGTCACCTTGACCTTGGATCTACAGCCATGGGTATTGTGCGGACACACAGCCTTGTCATTGTGAACATTTGTGTCGTTATATTGAAATCCCTCCATTCATAACAAAGTTACAGCCCGGACAAGAAAATTCTATTTTTTGTAACAGTGACCTTGACCTTCGACCTACAGGCATAGGTATTGTACGCGACACACCGCCTTGTCATGGTGAACATTTGTGCCAAGTTATTTTGAAATCCCTCCATTAATAATGAAGTTAAGGGCCAAGTGTATATTTTGCTTAACACAAAATGTAAGTGGAAAAGGGGCATAATTTGAAAAATATTGAAAGCAGGGTTATGGGTCTTGTTGGTTATGATGTAGATTTTGATGGTGAAAATATATTTCAAGTTTCAAGGCAATATCTCAAGTAGTTTTGAAGTTATGGGCAAAATGCATATTTTGCGTAAACAAAATATAAGAAAAAAGGGGCATAACTTGAAATATATTGACAGCAGAGTTATGGGTCTTGTTGGTAATGATGTAGAATTTGATGGTGAATATATATTCCAAATTTCAAGTTGATATCTCCAGTAGTTTATAAGTTATGGACCAAAGTGCATATTTTCCTTAACGCAAAATTTAAGTGAAAAAGGGGCATAACTTAAAAAATATTTGTAGCAGAGTTATGGGTCTTGTTGGTAATGATGTAGAATTTGATGGTGAATATATATTTCAAGTTTGAAGTTGATATCATTAGTAGTTATTAAGTTATGGACCAAAGTGCATATTTTGTTTAACGGACGGAGCCGCCGACGCCGACGCCGACACCGGGGTGAGTAGGATAGCTCCCCTATTCTTCGAATAGTCGAGCTAAAAATGAATAAAGCAAGAGTTATGGTTCATGTGCACTGCACTGCTCCTCAATGAGATCTAACTACCTATGAAGTTTAGTGTTGATACCTCTTATAGGTTTTGTGTAATTGTCCGGACAATATTATGACGAACGGACGAACGGACGGACGAACGGACGTTCTTACGAACGTCATTTATGTGGCTACTCTATTGTCCTCTCTATTGTTCTTTTAGCCACATAAAAGAAAAAATAGCCACGTAACAGAACGGAATGAATAGAATTTACCGTTACCATTGTTCTCATAGCCACATAAATGGCGTTGGTAAGCACGAACGGACGGACGAACGGGATGGACGGACGGACAAAGCGGCAACTATATGCTCCCCCGAATTTCGGGGGGAGCATAAAAACTTAACCAAATGTTGACGCCCGTCCGCCGCCCAACGACATACCCCAATCTAATAACCGGGATTTTTCTAAAGAAAACCTGGTAAAAAACTAAGTTTTGAGATCAGTCTCAAATCTCAAGGATCTGATTGGCTTAAATGGTGACTGGTCGCCATTTCAGCCAATCAGATGCTTGAGATTTGAGACTGATCTCCAGATTTAGTTTTATGATCTTGGGCACAGGATCTACACCAGTTGAACATGCTATATAAGCCAATTGGAGTATACAGTTAAACTCTTATAAATGACAATAATTTCACACTAATCTAATGCTGTTACCTGAAATATTATATCCGGGTCCTTGCTCAGTGTTCATATGTTTTGGTTCCCCATTACCATCATAATCTGCCATGTTAACAATCTCCTCGGTATCCTTGGATGTCATTGATCACACCTCAAAACTTCACTTATTTCACTTAGTTATTACAAGTTATTCAGTTAGTATCCAACTGGTACAAGTTTCATATCACTGTACGATGGAGGCAGAACATGTAATTATCCCTTCACTCTATATATATACACCTTGTTATCTGTGTGTGACCAGTATAGATCCAGATCAGCCAGTGCCCAAGGTTATAAAGCTGAGCATGGAAACCAGTCTCAAATCTCAAGCATCTGATTGGCTGAAATGGCGACTGGTCGCCATTTCAGCCAATCAGATGCTTGAGATTTGAGACTGGTTTCCAATCTCAGCTTTATAACCTTCAGACCAGCACATCTCTGCCATCTGATCAGAATCTGCACTGTTTGCTTTTTGGTCAGAAATAACCTCATTAATAATAAGCAAACAGTGCAGATCCTGATCAGACTGTGTGGATGTACCCGCTGATCTGGATCTACACTGTTTGCCCATGCCATAAAGGGGTGTATGTGGAGAAAAGTGTTAATAAACAATAATGATTCCCATGTAATGATCTCTATTCCATCCTATCAGAAAGATCACTGATCCATGTGTTATGTGAAAATTAACTTACTGAAATTCATCACAAATTAGTAACATTAAACAGAATATTTATATATTTATAATAAAAGTAAATTAGAGTTCCTGTTATAACAAAAATTTGTGGAATCGTTTAGTGAATTGAGATTGTAGATGAAGATTAAATGATTTCAGACAAAACTTCTGGAGCACTTGTGTTAGTTCCAGACACTTGCCATACATCAAACTGTTACCCAAATAGTTTTTGCGACCAATTCATTTTGTTAATGTCTAAATCAACTAAATCAGCTGATATTGTTAACATTGTCTGCATTTTTTTTGCAAATATTGTTATGTTATATTTTCTGAATAAAGAATCATTGAAGTGTTTTTCAATATATTTACACATATATATAATAAACATATTTCTTTAAAATAATGATTTTGGAAATACTTGATTCGCTGTTGCTTCTCATGCAGGAATTTTTTGTATACATTAATGTATAAATATATATTTATACAATTAATAATCTTACTAAGCCTTATTTTTCCCTGAAAGTATCTATAGAACACATTCCTATAGCATTTCTAGCTTTAATTGGTAAAATTAGAGAAATGATGTATAAAATTTCCTGCGAGAAACAGTTCTAGTTTTGAAATAAATCTATACTTTTATTATGAGGAATTATTTTCTTCCTTGTTTTATTCCCAGACTCAGCTTTTTCCTTGTTCCTATCTAAGAGAAGTTTGCTTCCAATAAACTTAATGAATCTTGAAAAAATAAAAAAATACAGTAGTTTCTCAATAAACAATGAAGTAATTCTGCTTGATTTGCATCATAGGAACCATTATGTCTGCTGTGCTGTGCAATCTAAACATGAATCTGCCACATTTTACAGCAAGTATATGTTATAACAGTGCAAAAATTATATTGCCTGCTACAAACTTCTCCAACTAAATTTCCCTAATTAGAAAGCATTTTAATGAATTATCACCGATTAACTCTATTTTACATGTTTATAAATAAAATTAAATGAGGAAAATACTATTAAATAAATCCTTTAGCAATATTTCACAATGATTTGCATCTATTAAAGAAGAATCCCAAACAGAAATGTTCCACAATCACTGCCTATTATCCATCAGCTGTGTATAACAACATGTTCCGAGTAATCTATACAAACCAGATCAAGGCTGGCAGGATAGCAGAAGTTTCTAATGCCCCTGCTTCCAAGCAAACACACTGTCAGAGAAATATTCAGAAAATATTGACTCTTTCCTCAATAACAAAACAGGAATTAGAAGTATCTTCTGGATATACAACATACGAGGCAGCTCTAATTATTGTTAATCTACTTTGTGTAATGCAATAAAACGTCCTGGCTCCAAGGTTATAAAACTGAGAATGGAAACCAGTCTCCAAATCTCAAGCATCTGATTGGCTAAATATTTTATTTAAATATTTGCAGCATAATAATTGTGTTAAAGTTACAATATTTCAGAACCAGAATGATTTTACATTCCGGTAATTTTTGTCCATTCTGCAGCATAATTTCACAAATTAATATATGAATTTAATAAAGTAATAAAAATGACAGAAGCCGACGAGTGCCTCTACCCATTTTCCGTGGACATTATTATATGATCACAGAATATCCAAGTGTAACAAGTCCAGAAAATGACTATATATTTTATGCTAAAAGTGGTTCTTAGGGAGGTTCTTCTATTTAGGGGCCCACTACACTCCTCCCCTGCATGTTCATCAATAAAATGAAAATTATCAAAATCTCAATAACGGTTTAATGTCGTTCTATGACACTTTGCACAAGTGAATGTAACTAATGTATCTTTATAAGCTTTGGTTGCCGTATTACCCCTTTACACCATATAAATGCTTTGAATGCATTTGCAACCAGTGTAGAACCAGATTCGTGCCATCTGATTGGGATCTACATATGGTAGCATCTTGGTCAGAAATAACCTAAGAATCTAAAAGCAAACAGTTTATCTCAAACGGTTGGATAATTATACATAGAAAGAACGTAGCCACATTAAAAATGCATCTTTTAACCTAACATTGATGCTAAGATAGTGTAACTAAGTTATGGTCCATTACTACATAGATATGCCTTTTATCACATGGGCAACCAGTACAGATCTAGATCAGTGGGCTGCTAATTGATTTCTACAGTTGTTATTCATATAAAAGAAATAAGAAAGATTATAAGTACACATTGTATGAGCCTAAATGCAGTAATTTAGAGACTCAGGGAAATCGAGTGTATCTTATTATTAAAGGAATCAGGAGATATCTCAGATTTGCACTGAACAAAATGCTACACACTATATTTAGTGAAAATCCATCTAGCTTTTATTAAGGAGATATATCATTCTAAAGCTATTAGTGGAACAATTGTCAATCTGCTGGGCAACATATTTAGGAAGGCATTTACACTGACACAGATCGTGAGTAATTTGTGACATTTGCTAATGTGGAGAAGGGATTAGTTAATTGCAGGGTATTGATTGGAATGAATACTTCAATACTGATAATAACATTAATGCATTGTCCTGGGAGAGACATGAGGCCCAAACAGTCTGAAAAGCTCACTTCTGTTAAACCTATACTTCATATACAATTTAACCTGTCTAAGCAGCAACCTGCATTCAGCAACCACCTGTCTTAAACAACCAGTTTAACTGTCCTAATTTCACATTTTGTTATAATTTTTAGCTGTCTTAAACAGCCACCTGTATTAAGCAGCCACGTTTTGTCACTCCCTTGCATGACTGCTAAATACAGGTTTGAGTGTCAACGCCTTTTATTGCATAAGAAAACAGTGTAGATCCAGATCAGACAGCACATCTGATCAGATTATGATCTGTATTGTTTGCTATTTGGTCATTTGTGATAGATCATGTTATTCTTTAACAAGACACAAACATCAACTGGCATAATTTCTAAGATTAACAAAACATGAGTTTGCCAGGTCCATGAGTCTGTCACTGTCACAGTTGGATTGTTTAAAGTAAGCATGAAGCCCTTCAGGCATCACAAACTTTAAACAACCCATTTTTTTCCATATACAAAACACCATCAGATATAGAGTCAATCCTTAAGAAATGTCAGGTTTTTAAGAAATGTCAAAATATACCTTATTTACTTCTACTTCCAGTTTCAAGGGCAAAACATTAAGCTACATTATTTCACTAGACTGTTTTTCCTTTGAACACTTGAGTTGCCCTCTGATGCTATGTCAGAATAAAAATGCAAGTACAAAAAAGGGCACAACTCCATCAAATGTGACCTTGACCTAAAGAATTTGACATCATTACGGGTGTGTTGTCATAAGCAACATAATTTGAAAGTTTTGCGAAGAAATATTAAGAAATGGCAAACGTAAAGCCTACGTTAAGATTTCGTGATGGACGGACATAAGCAGGGACAAAGCGATCCCTATGTATCGCCTTTTCTTGGAATTGGCAACACACAAACCAACATTATTTTGACAGATGACCATAATATATTGTTTTAGGTCTGTTCAAATAGTATGCAAATGCATGTATCTCTCTTAAACAGCATTACAGGTCACATTATACTGGAATTCATAGTTAATAATAAATATTCAAAATAGCCTACTTTACAGTATACATCGTATTCTTTTGATTACAATTTAAAGCCCCAGCCCTAAACTTAAGAATATACTATTGAAAAATCATATTTGTCCATATAGACTCCAATATATAAACTCTCTAACAGAAAACAAAAGGTCTGATTGAATTCTTTCTTATTGACGGGATTTTCAATGATAATGTTAAATTATAGTTAACAAACTTTAAGAAGCTAAATATAATGGAGCTATATTTAGCAAATATTTTTGACGAAGCGACCACTTCATGTACGATCTCGATTTCTGTGACGTTTCGGAAATCCTACTTTCGCTTTTAGTCGCGCAGACCAAATTTATTTTAGCAAATTATAAATATTATTTAGCCCGAACTAATGCTGCAAATTTGTGCCTTTAGTTCCAAATACATGTAATATTTTTCTACAAGAGCGAGTTAAATTGAAGTAATGCCGCTTTAAAGCATATTAGATAGTCTTTAAGATGTATACTCTTCATTTACAGGAATGGTTAAACAGTGGAAATTCCTTTGAAATTTTTCATTAACAAAATATTGTCAGGTGAAGAGATTTGGTCAAGCTAGTGGCTGGGTGCGCAGCAGACACAACAGAATACACTACTGATGGTCATATTTCCTGTTACTGATCCTATCAGGGAAACAACAGTCAGGAACAGAAGCATTCCAGGATGGTAGGGAAAATAAACACTGATAACAATCTGACCAGCATCAAAGCTACTAATCACTATGTTAATTAGTAAACAAAGCTTCTGATCAACCTATTAATTGGTAAGCAAACACTGATAAGCCATCTTACACCAGCATACATTACACACCTCTGTCACAGTCCATCAGGGGAAGGTTTAACCCTTTCCTGTATAGATACACCTTTATTGCTAGGGCGAACAGTTTAGATTCAGATCAGCCAGCACATCCGTGCAGTCTGATCAGGATCTAAACTGTTCGCTTTTTGATTCATTATGTTATTTCTGACCAAAATGCGACCAGTGCAGATCCTGATCAGACGGCACGGATGTGCCGGCTGATCTGGATCTACACTGGTCGCACATGACTAAAAATGCGTATATATCAAGGAAAGGTTTAATCAAATCTGTTAACTCTAATATTCTTCATCAGATTCAGTTGAACAATATTTGTTTCCCTTGTTCTATTAGAAAAGTTAATAATGTTATAATTATTAACTGGGCAACAGACATTTTACCATATTATATCTATTCAGAGTAACTTTTAGCCTAAACAAAATTTTAAAGTGATATAAATTACATATATTTTCATTGCAACAACATTAAATTGCATGATTCATCATTTATAAAGGGCATCTGCTCTGGATGGTAATGGTACTTTACTTAAAACAGATGTGCACATGGACACTGTAGTCAATTGTTAAGTTATTTAAAGTTGCAATTAGTTATAATTTAAGGTCACTAATAAATATTGATTGATATCAATGCCAAAATAGCTTTTTGGCACAAAGCACATATTCAAAGTATATAATCAGAAAACAACATGATGCAACAACCGAAGTACAGGCGAAAACTAAATAAGGTGATGAAGCATTTAAGAACATAACAGATTATTTGACAACTCGTCGAAAACCCAATGTGTAGAAAGCAAGCAAATTCTTCATTTTTTGCTCAAGATATATTTATTTATAATTAATTTTGAAAGTACTTAATAAAAAAATATTTTGCAAGCAAAAACATGAGAGCCAAACTGCCACAAAATACATCAGAAAGTGAAATTTGGTTATTTGTGCAATAACAGGGCCATAATTTCAGAGTCACTAAAGTGATCTGGCTTGTTTCTTATAAATTATCCACAAATAAAGGCCCACAATTCAACAGTAACAAGATTATCAAATTTGGCTAATAATCTTAGCTGATAATCATTCTAAAGGGAATGAAGATTGAGAGGAGAAATCTAGCAAATCTAGAAATAAGAAAGCAGTTATTTGCCCTTTACTTCAATATGAGTTTAACCACATGTGTGACCCTTGTAGATCTTAGACACCACATCATATCAAATACCAAAATTCTCTATACTTGTTCAGCAACAACAGTTTCACTTTTGGTGCACTGTGTCTAAACTAGTCTCAGATATGGGTAAGATACAACTACCTGACAGACTGCACTGGTAATGATTAACTTGGACATTACAATCAGCCTCCTCCCCAGAGTACTCACATCTGATCATGTCCAGTCATAACTGTTACATTTATCAACCAGGACATTACAGTACTTATCAGAAAGTAGCCATTCATCTACATACCTTGTGATTGTATTTAAAAAATAATGAACAGACTCAATCAAACCAGCGAAACTGTTAACAAGAGGGTCCATAGGACCTTGGGTCGCTCACCTGTCAACAACTGCTCAATGCTTGCAAGAATTTTGTGCAAGTATGGTAAATCAAGTCAAAAAATAAAGCTGCTAATGTGAAAAGGTCAAAATAGCTTACTCTGGCTCTTTCAAGGGCCATAACTCTGGAACCCATTATGGAATCTATGGATAAATATTTTGACCAAGTTTGAAGAAGACCAAAACTAGATGTTTTTTGTGAAAAACGCATGTCTCCCCCCTGCGCCACCCCCCCCCACCCCTGCGCCCAGACCCCTGTGACCTTGACCTTTGACATACTGATCCCATAATAAACAGGGTTCTTCTACTCAGTAAGGGCTATTACCCTATTTAGTTTGAATGCTCTGGGTCAAGCCGTACTCCAGTAATTGACCGGATACAGTTTTTACTCTTCGGGGCCCCTGTGACCTTGACCTTTGACCTACTGACCCCAAAATCAATAGGGTTCTTCTACTCTATAATGGCTATCAACCTATGAAGTTTGAAGTCCCTGGGTCAAAGGGTACTCAAGTTATGGAGCAGAAACGGTTTTCACTCTTCGGTCCCCTGTGACCTTGACCTTTGACCTACTGACCCCAAAATCAATAGGGTTCTTCTACTCAATAAGGGCTATCATCCTATGAAGTTTGAAGGCTCCGGGTCAAAGGGTACTCGAATTATTGAGCGGAAACGGTTTTCACTCTTCGGGCCCCTTTGACCTTGACCTTTAACCTACTGACCCCAAAATCAGTAGGGTTCTTCTACTTAATAAGGGCTATCAACCTATGAAGTTTGAAGGCTCTGGGTCAAAGGGTACTCAAATTATTGAGCGGAAACGGTTTTCACTCTTCAGGCCCCAGTGACCTTGACCTTTGACCTACTGACCCCAAAATCAATAGGGTTCTTCTACTCAATAACGGCTATCATCCTATGAAGTTTGAAGGCTCTGGGTCAAAGGGTACTCGAGTTATTGAGCGGAAACGGTTTTCACTCTTCGGGTCAATGTGACCTTGACCTTTGACCTACTGACCCCAAAATCAATAGGGTTCTTCTACTCAATAAGATCTATCATCCTATGAAGTTTGAAGGCTCTGGGTCAAAGGGTACTCGAGTTATTGAGCGGAAACAGTTTTCAACCTTCGGGTCACTGTGACCTTGACCTTTGACCTACTGACCCCAAAATCAATAGGGTTCTTCTACTCAATAAGGGCTATCACCCTATGAAGTTTGGAGGCTCTGGGTCAAAGGGTACTCGAGTTATTGAGCGGAAACGGTTTTCACTCTTTGGGTCACTGTGACCTTGACCTTTGACCTACTGACCCCAAAATCAATAAGGTTCTTCTACTCAATAAGGGCTATCACCCTATGAAGTTTAAAGGCTCTGGGTCAAAGGGTACTCGAGTAATTTAGCGGAAACGGTTTTCACTCTTCGGGTCACTGTGACCTTGACCTTTGACCTACTGACCCAAAATCAAAAGGGTTCTTCTACTCAATAAGGGCTATCACCCTATGAAGTTTGGAGGCTCTGGATCAAAGGGTACTCGAGTTATTGAGCGGAAACGGTTTTCACTCTTCGGGTCACTGTGACCTTGGCCTTTGACCTACTGACCCCAAAATCAAAAGGGTTCTTCTACTCAATAAGGGCTATCACCCTATGAAGTTTGAAGGCTCTGGGTCAAAGGGTACTGGAGTTATTGAGCGGAAACGGAAGTGTGACAGACGGACAGACGGACAGGGCAAAAACAATATGTCTCCCCCAGAGGGGGGGAGACATAATTAAGACCCCTAGAGTGAGGACAAGCTTTTCTTTAATTGGACCAAGTGACCTAGATTTCAAGGTAACATGACCCAGTTTCGAACTTGACCTAGATATCATTGAGATAAACTTTCTGACCAAGTTTAAAGAAGATTGCACCAAAATTAAAGACTGCTAGAGTGCAGACAAGCATTTGCTATAATTTGACCTAGTGACCTAGATTTCAAGGTCACATGACCAAGTTTCAAACTTGACCTAGATATCATTGAGATAAACATTCTGACCAAGTTTAAAGAAGATTGCACCAAAATTACAACCGCTAGAGTGCAGAAAGCTTTTTCTTCAATTTGACCTAGTGACCTAGTTTTTAGGGTCACATGACCTAGTTATGAACTTGATCTAGATATAATTGAGATAAACATTCTGATCAAGTTTAAAGAAGATTGCACCATAATTAAGACTGCTAAAGTACAGACAAGCTTTTTCTATAATTTGACCTAGTGACCTAGATTTCAAGGTCACATGACCCAGTTTCGAAATTGAAGTAGATGTTATTGAGATAAACATTCTGGCCAAGTTGAAAGAAGATCCCACTTGAATGAAGACCACTAGAGTGCGGACAAGCTTTTTCTTTAATTTGACCTAGTGACCTTGATTTCAAGGTCACATGACCCAGTTTCGATCTTGACCTTAATGTCATCGAGATAAACATTCTGACCAAGTTAAAAGAAGATCGCACCAAAATTAAGACTGCTAGAGTGCAGATAAGATTTTTCTATAATTTGACCTAGTGACCTAGATTTCATAGTCACATGACCCACTTTCGAACTTGACCTTGATATCATTGAGATTTACATTCTGACCAAGTTTGAAGAAGATCAGACCAAAACTACGACCACTAGAGTGCAGACAAGCTTTTTCTATAATTTGACCTCGTGACCTAGATTTCAAGGTCACATGACCCAGTTTCAAACTTGACCTAGATATCATTCAGACAAACATTCTGACAAAAATTGAAGAAGATCCCATTAAAATTAAGACCCCTAGGCTGCAGACAAGATTTTCTTTGATTTGACCTAGTGACCTAGATTTCAAGGTAACATGACCCCGTTTCGAACTTGATCTAGATATCATTGAGATAAACATTCTGACCAAGTTTAAAGAAGATTGCATTAAAATTTAGACTGCTAGGGTGCATACAAGCTTTTTCAATAATTTGACGTATTGACCTAGATTTGAAGGTCACATGACCCAGTTTCGAACTTGACCTAGATATCATTGAGATAAACATTCTGACCATGTTTGAAGAAGATCAGACCAAAATTACGACCGCTAGTTAGCAGACAAGCTTTTTCTATAATTTGACCTAGTGACCTAGATTTCAAGGTCACATGACCCAGTTTCAAATTTGACCTAGATATCATTGAGATAAACATTCTGACCAAGTTTAAAGATCACACCAAAATTACGACCACTAGGGTGCGGAGAAGCTTTTTCTTTAATTTGACCTAGTGACCTAGATTTCAAGGTCACATGACCCAGTTTCGAACTTGACCTAGATATCATTGAGATAAACATTCTGATCAAGTTTAAAGAAGATCGCACCAAAATTAAGACTGCTAGAGTGCAGACAAGCTTTTTCTATAATTTGACCTAGTGACCTAGATTTGAAGGTCACATGACCCAGTTTCGAACTTGACCTAGATATCATTGAGATAAACATTCTGACCAAGTTTAAAAAGATTGCACCAAAATTACAACCGCTAGAGTGCGGACAAGCTTTTCTATAATTTGACCTAGCAGGGCTTTTTCAGCCCATCTCACGGGGCCGATATTCGGCCCCGTTCCCAATGCAAAATAGCGACCATTTTTCCCAATTTCAAGAAAAAAATTCCCAATCTCGTAAATTTATTCCCCTTTTGAACCGATTGCCTTAAAAAATGATAAACGAGAAACTATAATATCGAGACTTTTCAAGCGCGAATCGTTTGTTTATCGGTGATCTGTGAAAACTTCTTTCTGTGAAAAATGTATGTACTGGTGTAAAAACCGGTATTTACCGTAACCCAAGTTGAAGATGGAGCGCGGCGCTCCAGATAACTTATATTATGGTCAAATTATGGTTTGAATATATAACAGAAATTATATTTTTATTTCGTTAACAAATGATTTTTTCGCGATAATCGTTCGACTGCGTACAAAACAGAAAGGATGAATCAAAAATTGTATGTGCAGTACCGGCTTTTATAATGACCCGCGAAAACTTGTGACGAAAATTTAAAAATGTCGTATAATAGTAAAAACTATGCAAAAAGGCCGCAAAAAAAAGATGCCAAGGGTACTCCAAAACTAAACTCTCTGTGGAACAAAACATCAAATGTTTCAAAAGTTCTTTCCCAGTCAGTTGAAGCTTGCCAAGTTTCTAAGGATCAGATGATGGCCATTCTACTGTATAAGTGATACATCTGTAAAGCTGTCAGAACAAACTCTGGAAGAGATTTGTAACATTTCCAGGGACACTAAAGCAAGGCAAATCAAGCTATATTGCAGATAAATAATTGTTGAAATTTCCCAATTTGGTTTGATTTGTTGATACTTTTTTTCCCAAATTTGACTATTTACCACGTCAAAAATTCCCCATTTGGGCAGGGGCCTTTTTCCCAAAAACCCCTGAAAAAGCCCTGCCTAGTGACCTAGATTTTAGGGTCAAATGACCCAATTACGAACTCGATCTAGATATCATTGAGATAAACATTCTGACTAAGTTTGAAGAAGATTGGACCAAAATTACAACCGCTAGAGTGCGGACAACAATTGTGAACGGACGGACGGATGACGGACAACGGACGAAGTCCCCTCACAAAAGCTCACTCTGTCACTATGT
Organism: Corbicula japonica; assembly: GCA_038501625.1. Lineage (NCBI taxonomy): Eukaryota > Metazoa > Mollusca > Bivalvia > Venerida > Cyrenidae > Corbicula > Corbicula japonica. The sequence continues at coordinate 486,438 of JAZAYU010000168.1, forward strand.
GACAGGTGAGCTAATAAAAATGGACAGTTAGTGTCTATGCTCATAAAATTTAATCTTTAAAACACTTGGATGAATTTAACAACATGTTCCACATGAAATTTACAAGATGAGAAATTTCTGACTGGAGAAACAAATTTTACAACTTTATTTACCGAAAAAAAGCTAACCATAAATGACCAAGACTTCGATTCTTGAAGACGTTTTAAGCTCAATAGCTTTTAGTCCTATAAACATGACATTGTAAAGCTTATTTAACATTTTTATATTTTATGGCAATTACGACGTCATTTCACCAAACATAGTTTTCCTGTCGCATTTTCAGTCGGGACAATTATCTAAGTTATTGGCAAATTTACAACATGACCGGCTTAAATGTAGCAATATTTAATTAATATTACTCTTATTCTTGCTTCAGACACAAAAATTAAACATTATCCAGTTATAAATTATCCATTTTAATTTCCACAACCGTGTTCTTGTTTACGCAGCTGTCAGCCGTGTAGACATTGCTCGATTCTGATTGGCTCATGCAACTGCCTTATGTTATACAGTACCAATTGGACAAATTACAGATAAATAGATTTTTTTAAATAAAATAAATCATACTTCCCCATAAAATCGGACAGAAATATAATTATATATTCTTGATAATTTAAGTTAGCTCACCATAGTTTGATTGTTTTTCTTACTGTTTTAAGGACATAACCTGACTATTGAAAATATTGTTTTCGTCTATGAAAATTTTTACGGAACTGTCAATCAGCAATATGTCAAGTGAAAGTCCTGCGTAAACAGTTCTTAAATATTGTTTCTTATCGGATCTAATTCATGTTTACCGATGCTTTGATGCTTTAAGGTGAATTTTGCTATATATTTTTAGTGTTTAACCATATAAAGCTGAGATTTTGACTTTCTGTAAACTTTTTGTTAAAACTAAATATGCGGCATGTTTTTGATGCATGGCATTTACAGCTAACACTTGCCATTGAAAATGAATGTAGTATATAAAATATCATAATGTAAAAGTTTAAGGTGAAAGAAGCATGCGTTCCTCTAAATATTTGGAAGAAATAGCTTTCAACCATCAGTAGTTAACCACATACACATTGTTTGTTTATAGCAAAGAAGTTGATGATAGTTTTTATAGCTTCTGTCTTCCTTGTGTTTTATTTGCAACAAAAGAAAAATGGGTGTACTTAAAGTCTTAATAAAGTGGACTATTTATAGATATCTGTAAACATCAAAATCAGAAAAGCTACTACTCACATGCACAGTTAAAGAATGCTGTACTCTTGACCAATGCCCTACAGCCAGAGAAAGACACTCAGTCACATATTATTGTCCTAAGACAGGAAATGATTAGACATAATAAAGAAGCCATTATACTGGTCATCTGTTGGTTCGCGTTACTTAACAGTTATCACAATGAAGTAAAGACGAAAACAAACTAACCTGTTAAATTTTGATTTATTTCTCCTATTCCAACCTTTTCCTGTTATTTAATTCTTAAAATGACCATGGAATATCCAAAAACAATAGAATGCATCCATATGATTGTCATTGGTGTCCGCCATGTTGTCTTGATGACGTCATCATTAGTTTCGCGGTATGTGAAAAATCTTGGAATAAATCGAACACTCATAGGTTTAGAACACTAAATGTTTAATCAGATAACAAGTCATTTAAAGTGTGATAGGTGAACATGTCAAAACTTTAACTGTTAACTAAATTTTAACAAATAACAACTGTTTATCACACTGACTGTAAAAAATTACTCCTCTGGACAGTGCTTGCAATGAAAAGAACTTTCGTTCCATATTTAATATTTAGTGGTTGGTTACCTATCTGATTTAAAATTCAGTGGTCGGTTACCTAACTACATATAAACACTTCCGGGGCTATGGGCGGCGCAGACAAACTTGTAAACAAAGCAAAATAGGACAAAAATAAGGCTGAAGGTGAGTGATTTTGCTTCATTTCTAACAAAAACACTATATTTGATGTATACGAACGAATACTCAAAAAGAAACTGCTCAAAACTGTTGAAAAAACGTTTTTTCGTCAAACCACAAATATAGGTCAGCAACGTGACAAAGTAAACAATCGGTAGAGGGCACAACACAATTGCCGCGAGACAAAAAATGACGCGACACCAATGATGACCAGTATAAAAGTGTTGCCAAATGTATTGATGTGTCTGGCAAAATGCAACTTGTGGCCATGGAGATAAATCTTAACAGCACAAATGAACCAGTAAAACAGGGTAATTTTCATACTGATAAAACTTTACTATAAGTTTCTAAAAAAGCATTCACAAAAGATTTAGGTATAAATGTTCAGAATAAACTCATAGACAAAGAGTTGTCTGGGGGAGAAAATCTGGACAAACTAACTTGTTTAAGTTTAAATTGTTGTTTGTTTGCGATTTAAATGAGAATGTGTCTTTCAGGTTTCATGACAAACTTATTTGAGGTGACTTTCTCATAGCGCTTCATAGTTCGAGATTTGATGGTCAGGTTGTAGAGACTGAGAAATAGTAGGCTACAGTATAGTTTTGCTAGACTTTAAAAGAAAACTTATCCGAATACTATGACATTAACAAATTGTGGGCTCATAAAGTGTCGTAATAGAAAACCTCCGAGAACAAAAATTCGTTCAGACGTAAATGGAATTACCGTCAAAGTCTCTGACTGGTGTAAATTCGCCTTTTCCTCTTGTCATGCTGACAAAATTCTCCTTTTTTCTACATCATGACTGCTTCTAAAAATAGATATGTCAGCATCCGCATCCTTTTCTGGATGTGGCGTTTAAAGTATTTACCGAAGAGGAATGGGGAACCAGCTTATTCGTATTGCGCACCGATACCGTACCTTATCGTGCATCGTTGCGTTAACAGAATTCATGCCAAATTCGATTGCAAAATTGGAGAACAATAAACATATTTGAAAATTTTTCTTTATAGTGACTTAATGGTGGTTCCTTTGAAAACAATTGTTTTAAAATTCGTTCTATTTCTTCAAAACTTTAAACTACGTCATAGATTTTAACCGTCTTTAAATAAATAGTTGTTGGCATTAATTGATGTAAATGAAATTATGTTTATAAAATTCTGTTTATTTTCTGATACAATATGCATTATGCTATCTCTAACAGAAGAATTCCGACATTATTGCTTTAGATCATAATCTTTTAAGCTCAGCTACAAACATTAATTAACTTCACAAAATTCCTCACCAATTAGCATGCAAAAAAAATCATCTTCCCAAGAAGCATAGGCTTATAGAAGGGTTGCCACATCACATTTTTCTAAGCAGCCGATTTCTTCAACTCTTTTTAACCGTTTTAGTTCTGAGGATTAATGTTTTAAATTGTACGAAATCAGATCTCTCATTTTCATCAACTGCCAATAAAAAAATGCGTATATTGACGCTATGGGACTCGAGTCGATGCTCAGAAACTTGAGTTATTCTGTAAAAGCCGACTCTTTGGAACTTGAAGGATTCTGTTCGAGCCTCGACGCTAAGCTAGGCGATAAGGAATTCTACTCAAGACGACGCCGGGGCCGTGATGGATGCTGTTTGAGTCTACGCTATCGTGCGTGAAGAATTCTACTCAAGTCGATGTTTGGGTGTTTGAGGGATATATCAGTATATACAAATAAGTTTTCTATAGGGTATATCCAAATAGCGTATATAATTCATAGTAAATTGCATTGTCTAAGGATCGGAAAGGGTGACCATTTGGTTCCAGCCATTTGGTAGGCCGGAAATAAGGTTCGTGAGCTTTAGGCGGATCCGACCTGGGTAGCTATAGCAGCATGTTTTAACCAGCGAATTGAAGCGAGTTTTACTAATCACTCTTCAAAAGCCAGAACAAGGCAAGGTAACCGGCGATCAATGCATTTCAGAAAGTATGTGAAGTTGTCCAGTAAAATTTGACCGAATCGACTGCACCTTGGCTCGAGGATCATATTGTTAACATTTATTGAAACCCCCAAAAAAGGAATTGTTACAGGCTTCCAATAATCTGAGTCATTAAAGAAACACAAAAAGTTCCTCTGAAATCAGGAAATGCCTTGTATCTTATTTGTTCTCTTTGACAATCTTATCGGAAGTGCTGTTACAGGAACACGAAATAGCACATATTGCTATTAGGTCGATAACAGTGACTTTTTATGACTTAAACCTACCTGACAAGTTTAAAACTATATTGACCGTCTCTGTAAAACAAAATATATTTTACCTTTTCTTGTTCTAGACTTTCCGTAGTGTGTGTCTGTATGCTATGTCAACAAAGTATTCTTTCATCCAACGATAGACGCTATTTTTCTTCACGTATACTTGCTGATAATAAATATTATAAATGGGAGTTTAGAAAAGATTGCATTCCAAACTGGTATTCAACATAAAGTCTATCTTGCATTTTTAAGTTGACTGAAATAACTTCCCTGCCAGGTATTTCACAGCCGTTTTTTATAGAGATTTAATTTATGAACTTAAGAAAATAAAGGCAATGTTAATTTCTCCACGTTATTCGTAAAAACCATCTGTAAATTCAAATAGAAAGGTTAACAACATGATATTTCTCAGCAGGCCTAGTAATTAACCCATCTACAGTTGATGTTGATCACTTAGCACAACTCATCATAGCGAAAAAGTTTTTGAAAAAAAAAACTGGCAAAAATCTGTTTTGATCTATACAAAACTAAGGTGAAGCTTTAAAGAGGAAGCTTAAATCAAATAATTTCCAGGCGTTCTGTTCTGTTTTCTACTTTGTAAACCTCACTCCCTTAACTTCCATATATGAAATTTAATAAAAGTCAAGCTCACAAGTCTTGTTAAAGAAACACGTTTGCAAGAGAAAATAAAACCTTGATCGCTTGTAATGAACATAGAGCATTTTTACAGAAGGTTACATAAGAAACTTATAAAATTTAAAACAAAAGGGCGGGTGCTGATCTTACCGATACCAGAGCACATCGAGTCAAATTACAAGAACACGATGACAGGGGTAAAAGAAACAAATCGAGCTTCTTTGTTCTTTTTCAAGAGTTCACCATAAACCACCATAAACTCTTAAATGTGCAAACAAAAAGGTAAGCATAATGATCAACTAGTCTCAATAATTCGACGGCAAGCACAGACCCATTATCATACTGACTTTTTTCGTTGTCTGTCCTTTACATGAAGGGCAAATATCGCATATATAGAAAAGCCCTTGTCGCGTACAAATATTACATAATGGCTGTAAGAAAAAGAAAAGAAATATGCAATATGAAAGAAATTAAAACTACTTATTATTCCATAGGTGGCTATAAATCTTGCTTAATGGATGGAGTGGAGTAATTTCACCCAGAAAACTTGTACCTGTTTGTTGAGATCAGAAACTGTTGGAGCAAGTGTGAGGTTGGTGCACCCTAGAACCTGGTTTAACCCCCCACTAGTGGCAAATTATTTTGCAATTCACCATTCTAGGGCGGTAACCCAAATGGTTCTCATTTTCGTTAATTGTTTGTAGTGTCTTGTTTGAAATATATATTCTTATAAACACGTGCTCTATTTTTCTCTCTACTCTCGCTGCTTGGGGAAGCTGTTTTTTCTGAGTGTGGCAATTCCTGATATGCATAATATCATGGTGCCTTTGTGCATTTTACGCAAACACTTACGGGGCAACATTTATTTAAGCAAAATACTTGTTCTTGATCTGTTGTAATACGTGCCCACGAATGATGTTAATTTGCGCTTCTGTGTATATAGACCGTAATACGTATCCAATTATCCATTTTCCACCTCTGTCTTTCACTTCTATCAAATCGAAGCCATTATTTCTTTCGTCTGAAGCTGTTTGGAACGACAGCTTTGACACACTTTTTTGTTCTTCAAAAAATGGTAAATACTAAAAGCGGGTACATATCTTATGCTGAGTTCCCACTGCCGATCCGATCAACTCGATCAAGCCCGATCAAGCAATCGGGTACTGGTCTGGATCGGTCGGTATGAGTGATCGGGAGTGGTCGGGAAGGTCTAGCTAGGTCGGCATCACTCGGGCTTCCTACCCGAATTTTTTTAACATGTCAAAAATATTCGAGTAGCGATCGAGTGGCCAAGCGGTCGAGAAGCGCTCGGGAAGCGATCGTGTATTGGTCGAGCAGAAGATCGAGTTGATCGAGAAGGAATTGTGTAGCGATCTAGTTTGGTCGAATTGACATCTTTTACCCGATCTGTACCCGATCACATCGACTTCTACTCGAGTATTATCCGATCGCAACCCGATCAACTCGACCTCATTTCAAACTTGTGTCCAGATTTACTAGACTGCTACTCGACTGTTACTCGATCGAGTAGCCAAGCAGCCGAGAAGCGCTCGGGAAGCGATCGTGTATTGGTCGAGTAGAAGATCGAGTTATTCAAAAAGTTTCGGTACACGACCTTCTACGACCAGAGTACGACCATGTCGATCTGGTCGGGTGAAGATCTGGCAGCGATCGAGCACAGGTCCAGTTGGTCGAGCTGAGGCCTTGTAAAGGTCGGGATGATCGAGTGGAAATCGGTAAGATGGTCGGGTTGACGTCGTGAAGGAGTCGTGAATAATCGTGTTGGGGTCTTGTGTGATCGACTAGAGGTCGAGAAGAAGTCGTGTATACGCCTTTAGTCGAGCTTGGTCGGGCTCAATCGGGACATTTTGGGGATCGGGATAATCGAGTTGATCGGATCGGCAGTGGGAACTCAGCATTATCATTCAACATTACAGTCGATTTTTTAGGGGTCATATTTTAAATGTTGCCGATTTCCCGATTAAGTTCGGCGTTAATGCAGCTATTATTGTTAACCAGTATCTGAGAGTTACCTCCCTTCCACTCACATACGCCATTTGTACTCGATGCAGACCCATGCTTGTAGCGAAACATGGGTCAGCAATGAATGGTCAGGCAGATTAGAATGGCGTACGAAAAGGCTCAAAAGGTAACACGTGCTGGTGCAACTATAAGTTTATGCCTCCAAAGCAGGATCTTACTTATCAGCAGACTCCGGAAGTTTAAATAACCAAGCTTTCAATTTATATGACAAAGAGCAGATGCCCTACACTACGGACATTTAAATTACTGAATAACATTGACGACTATGACCATGAAAACCTCTACAAGTTTTCCATCCGCACAATTAGAGGGCATCAATTTAAACTAGACAAATCCAGATATAGAACAACTGTTAACCCTCAATATGTGTCCTGCACATGTGGTAAATATGTAGAACTCACTGCCCAGCATGAAGTAAAGGCAAAAAGTTTGAATTAATCAAAATTTTATAAACATAATTTAAACCTTAATTTAATTTGATTGATTTTTTTAATATTGGCAGAGTATGTAATTTTGGCCACTTTTTGCATTTTTTATTTTATTTCTCTTTTACTTGATGATGAGTTTTAGTAAAATTTTGCATGTTTGATCATGGGTACCTATGACATAAGAAAGTATTTAAACTTTGTGTGATTTTATATCACTGGTAAATACATCTAGGATCATTTAGTATTTTCTGGTGGTGGAGTACGTAAGTATTCAGCCACTTTTTAGAGTGAAAAAATACAAAAATACAAAGTATGAAAAGTAGAGTAAGCCACCTTGCGTGAAAAATAAATGAACAAACAACATAATTGTGAAAAAATTTGTTTCTGCATTCTGCATATCTAATATAATCGACAGTATTTATAAATATAATCAGGCCCTTCACCAGGTACCCGCTATGAGCTGTTTCTGTACAGGCCGTACCATTTTGTGAATGTAAAATGTTACATTTATTCATTTTCAACTCAATCTGATAATTAATTTATATAACCCATCTTTAAATAATATATAACAATTTAAAATTGTGTTTATTTAATGATCATGTTTACATCTGCTGGAAAACACTTTGATTTGTGTTCAAACACTTTGATATGTGTTCAATTTGACCCTTAGTGAACCTCAAGTTTGTCTCTTTCAGCGTATGACATCATTACCCCAGTCATATTTACAATTAGTACAAAGAAGTGTAATCTGTCAATTAACTTTATTAATTATTACTGAATTGAAGTATTTATTTGGATTCTGTCATTCAGGTAAACATTTCTCCAGACAGTGATAATGGATGAAGGATAAACGTCACAAAAATGCTTTTAATCAGGTGGCCGAATATTTACGTACTGGCCAACATTACATAACCTTCCAGTTCTTTGTAATCAAAATTATTATATCAAAATTTTCACCAATGTCAATGAATGTTCGTGTATCTAGGTACAATTTTAGTGTCGAGATACTGATTTCTTAACTGAATATACAAAAAATATTTTAAAATAATTGCAAAAAGGACTAAATGCTTATATAATTGCATCTCCCCAAATGTTATGTGTCACAATAAATTATTTCAGCAGGTATATGAACCGTCGTTTAGATGCGTAGCTAAATATCATTCAGGTATGACCTTGTGATATATCCTTACACATTTGAACTCTGCCCAGTGATAAATTCAGCATTATATCTCAAAAAACTATTTATTATTTCATAATTTAAATGTAAACATATCCTAAGTATCCATTGATTATTATTAAACTTCTTTATTGTTTTTTTTATTTAACTTTCTTGTTCACTTTATATTATTCAAACTTTATGAAACTTACTAAGAGGTCCAATTTACTTGAATTAGATTTTTCTCTATATTTTATTTTAAACCAGATATGAACATGATCTGGCTATTGTGATCATTGCCCTCTCCTAATTGAGATTTTTCCTTTTAAGTTGTAATTAATTTATCATATATCTTGCACAGTAAATGTGTCTGTATATAATAAGTCAATAGGTGCTCTTCATATTTTAAGGAAATGGTTGAATACTGCAGATTTGTTTACCGATTTACTCTTGTGATTTTGAATCCCAATGCTACAGGGTAGAATCTGGTTCAATAGCAAAATCAATATAATCTATGTCAGCCTATAAATACTTTTATTATTTATAATTGGATTTATGTGTTTGAAGGATCATTGATATCTGTGAGTATGGTTTTAAATCTCTTTGAATAGTTTCAATGTTGATTTATAATCTGATAAATCTATCATTCTGTCACTGATATACATGTATTTGTTTTGTTATAATCCATTACTACCTGAGCACATAAATGCTGATTACACTTTGTTACAAGTTATGGTCATTGTGTTAAGTGAATGGTTAACATTAAGGGCAATTTGTGATTCATATTCCTATTATGGTTGTACCTTTATTACCTCTATTCTACCATGTATTACTATTTGCCAAGAGTTGGGGGAATATGGTATGTTGACAAGTATGCATGTTATACTACAGGAAGTTGTGAAAAGTGTGCCATCATTGCTCTGTAATTGATGTGGTTGTTCCAGCAAGCATTTAGAGAACATCTCTTTACACTTAAATTTGAGAATATTGAGTAGTGCCAGTTTAAGAACTAAATGTGTCGATAAGGATAAGAAAGACATTTTAAGTGCTCAAAATAACTTTGAAGTCCTGTAAACAATTTTAAAGACTCGAATGCCAATCTGATTAAAATCATCTCCTGAAAAACAGGATCTGCTTTTGTCAACAATCTTTTTTCCAAATCAGTCAGACTGATGCTTACAAATCATGAACCAGCTGTGTTCATGTTCTTAGAGTTATCCCTTTATTCATAGGTAAACCCTTATTAAGGGGGTAAACAGTGTAGATCCAGATCAGCTAGCACTTCAGTGCTATCTGACCAGGATCTACATTGTTTGCTTTTTGATTTATTAGGTGATTTCTGACCAAAAAGCAAACAGTGCAGATCCCGATCAGATGGCACAGATTTGCTGGCTAATCTGGATCTACACTGGTTAGCTGAAAGGAGACTTCTCTCCATTTCAGCGAATCATATGCATGAGATTTGAGGCTAGTCTCCAGTCTCAGTTTTATAAGCTTGTGCCCAGTAGAAAAGTACACCCCTTTTTACAGATGCTTTAAAGACTCCAGCATGATAGACAGCTTCCGGTAGTGTAGGAGATCAGGATTTTCTCAATGATGCTGAGGAGATAGGAGGAGAGAGAAATGTCAGAAAAACACATAGGTTCAAGTCCCGTGCAGCCAGAGTACCTGGATGAGGACACCCTGTCCCTGCAGAAGCTAGAACATGAGGAAGCGCAGACAACCAGGAAGAAATCTCCCAGCAAAAGGGACCACATAGAAGGTATTACATAGATGCAAGGAGCATTCCTCCCTCTCTTTACCATATGTATGGTGTCAGAGCATAATGTTGTAAACAAATACTTTTTATGCCCCTGAAGCATCTCTACTTTTGAACATTTCATTAGAAAATTAAGGTTTTTTACTTCTAAATCATTTTGTCATAAGGCTCGGAAAAGTAGCCCCAATAATAAATTATCGAAAGGAAAATGAGAACTATATGTTGGGTATATGCAAAAAAGGCTCTATCTGCTTTCTTTATTTAATATCACTTACAACTTTATTGCATATCCCCTTAAATTGTATCTTTGTATTATTTATCTATCTTATGTTAAAACAATTATCAGACCAATCCACCACACTCATTTATAACATGATCTGTTGAAGGATAAGAACTCTATTTATGGCTAATAGATATATAAATATTATATTCATCATCCAAGGTAATTTACCACTCTGCTGATTACTAACAGCTTTAATTGATTGATAAAATATGAATGGCTTTATATTAATTTAAATTTTTACTAATGGCACAGTTTGACAGTAAGCTTTAATACCAAATATAAGAAACACATGTCCGGTGGTGTCACCATTAAGCCTATTTCCATTTTGCAAATTTTCCATGACCCGGTAATCATCTGCTCAAACATTTTTATTTTTTGGCCAACTAAATGGCAGAGTCATTTATGCAAGAAATCATTGCAATATTTTTATATCTAAGTAAATTCAATCTTTTGTGACTTAAAGAAAATGTAAGACAGATTTGAAAATTTTCTCTTTGGCTTTAAGGCTTTTCCCTGTTGATTTCATTGTTTCTACCAAATAATCAACTGTAACATTTTAGACAGCAGCCTAATACAACTGTCAATCATCTGAAATTACAAGTTTGTATCAGTGCTACTGTGTTAAAGCAACTCGTTCAATATCCATTAGTGTAAAATAGAAGAAAAGCAACCTTGAAACCACAGACCATGACAAATATCCAAATATTGCAGACTCGGTTTGATTGAGTTTGTGCCCAAAATCATAAAACTAAATCTGGAGATCAGTCTCAAATCTCCAGCATCTGATTGGCTGAAATGGCGACCTGTGATTTGAGACTGATCTCAAATCTTAGTTTTAATGATCTTGGGCCCTGTTCATGAGCTGAAATGGAAACGCATATATCTGCTCAAGCCGCCTAGCCCCGGGCTAAAGTATCATGCTTAACGGCCATCAAACACCTATATACTTGATAACAGCTCTGATTGAATGTATGGGGAGACTTTTTACAGTCACCACACAGCACAAACAACACAACCGTTATAATGAAATAGATGAAAAAGGAACTTTAAAAGCCACTCTGAAAGAAGTAACTTTTTATTGACTATCAGTATATACACCTTGAGGAAGTTGCACATTGGTGCAGTCAGTTCTACACTTGTTGCTTCAAGATCATTAATAATATTTCTAACCAAGAAGCGAACAGTGTAGATCCTGATCAGACTGCACAGATGTATCAACAATGGTCACACATGTGATGTAATTCATATTCATGGAAATAAGAGTAAGTATACAACCACAATATAAAAGTATCAGCGGTCTTATTATTAAGTAGAAGGAGTTTTGATGAAAATGGAAAGGGGATTTGGGGCTTTAAACAATCAAAATATCAGCTGGCTGTTATGGTCAGTATTGCAAGTGGTAATCCCCTTTCCCCACCTCTTATTGAGACTTTAATAAATCTTTTGTTTCGCCTAGTTGTCATGTCTTCAGTTACTGTTGTATATTATAGGTAGAAGATCTCCTCCCGACTGGGAATCCCCGGGAACCAAGAAGAACAAGCCGGCTTGGGACCATCGGGACGACACCACAGACTGGGATCCAACTCCCACACAACCTGTACACAATGACGAAACAGATGAACAAGATGAAGATAATGACAGTATAGATTTCCATAATGCAGTTAAACATGAAACTGAGGATGATGTTGTGGAAGACGCAGAGAAAGATGACAGACTGGAGAGAGCCTACACACCGCATGTTCATGTTAGAGCCAAGGAGATGGAGGAACCTAGGTATAACTTTGTACCATCGCCAACTGATGGCCACAGAGGGACTAGCTATACTAAATCCATGGGGGCAAGCAGGGAAAGTGTCACAGAAACTAGATTATTGCCACATGGTGGTGGAACAGTAGCAGAACATAGAGGTGGGACAGAAGTGGAAAATAAGAGTGATACTAGAGGTTACGATTCTGGTCACCCCAAACATGGTGGGACAGCAGTGGAAAAAAGGAATGATAGGAGTGGAAAGACTTCAGGTCACCCTAAACACCCTGAACCTGAACAGAGCAGGGAAGGTTCAGGGACCTTGTTACTGACTTCACAAAAAACAAACCGCGTCCATCCAGCTGAGGAAGAGGCAGTTCAAAGGTCAAGGCCACAGGGTCAGCAACAGTATGCTTCCAACCTGGAGAGAAAGGAGAGAAAGCAGTCATTTGTAATTGGGGGTAGGTACACTAGTCAAAGTTTAGTTTTGCACAATATGGGCATGATTAGGTACCTTTGGCATATCAGATCATGATCAGACAGTTAATGTCAATTCTTGAGATGATGTCATAAAGTTGAGCAGATGACATTTCGCAGGAAAACGTTAATATGTTGTTAAAATTCGTTATAAAATCTCTGATAAGTTATAAGAAAATAATAGATACTTTTTAATTATTGCCTGATATATTAAGAACTAAAATTTCATCAGATATGACCGGACACCTTTTCCCATGTTGTGTCCTAGAAAAGCATGCCACAAAAGTATCTTTTCCTTATATTATATCCAGAAGACTAGATTCACAAAGGCTCAGAATTCTTACAAATAGTACATGTTTGTCTTTTGTCATCTGCTTTGGTGATTTCTTTAAAAGATGAGTTGTGAAAGATAATAAGACGATTCCAAAAAACTCAGGATTACAAGGTGTCAGTTATGTTTCAAGCCTTGAAACTGTTGCAAAGATTTGCTTTTCATTTGTAAAGTTTAAAGACATTTTTGGTGTTGCTTAATTCAGAGTCAAATTTTGATTTTGGTGGCACAAGAAAATCTTTCTCTGACAAAAGACAATATTAGAGGTCTTTTCATATTTTACTCAATGTGGTTGTGTTTGCTTATTTGAAAACAGCTTACAAAGTTGCTGATATTCGGCGTTACATTTTCAGATTGGGGGGCGCTTATTAGGAGATGTTTATAACTACATCTTAACCCTAACCCTTAACCCTAACCCTAAGTTGACTGGTAACATGTTTTTTTTTTAAGTTAGCTAATGTTTTTATCCCTTAGGATATTTAGAAGATGAATTCATTAAGTTGTTTTAATCATAATTACTTGTAATTTGAAGTATATTTCATAATACAAATGGATTAACTCTTCAGTACTTGGTAAGGGTTAGGGTTAGATTTCCCTATAAAAAGACATGGGGGGCATTTATTAGGGATGGGGTGTTTAATGGGAATTTTACGGTATATTCAATTTGAATATGTTTGCATTTCTCTGCCAATACTGGATGGTCGTGAACCTTGTCCTATATTACAGATCACTTTAGGAATGTTCCTCAGATCTAAGATTTATGATTTTACTGTATTTTAAACTTTCCTCATGTTGTTTCAAGTTCAGTTTCAATTGGTAGATAACTAAATTGTTAAAAATCTCCAAAAAGGTAAAAATAAAGAAAATCTGAATGAAACAAAATTTCATTGACCAAAGAATTAAATATAACAATGTTAAAATTTTGTCGAGCCTGAATGTGGTGAAGTTGACTCTTTGTTATTGTCGTGGTATGAATCTAGTCACTATCTGGGGAGAAGATGTGTAGGCATATGGATAGCTCAGTCGGGAGAGAACTTGCCCTGTAAGCGAGGGAGCCCAGGTTCGAGTCCTGTGCCTAAGGTTATAAAACTGAGCATGGAAACCAGTCTCAAATCTCAAGCATCTGATAAACTGAAATGGCGACTGAAATTTGAGATTGGTTTCTAATCTCAGTTTTATAACCCTGGCACCAGGTCTGGCTGCACATTCTTTCTCCCTCTGTGACATTATCACAGTTGTGGTTTGGTGTATATGCCTGTAAATCTGATGTCAAAAGGCATCTTGTTTTCATTTATTTTTCAAACCTAGTATGTTGTCTAAATTAATATTGACATTCTGTTTGGATTGGACAACTAATGTTACTGGGGAAATATATTTATGTAACATGTTCATAATCAAATAAATATTTAAAAAGTCTATTAGTCTGGGAACAAGTTTCCAAAGTAATTTTATATTAATCAATCCATTTTCTCTGATGGAAAAATTCAGGCAGTTATATACGTTTTACAGGGCATTTTTGTGTCAACTGCGATAGCAGGTAGACACATAGGGATCCTATTGTCCAGCGTCGTCGTCGTCAGTACCGTCGTCTGGTAGTCCCCCAACTTTAACCTGAAAGTAATGTTGCCTTTGAAAGTACTTGTCCTATTCACTTAAAACTTGGAATATATCATCAGCATGAACAATGCCATCTGTAACGATAAGAATGATAACTCCAGTTTCAATATTTTTTGAGTTATGCCCCTTTCAAATGCAACTTTATCCTGAAACTTAATGTTGCCTATAACTTTAAAAGTACTTGTCCCATTCACTTCATACTTGTAATATATCATCAGCATGAACAATGACATCTGTGAGGACAAAAATGATAACTCCAGTTTCAATATTTTTTGAGTTATGCCCCTTTCAAATGCAACTTTAACCTGAAACTTAATGTTGCCTATAACTTTGAAAGTACGTGTCCTATTCACTTCATACTTGAAATGTATCATCAGCATGAACAATACCATCTGTGATGACAAGAATGATAACTCCAATTTCAGTATTTTTTGAGTTATGCCCCTTTCAAATGCAACTTTAACATGAAACTTAAAGTTGACTTTAACTTTGAAAGTACTTGTCCTATTCACTTCAAAGTTGGAATTTATCATCAGCATGAACAATGCCATCTGTGATGACAAGAAGGATAACTCCAGTTTCAATATTTTTTGAGTTATGCCCCTTTCAAATGCAACTTTAACCTGAAACATAATGTTGCCTATAATTTTGAAAGTACTTGTCCTATTCACTTCATACTTGGAACATCTCATCAGCATGAACAATGCCATCTGTGACGACAAGAATGATAACTCCAGTTTCAATATTTTGGAGTTATGCTTCTTTCAAATGCAACTTTAACCTGAAACTTAATGTTAATTCACTTCATACTTGGAATACATTATCAGCATGAACAATAAAATTGGTAACAACAAGAATCATAACTCCTGTTTGATTATATTTTTAGTCATTCCCCTTTCAAATGCAACTTTATTATGAAACTTAATGTTGACTTTAACTGAAAGTAATTGTCCTATTCACTTAATATTCAAAATAAATCATATTCATGAACAGCATCATATTGGAGAACAAGAATGATAACTCCCGTTTGACTGTTTTATGAGTTGTCTCCCTTTAATATGCAACTTTAACATGAAACTTAATGTTGCCTATAACTTTTAAAGTACTTGTCCTAATCACTCTTCGAATATATCATCTTCATGAACAACAACAACATCCGTTACAACATGAATCATAACTCCTGTTTGACTATTTTTTTCAAATGCAAATTTCACATGAAACTTAATGTTGCGTACAATTTGAAAGTACTTGTCCTATTCATTTAATACTGGATTGTATCATCAACATGAACAGTGCCATCGACGACAACAAAAATTATAACTCCTGTTTCAATATTTTTTGAGTTATGTCCCTTTCGAATGCAACTTTAACATGAATCTCAGTGTTGCCTGTAAAATGGAAAGTACTTGTTCAATTTACTTAATACTTTGAATAACTCATCTGCGTGTACAAACCAATTTTTGAAGATGATAACTCAGGTTTCACCATTATTTTAGTAATTCCCCTTTTAAATGCAATTTAGATGACAGATGTGTTCTGTGGTGTAGTATTGAAATAAACTTAAATAAAATATTTTTATTATATTTGATTAAACATAGGCTCACATTTCAACTTCTTGCATGCAGGCGACACATGTGTTCTGCGGAACACAACATTCTAGTTTCCTTCTTTATTAAAGATGCCTTCCCCTAAAAAAATTTCCAAAAAATCATGTTTTCCCCAAAAAGTATCTTTAACTCCGGTTTTTTCATTTCTACTTAGAGAAGAAATCATGTTATTTTCTCCAAAACTACAGGGCATAAGCCCTTTCCCCTGTAGTGAAAAAAAGCCCAGAAATTTTATTATAACAGTTCTAATTATGACATTGGGGGACATTGGTCACATGTTATTGACTTTGTTGACCGGCTTCATGTTTTTCTAAATGAAATCTGGTCAAATATTGATCTAATACTTTTTGTTCAAACAAACCAAACAGCTTTTGTAATTTTAGTAAAATATACAAATTTGTGTTTATTATCTATCTCTAATATACTGCTAATGTAGAATATTGATTTTGCAATGAGTCAATGTTATGCTAGTAACCAGGGCTGTGCAAGATTTGGGCAGCACATGTTGTTGCAAATACATGAGGTTTATGCACCAGTTACTGGATGATCAAGGTTATGCAGTGTATTTACGTTCATTAACTAATCAGTATTGCACGGGATTATTGGATATACATTTATACCCCATATTCATTAGTGAATATTTCATGGTAGAGAAATCTGGGATACAAATACTCTGTAACCGACACAGTTATATGCCCTTGTTGCAACATTACCAGCTCTATAATGACATAAAAAAAGTAATTATACGACATCATTGTTGACCCTTTACTCCATGGGAATATGGCTCTTATCGATGGGTGACCAGTGTAGATAAAGATCAGCTAGCATCTATGCCATCTGATCTGGATCTAAACTGTTAACTTTTTGAATCTTTAGGTTATTTCTGTTTGTAGATCCCGATCAGACAGCATGCAACATTGTACCGGCTGATCTTGATCTGCACTGTTTGCTGAATGATATATGTATATATAACCTGTGTATGTGGAGTAAAGAGTTAATTTATGAAAATGGTCCAATCATTCAACTTTAAGTGCTATATTTCCTTCATGTTACTGGGAAGTTTTTCGGCGTTAGCTGTCTAAGCTCACTTTTGACCTAGTTTTTCGACCAATGAAATATTGTAAATAAAACTTATTATGCAGCGGGAAAATCAAATAGATTATTTTGATTGGTTATTAGTGGGTCTCGTTAATGATTACCGTAACGATTTTTATATTGTGTGTTAGTATTTACCTGGCACTTATATGTTCGGGCATTTTCGTTTTTAAAAGCGATAATTGTATTGGAGAAAAGGATATTTACGGTATAAGTAACCAGTTAAGTCAATTGATGGCTTAAATACAATTTTATATGGAATATTCATGGGTGTCAGGTAAACACTCGAGTACAATACACAGTGTAAAACGACAGAGAAGTGCAGATATTTCTGATTCTTACTGGTTCCTTTCTAGTTCCTTTGATACTGATTGTTAATTTCAAGACTAGAAATTCAAATCGCCTTGGTGTAGTGGTTATCACACTCACCTCTCAAGCTGAGGGCCTCGGGTTCAATACTCGGGAGGGACACTTTTTTAAAGTTAATTTACGTAAAAGTTGGTAAATTTCGCTCTTGTAACAAGTTGTTATTATTTTCATTTATTGTATTTTAATGACATTAATTCATCATTAGTACTAACTCTACAAGAGGTATTTTATTGAAACTGAATAAATGTACAGTTAATGTTAGACATTCTTTTTTAATCGACGTATTATCACCAGACGAAATTTTTGCACCATCTTTATTTCTTTCTTTCTTATATATAAAAATCTTTTCCATCAATGCCGTTTATCTTTTTTAAAGATATTTCTTGTTTGAAGATTAGTTAATATGAATAAATTTTCATGTATGCAAGAAAAAATGTGCAATAGAGGCACAGATTCTAAATCTAATTCCTCTGGAGAACAGTTTTTTACCCTTTATATCAATATGATTTATGAATATCTCGTTATCCATGGGCAAACAGCGTAGACCCAGATCAGGCAGTACATACATGCTGTCTGATCTGGGTCTACACTCTGGTCCCAAGGTTATAAAACTGAGCATGGAAACCAGTCTCAAATCTCAAGCATCTGTGGTTGAAATGGCGACCAGTCGCCATTTCAGCCAATCAGATGCTTGAGATTTGAGACTGGTTTCCAGTCTCAGCTTTATAACCTTCAGCCCTGAACATTTAGATTCATTGAATAGGTTATTTCTCACCAAGAAGAGGACAGTTTAGATCCAGACCAGACAGCACAAGGAACCCATTGATCTGGATCTACACTGGGCACACATACAATAAAACATATATATATGAAGTAATTTGTTAAATGTTGCAGGCACCAGCTCAGAGTTCATGTCTAGTACCTGATAACACTTATACATTCTTCGATGGGCATCATATATAGTTACTGAAAACTCATTAAGTTTATTAATTCAGTCTTTGTCTTTTAATCAATTTTTTGTCAATAGGAAAGTGTGATTATCACTCCTGTAAAAGGAAAAAGCTTGTCTAAATACAGATAATTTGAACAGATAAATTGATATTAATTAAAATGCTTTGTGAAAACATTCAATGCAAATAATAATGAGAAGATGTCACTGTTCATCGATGATGGCCTGAAATAATTGATGATGTTTCTGATGTTATCATAGCTTATATCAAGATTTGTGACCAGAGTAGACCCAGATTAACCTGTACATCTGCTCCATCTGATCAGGGTTTGCACTGATAGCCATTCAGTCAGTAGATTTCTGATTTATGAACAATAAATTGGAATTGAAGTGGTATTACCATCATGGTGGTCTTAATTTTTGGATTGGTCTTAAGGCAGGATTTTACTTTAGTTAGGCCAGAGAAAATAAATTATTAGATACTCATCCGGATTTTGGATGAAAAAGGGGCGGGTGGACACTTTTTATATTTTATTTTTTATTTACGAAATACCCAAGAATAGAAGTAAAACTAACTAAAGTAGCAGGTTGGTGCATATCCTTGCTTGAAAAGCCATACCAGTCATTAATAATGTAACAATTGCCTTTGGTAAGCCCTTAAATGATGAACATTTTGTGTTATTCTTGCTGTCCTAGATGGTCTAAAACCTGTTCTATCCAGAACAGAATATGTTCTGCTTTTTTTACCAATAAATTTTTTGGGGGCAAATGGTTTTGGACAGGGGAGGGCGGGGATGAGAATCTAAAATATTATTTTCTATTGCCTTAACAACCAAAATATCAAAAAGTATCACCAATGTTGCTCATTGCTTCTCTGATAAGCCATTTATGAGAAAAGAAACATCTTTAAATTTTGTTTTCTTGTTTTTTAAGATACATCGGTTCTGCCATCACATGACATTTTTTTCAAATTAATTAAATAGAATAATGGTTTTACTATGTTGCTAGAATATATTTTAGCTGGACCAACAGGGGGAAGACTCAGTCTATCACTGTTCAGTTACTGAAAAAGGTATTGAATTATTTGTTCTGGATTTAGAGCATAGCCAGGCAGTATCTCTGGCAAAAGCTCAGCTGGTATGGCCTATTTTTGTCACTAGATAAGATCTGGCATACTGTTGTCCAGAACAACATTGTGATGTACACTGACATGTCAGCCTGGACCGGTCAGATTGGTCAGGAAGTGAAAGGACACCTGTCAGCTCAATCAGGCAGCTGCCCAACTTTGATTAAAGGCGGAGTTTGGCTATAAATCAGTTGTCAGATTCATGCTGCTTTATAGCATTTAATTTAACATTTATCTGCCATGTTATCTCACTGTAATAATCTCTACTCTGCAACAATTAGCAGCAGTTTCATGCCTTGTCCCATGAGATTATTAATGGCCATTTACATTGGAGAACATTTTCTGGTTTTGATTTCAACCTTAGTTGAAGTAAAGTTGGGTTTTGAAACTATAAAATACACTGAAGTATGATTTTGTATTTACTTATGTACAATATTTTATACAAACATGACATAATGGATGCTGTAAAATAAATAAAACACTGAAAATTAAGAACGCTGTAAAGCTCCATTGTGTTGAACATTAACATTTTTAATGACAGTCAAAATATACCAATAATATCTATCGAGATTTAAAAAGTTCATTAGAATCCATTTACATTTCCAATTGCTACGAGGTACAGTCAAAAAGTTCCCGGACTGCCGTTATACGCGAACTAAACGCATTAGGATTTAAAAAAAAAAATGGTATAACTGAAAAGAGAAAAGCAAGCCCGAAAAGTGCATATAACATTTGTATTGATACAATATATAATACATAATATCTTACAGTTCCGAAAACATATACCAACAGTGTAAGGATCACTTTGACGTCGCACAGCGACGTCAGCAGCGACGTCTACATTACGTCATGAATCAGTTAAGTCATATCAGTTCACAACTTTTCAAAGTATTCACCAGAATGCTCTAAACACTTACTATGGCGATACACCCATGAGTCAAATGTTTTGCGATAAAATTCAGTGGAATAACCTCGCACTGCTGACCTGACCGCAAACCAAAGCTCTTCATTGGACTCGAACCTGCGACCTTGTAGATCTGCCTTCAAACGAGGGAATATGCTGAAATCGCATGGTGCTAAGTCAGGGCTGTATGGCGCGTGGGGCAGTCTTTCATAGCCAAGGAAGTCTATGGTTCGTATGGTTTCCACTGCGCGGTGGGCGGGGGCATTATCCTGATGGAATATCAGGTTTTCGATCTCAGTGTTTGGCCGCTTCTTACGTAACGCAGCACTAAGGTGTCTCTGTACGACCTGAAAATGATTGGAGTAGCTCGTATTAGCACTTTGAAGCAAAATATTAACATAACAAACTGCATGTTTATAATATTTAAAAATAAAAAATAAGACATAAGTGTTATGTTTTTACCTTTTGATAATACTCTTTGTTGACCGTTACACCACTGGGGACGGCATGTTGGAGCAGCATTCCCTGTCGATCGAGGAAGAATATGAACATGACTTTCTTCGTTGACCGGGATGTCTTTGCCTTCTTCGGTGGTGGGGACGAATTGCGCTTCCAAACCATCGACTCTCGCTTGGTTTCTGGGTCGTAGAGACTAATCCAAGTTTCGTCCGTTGTCACAATACGTCCGAGAAAAGAATCCCCTTCTTGCTCCAAGCGGCAAAGAAAAGACGTCGAGTGCGCGACTCGAGCTTTCTTCTCGTCGTCCGTTAAAAGCTGCGGCACCCACCTTGCGCACACTTTAGACATAATTCCGTCGAAAGTATGTTATGAACTGTGCCATGACTAATTCCTACAATGTTAGCTACATCGTCAACTGATTTCCGCCGGTCAGAGAGAATCACGGTCTTCACTTCTTCTCAAACACGCTTTTTCAGCCGACCACTGCGACGATCATCGCTTATTTCCTCGCGGCCATCCCGAGATCTCTTGTGCCAATCGAACACAATCGTCCTTGAACATGTACTGCCGCCGTTGCTTGGATTTAAGAACTTCCATGTTTCCGTAGGCGTCATCCCAGCCTTCACACAGAACTTGATGACGGATCTTTGTTCCGTACGCTGTGGTGACGTCGCCCAGATTTCAGTTATCTTTTCATCCATGGCTACGAGAAACATTCATAAAACGCGGAATTTTTATGTGAAGACGTCAAAATTTTGAGCTTGTTTTGAAAAAACGTTTGTGTGACGTCATATTGACGCTGTGTGTAAAAAGGCGCGTAATAATAAAGATATGATCGTTTAAATAATAGTAAGAATATCGGTCATAAGCATCATTTCTAAGTGATCCGTACACTTGAACAGTATACTTTAGTTTCTTTAGAAAATATGATTTTTTACTATTTAAAACTACAAAAACTTCTTAACATGGTTGTTTATAACTTAAACTTGCATGTTGAATAAATATAATGAACAAAAACGTTGGAAAAAATACAATTCGAAGGCAGTCCGGGAACTTTTTGAGTGTACCTCGTAAGAACAACAATGTACTTGAATTGTGAATAACATTAAAATCAAATGAAATTTTGGAGGAAATTAATTAATTTGAAATGACTCAGGACATTCAAAGTTACTCTTTTACAATTACTGTACATCAATTATTCAATTAACCTTTATGAGATATAGAGGGTATTTGCTTTTACCAGTGTATGATTGAAATACGAGGGATGTTCCAAAATAACGTAGACTTTTGTTATAGTTTTTATATTATTCAATATACCACAAATAAAATTATACAATCTTTAATCGGAATATGTCTAGCATATATTTACAAAATATCAGCAAAATACAACATCTTGTTAACAAACTATTAACAATCAAAATCATACACTAAGCGCTATCCAGTAAACGCTCCAGTAAAGAACTCTCAACGTCAATGACGTTAATTCACGGAGGCAGCGTTAGCAAAGTCTCGACTCGCCAGTGGTTAAGAGGCGATCAAGAAAAAGGTCCTCTTCTCGCTTGTACAACCGATGAAAAGAACCCGGTGCAATACCCATTTGTAATTGTTATAATAGAAAAAGTATTTGTGTTGTAGACACAGTGTCCATAGCTGTTTACTCTGGTGTAATTTAAATAACAAACATATCTATTGTTATTTAATAATTTATGATTTTTTAATGAATCATACATCAAACAAAACATGCTTTGAATATAAAATATTAGAATAGCTCTAAAAAAATGTAATTTGTTCGAAAATATCCGTTGAACTGTTCCTGATCCAGTAAAGAATAGCTCGAAAAGCGACTTCTGTCCGTATCTATCGCCTCCCGGCTTGACGTCATCGCCGTAACGCCGATTTATTTCTTTTACCCTTGCACATGGTCTATTTCATGACTCTTCTGACCGTTACAAAACCACTGATGCCACGTAAAAACTAGAGCTCGGCTTACGTAAGTTTTCATTTGCGTATTCTCAATCTTTTTTAGATTTTCTGGAGGTGATTTTCCAAGATCGTGACAGAAATTTATAATAGCGTGTATTTCCAGCCGTTCTTACGACGACATTTCTGAAGATTTTAAGTTGATGATAGCTCGCTTATGTATTCATTGTTTTAAAAACGCAATGTCAGAATGACCTAAAATTTTACTATAACATAAATCGTATACCCCGCTTTGACTTTGTGAAGTTTAGCTCTTTTACCGCTAGTAGTTTTGTTAATATTCACAGGTATGTGCTTTATTAAATACAATGACAATGCCGTATGCCGCATGCATGTTATCATGGTTATTCAAACAAGCGATGCGCTTTTGAAATCTATTAAATATATATTAATATATCAGCTCAGTTTGTTACATTGGTGTTCTGATTGAATTAAGTATATAATTTATTGCGAACGTGTTTCAAATTAAGATGCATTAACAAAAGTGTACGTAATTTTGGATCATCCCTCGTATATTTTACTGAGGGAGCTCCGGAAGTCCGGAATATATTTCAATCTTACACTTAAAACAAGGCCAAACTCCATGTAGAGATAATAGTTCCATTACATGTGCAAAAAGTATTCAAGCTATTGGAAAGTAATGTCAAGTTTGGGGGCCTGGAATGATCCAAGATATTTACAGATGAAACAATCACGCGAAAATGGAGGGGGATGGGCAATCTGTCATAGATGAGAAGTGATGTCACAATGCATTCTGAGACAGATCAGGACATTATATCCAATCTAAAAGATGTGCCTTACATGGAATGAATAAGTGTTTATGTTGAATAATCAACTATCTCTTATATTATAAAACTGCTGTTCTAAAACTGTTTTCTTTAAGTTTAGAAGTTGATAAGGGTGGCAGAGATCCTTTGTTTTTATTAATATCATTATCTCGTGACAATACAGGAAATGGGCTTGAGACAATTTGCTGGTTAATATAGTTTTCTATTTCTTAGCTGAATATAGTGTTTTCTGATTTGTAATTCAATTTTAAAATAAAATGGTAATACATGTACAGTTAATGTTTGTTAATATGTTCAGAGTGATGTTGACAAGATTTAAAATGTAATAGAAAATTAAAAAAAATATACAGAGTCATGATGTAGCTTGCGATCAAAATCATCATAATTTTTTAATGACAGTGCAAGTCTCTTATTTTGGTTATCATATGCTTTTATGTACCTAATATATGTAATTTCTGTCATGAAACATACGCAAGAAATTACATTGTGTAAATCTATCAAGTTGGTAAGGGATTCTGCAAATACCTTGGCATTTTGAAAACTTTCATTAAAACATTTCTCACAGACTGGCTGGTTTACAGATCATGAGATGCCTCTGACCAGCTTAAGGGGAGGCAAACATGGCAGAGGGCAAAAAAAAACTCAGATTAAAAACAATAAATTTTAGGAAAATTACTCGATGCCAGCCGGATATATTGGAAGAAATATCATTATCTTTGGTTGAATTTTAGTTCACTCTCACACTTCCCGAATACAACCTATTAAAACAGTAAAGAAAATTTAAAAACTACATTTGTAATTTCAATAAAAACATATTTTTCAAACCCTGTATTTTTTCATTATCAGTAGAAATTCAGAAAAGTTATCAAACTGTGTTGAATTGCTTTTTGCGTCACCATTTGTCTCTGTCCGTTAGTTCCTCCACCTGTCATGAAAACTTAATGTTGGGTGTAACTTTGCTATTTCTTAATATTTTTTATCAACTTTCAAATTATATTTGCCTTTGACAAAAGGGTTGTGATGATGCCAAAATTTTTCATTTCACATTTGACAGAGTTATGCCCCTTTTTGTACTTAGATTATGTCATGAAATCTTAATTCTGGCAATAAGTTTGCCATAATGTCTTAATATTTCTTGATCAAACATTTAAATCAAAACACTAATGCCAACAGGGTCATGATGATCCCAAACTCTTCAGGTCAGATCATAATTGACAGAGTTATGCTCCTTTTTGTACTTCAGTTAGATTTTGACCCAGCAAGCAACCTCCATAAAAACCTGTTGCACTGTAGCACATAAGACCCAAATTACATTTTTTTGTCATGCAACGACTGTTAGAACTGCCGCTCCAATCAAAAGATGCTGTATTTTACTTCCAAGTTAGGTTTTCTGTCAATCAAATTTTTGTCACTATGGGTTCATACCTCTTGCGATGTAGAAAAAATAACAAAATGTGAGGCTTAAAGTAAAGCAACCTGAAGGCATGATAAACAATGAACAATGTTCTTTCAATTGTACTTTCCAGCACTACTTCTCAACAAAAATATCTGTTGCCTCTTATCTTGTTTGATGTTTTGATTGCAATCCAAAATCTAACTGAAATTGAAATTTGTAGTACATTTGTATGACATCAGAGTTGTGATTAAGTCAAATTCACATTTAATTGTTATGCCCCTGTTTGTACTTGGATTTTTATAACAATATTGTAGAGCAGATTTCAGAAAATAAATTAATATTAAATTTTGAAAAGAAGATACTTGTATATACTTGAACTAGAACCAGTGACCACAAGTGGCTGCTTAACACAGGTGGCTGTTTAACACAAGTAAAAATTAGAACAAACTGTCAGTTTGGAACATATTCAAACTGGCTGTTGAAGACAGGTGGTTGCTATTCACAGGTGGCTGCTAAGACAGGTTTTACTGTATGTTATTGCCATACCATATCAGGAAGATGAAGCACAGAAATCAAAGACAGAACACTGACAGTTTCATTACCAACCGTGATGTCATAAATCTATCTATGCTTCAGTACAGACTGCTGTTACCAATTTTCTTCTTCTAAAATTGGTTATCCATTTGGCAATTTCTTCCTAAGAAGACAGGCACTTATTTTATATGTTCTGAAAGAAAAAGATAATTATGTTCTGAAAATATAGGCACTTTGAGACTGACTACTTAACAAATTTCTTTCATATTAGGCAAGGAGTTAATTAGGAAAGTGCCGCTATGCGCTGAGGGTTGCACTGAGTATCAGACTTTAGGAAGCTTCCTGGGAGATGGGAGATGCACTTATTGTTAGATTGAAGTTAGAAAGTTCACTGGGAACTGGGAGAGGTACAAAGTATCAAGTCTAAGTTCAAAATTTCTTTGAAATTGAGAGGTACTGAGTATCAGGTCTAATATAGGAAGTTCCTAGGGGGAGAGCTACTGAGTGTCAAGTCTAAGTTAGGAAGTTCCTAGGGAGTTGGGAGAGGTACTAAGTATCAGGTCTAGGTTAGGAAATTCCTAGGGAGTTGTGAGAGGTACTGAGTGTCACACCTAAGTTATAAAGTTTCTATGACATGGAAGAGGTATTGAGTGACACATCTAAGTTATGAAGTTCTTATGAACATGGGAGAGGTACTGAGTGTCAGGTCTAAGTTAGGAAGTTCCTAGGGAGTTGTGAGAGGTACTGAGTGTCACGTCTAAGTTACGAAGTTCTTATGAACATGGGAGAGGTACTGAGTGT
Organism: Corbicula japonica; assembly: GCA_038501625.1. Taxonomy (NCBI): domain Eukaryota; kingdom Metazoa; phylum Mollusca; class Bivalvia; order Venerida; family Cyrenidae; genus Corbicula; species Corbicula japonica. Next base: position 513,099 of record JAZAYU010000168.1, read on the forward strand.
CAGGTCTAAGTTAGGAAGTTCCTAGGGACATGGGAGAGGTACTGAGTGTCAGGTCTAAGTTAGGAAGTTCCTAGGGACATGGGAGAGGTACTGAGTGTTAGGTCTAAGGTAAGTTTCTGGCACATCCATGCCAGCTGATATGACTGGTCATTGCTTGGCTAAAAATAACCCTAAAATCAGATGGCACAGATGTGCAGGCTGTTTGCCCATGCAATAAAGGTTATCTATAGAGTAAAGGGTAAAACTCCACTTTAATGATGCTTATGACTATTTAATTTCATCATCAAGGAAACAACATTTGGACGAGATAATGAACCTTTAGTAATAACTTGTTGTAGAATAACTGGAAAATGGTTAAATAATCAACTCAAACCTTGACACGAGGTAAATGGTATCTAAATGATTACATAATTAGTTGAAAACAACTGTTAAGCATTTGATTTTTCCTGCATTTGTTCTTTCTAAGCTGAAGATGTGATGGATGTTGAATCTGTTCTGTGTTTAGCAAATGATCAGCACATCTGTGGTGTATTATTAGGATCTACACTGTTGGCTCAACCATCTGTGCCCAAGGTTATAAAACTGAGCATGGAAACCAGTCTCAAATCTCAGTCGCCATTTCAGCCAATCAGATGCTTGAGATTTGAGACTGGTTTCCAATCTCAGGTTTATAATCTTCAGGCCAGATCTGATCAGGATCAACACTGTACGCAATTAGATTCAAAGTGTATATCTGACCAACATGCGACCAGTGCAGATCCTGATCAGATGGCACAAATGTGCCAGCTGCTCTGGACTCATCACACATGACTTGTATAAAACACATATATATGGAGTAAAGGTTGTAAATTTGAATGTAAAGCTGGAACTTGATTTGAACAGAATAACAAATGAGTGAATCTCTGTGCTGAGTACTGTTTCTTACAAAGTGACATCATCATTGATCTACCTGTCATAGTTTAATTTAGAGTTAATTGATCCATTAACTGATAGAACATTACAGGAAGAGCGTTTTAACTGTACATTATCTATTAGAATACATACTTTGAACTCTGATGAAAATTCTAGAAGTCAGTGGGAAGAGTTACATTATGAACCTGCTATGTAAGGATGGCTGTTTACACTGGAGTGGTACTGGTCTGATGCAAACTGAAATCAATTAAATATTCCCTGCTGTTGTTTAAACTGTTTTAGTCTCCATTAGTGGCCTAATGGCTGTGTTCAAAGTAAATAATGTTATAATTAATGGGACATGTTCACCTCTTTCACCAAAATGAAATAAATTGATTATCTGATCATGGATAAAACCCAGTGAAATTGAACGAATACATCAGAATCTATTGAATTTGGGCATCCAGAATCTGGAACTGTTCGGTGTTGTATTGCCGCAAAAGAGCTGATACTGAAATGTTAAAGGGGATTTTCGGACAGTGTAAGATATCCTTTCCACGACCATAACGTATTTAAACGTGACAAAATTTTGACTTCCCAAAACCCGACCCTGTTTTACGGGAAGACACCCGAAACGTATCAAAAAAATCGCTTTTCAAAACCCGACCCTGTTTTTTTGTCGGAAACCCGTCGATTTATTTTTCATTTTTAAAAAAGTCCTTACTTTGGTGTCTATTTAAAAGAACGCGGAATCATCGATCAGTATTTTAAAACTATTAGTCCTTTGAATGCATCGCATATTTTCTCTCAAATATAATTTAATAAGAAATTGAATACATTTGACCTAGATAATCTGATAAGAAAATTAGTAATTTTAAAAAGTTCAATTTTAAGAAAAAAAATCTAATTACATGTGTTGCTGTTTCTTCATCTTTCATTGTCAAAATAAAAAAGTGGCTCCAAAACAGTTATTCATTATTTAAAAAAAACCCCAAAATATCTACTTAGTAATTACTTAAAAATGACATTTTTTGCAATGGCATAAAAATTAATTACTGTTAATTAGATTAATTAATTTACGGAATTTTACGTTACAGTCTTCCTGCGATAAACTGAATTTTTCACCAATTACGTAAAAGAGCGTTGAAATTCGGGATTTTAACGCACTATTCTTAATATGCATTTTTCCAACTTTTTTACAGAAGAAAGACCGTAACGTTAGATAACGTGTTTTACACGGGTTTCTTACCATGTTGAAAATTCCGAATTTCTTTAAAAGGTAGAATACCGGTAACGGACAAAAGCGTATATGCTCTATTCAAACATACACTTTTCAACAGGCATTAAAATAAAATTTACGCAGATTTATGTTATGGTTTTTAAAATCGTGAAAAAAGCACACGTTTAAATACGTTTCGGGCGACCTCCAGTAAAACAGGGTCAGGTTTTGGGAAGTCAAAATTTTGTCACGTTTAAATACGTTACGGACGTCCGTCCGGAAAACAGGGTCGGGCGCGGAAAGGATATATATGATTGCAAATGGTGAATTAATTTTCTATTGCCTTAGCAGCAGCAATGACAGTTAAAGATCATCAATACAGTGGCAACATCTGAAATACATCAGCAATGTTAGCATTCCCCCCCTTCTCCCCCCCCCCCCCCCGGTCTCAGTAATAAATCAGCAATACAGCTGCAACATCTGCTAAACATCAGCAATATATCAGCAGATTGGCAGCAATTTAGCTGGAATATCAGCAATATAGCTAACAGATCAGAAATTTCAGCAGCAATATCAGCAATTTAGCTACCATATCAGAAATTTCAGCAGCCACATCAGCAATATAGCTACCATATCAGAAACTTCAGCAGCAATATCAGCAATATAGCTACCATATCAGAAACTTCAGCAGCAATATCAGCAGTATAGCAACCATAACAGAAACTTCAGCAGCAATATCAGCAATATAGCTACCATATCAGAAACTTCAGCAGCAATATCAACAATATAGCTACCATATCAGAAACTTCAGCAGCAATATCAACAATATAGCTACCATATCAGAAACTTCAGCAGCAATATCAGCAATATAGCTACCATATCAGAAACTTCAGCAGCAATATCAGCAATATAGCTACCATATCAGAAACTTCAGCAGCAATATCAGCAATATAGCTACCATATCAGAAACTTCAGCAGCAATATCAACAATATAGCTACCATATCAGAAATTTCAGCAGCAATGTCAGCAATATAGCAGCATGATCACCCATTTTGCAGAAATATCAGAAACATATAATATATTATTATTCATATATTTGCAACAGCTGCTTGCTGATCAGATTTAAATTGATGTTGATAACTGAACACTCCACAGAATACCAGAAGTCTGTTGGTACATTATTGGTGTATACAATACAGGGCACTTTCCTGCTGCTCTAATAGCCACAGTGTATTACTGTTTGTGGATTTTATTGCAGATAAACTGAACAAAAGATGTTATTGAGGCAGTTATGTGACAATTATGTAGAACTAGGGAGAATAATAACTGGGAACTGTTGGAGGTTTCAAGTAGATTCCAGTTCCAAGTTAGATTTATTCAGAATTACAAAAACTGGTATCAGAGAATTTGCAAGTTTGATAATAACATTAAGCACATTTAATCATTGCAGGTAATTAAAACATGTTTAGGTAAAGAAATAAGAAATTACTAGAATTCTGGGATTTCAAAAACAAAAGGTAATCAAGCATCAGCATTTCAGCTGGAATTGAAAGACAAGAGTTTATGTTATAATATATGAACACAGCTGTTAATCAATGTATAAGTGGGAAATTTACTACAAAGTAAAAATGGGCATAGTTTTACAGAACAGAATGTTGACGAACAGAATATAAGTGAGAATTGGAAAAAATAGAAGTGTAAACTGTATACAACCTATAAATGGAAATTGAACAATAAAGTTTAATTGAGAATTGGCCAACAAAGTATAAGTGGGAATTGTTAATCAGTGTACAAGTAGTAACTGTTCAGCAAAGTATAAGTGGGAAGTGGGAAGTAAACAACAAGGTATAAGTGAGAAGTAAACAACAAGGTATAAGTGAGAAGTAAACAACAAAGTATAAGTGAGAATTAAACAACAAAGTATAAGTGGGAATTGTTAATCAGTGTACAAGTAGTAACTGTTCAGCAAATTGTAAGGGACCATTGCCTTGGTCAAAAAGGTATAAGTGGGAAGTAAACAACAAAGTATATGTGGGAAGTAAACAACAAAGTATAAGTGGGAAGTAAACAACAAGGTATAAGTGAGAAGTAAACAACAAAGTATAAGTGAGAAGTAAACAAGGTATAAGTGAGAGTACTCCACACAGATTCTGTTGAATGGATGAATCAAAGGAGATGGATAAGAACAACAGTTACGAGAGAACTCCGACCCACGTGGTGCGGCGTGATCATGACCAGGTTCATGTGATTGGAGGTAATGTCTGCCGTGTACATCTACACCTTCTTCTATTATGACAATTAATTACTTGTTATTTCGACAAGGTGTATGATATTCATTCAGATTAAATTGTATCTGATATAGTTAAACTTGATTTAAATTTTACGGTTTCACTTGAATGGAATTTTTATTTCTGTTAAAATACATGTTGTTCTCAAATGTGATTGAATTTTGACAAAAATAATTTATCAACTATTAAACCATCAAGATATAGTGGCTGACAAATAAATCTTTTACTCCGTAGGATAATGCTGCTAATGCTGTTATTCATGGTGAAAAAAGTAGATCCAGATCTGGATCTACACTGGTCACACATGTGACAAAACCCATGAACAGCAATAATCAAAAAACAGCGATATCATATTTGCTGTGTTTGTTTTCGGTGGCTTTCATATATTTTATGAAAGTTCTGGAAAAGCAGATTGACTGCTGTAACATGATAAGTGAATGGAAGAATGGCCTTCATCAGTTGCTAATTATTTAATGGGTTCTACAGTCTTATCAGAACTCCTGGCTACATTCCATTTGCTTTGTTTACACACTGAGCTCAATGTGATGTTTTACAGATCAAGGTGTTTTGGTTTCGAGGAAATTAGCATTTTTTTTGGTTAATATTAGTGTCTTGTAACTGAAGTACCCATCCCCCTGGTATTCAAAAGCCAATTTGTTATGTAAAAGGAATAATTGTTTTTGTAGTAATTGTAAACCTATAACATAAGTGGCCCTTTATTGCTTTCTCCAGGATCAAGCTTTCACTCGAAACACCCTGATCAAGGCTGGTGATAAATGGATACAAAATGTGACCTCAAGTATTATAAGGTTCCTTTTACTTTACCTTGAACTTGTCACCTAGTTTTTGAACCTTGAACTTGTCACCTAGTTTTTGACCCCAGTTGTCCTTTATTAAAGTTAAATATCAACTACTCACATAAGATACATACCAATAGAATAAACCGTGTCACTAATGATTTATCAACTTGCAGCCTGAACTAGCAGTATACAAAGGTTTATAAATGTTAGAATTTTCAGGAATTTGATAGTTTTTGGATTGATGAAAGAAAATTATAACAGCAATTTATAGAAATTTATTCTAGCTATTACTAGAATCAGGTGCTGTAAGAGGAGATGAAATGGTGAATGTTAACAATAGTCCATAATGCCTAGAGCCCATTGATGATAATCATTCTGTGCCCAAGGTTATAAAACTGAGCATGGAAACCAGTCTCAAATCTCAAGCATCTGATTGGCTGAAATGGCGACCAGTCGCCATTTCAGCCAATCAGATCCTTGAGATTTGAGACTGGTTTCTAATCTCAGCTTTATAACCTTCAGCCCAGATGTTAATGGATAATTAATGAAGCTGTTATTATAATCAAAGATAATTTAATACCAGGATCAGGGTATTTCCTGGAAGTGTGTTTGACTCACATGACATAGCTATTAGGCATTAAAGCATCAGTGTAAATTTCCAGCAAGGTTTTTGAACTTCTAGCTTGAATAGTTGAATTAAGGACAAAAGTCTTATAAATAGATTAAAAAGTTAAGTATTTAAGATTCTTTCCAAATAATACTCAATGAATTACTATGTCATCATAAATTTCGATTTACACCTATGTTCTATATCAACAGTTTTATAAAACTAACATAATTAATTGTTATACTAGAAAACATCTTGTTCTGGAATGATTCAGACATCTTGCAGCTAAGCAAGTTAAAAAAAAAACCTGTCTGATTTTCCTGATTTTTTTTCATTGCATCTACACTGAACATGAGTCTGATTCAAACTAAAACTGGGCCATTATTTACGGAGTTTTCATCAGAGGTTTGACAAAGAACAATGTAAGGTTCAGGACAATAATCAACCAGTATGGACATTTTTTCTGAGTTAAGGCCCTTTGTTTATTGGAAACTGTCTTTAGAATTAGAGCTTGAAAAATCTTGGTGCAGTCCCTGCAAATATGCTTACAATGTTGATAGACATACAGTCTATGTACAGGTTATATTAATTAGATAATCAGTCATCTAGTGTTATTTTCTATAGAGTTATGGCCCTTGTTTTGTTATAATGATGTCTCTCATGCCACTGTTCCAGGGCCCAAGATCATAAAACTAAGATTTAAGATCAGTCTCAAATCTCAAGGATCTAATTGGCTGAAATGGCGACTGGTCACCATTTCAGCCGATCAGATGCTTGAGATTTGAGACTGATCTCAAGATTAAGTTTTATGATCTTGGGCACAGGTTATATTTTACAAATTATCAAAATGTGAAATTGAGTTTATTTGCATTGTAAGTAAAGCTCAATTAGAGCATGGTTCCAAGTTTAAATATTGCCCATGCAGCTGATCTAGATGAGAAAAACACTAAGTTCAGAGTTACTTGGAATGGGCATATATATTATTTAAAAAGGGGTACAACTTAATACTATTTAATTAACAGAAAAAATAAGTACCTGCAAATACACTGACACTTTTCAGTTTTCATTAACACTAATTTGATAACAGTTATTTGCTCTAAAAGATATTACATTAGTTATGTTTTGTTCTAGAAGATGTTACATTAATGAGTGTTTGTCTGGTGTGATGTGTCAAAACCAAGAGTAATTTAGCAGGAGAAGCCTGGGAGACAGTTTGTGATGAAGTTACTGGAACACATTGTCTGCTCTAAGAATCAATACCATACAGCAATTCTTTGCCTAATTGTATTTTGGTGATATAATTGTGTAATAGTACCCAAAAGATCTGCTAGCTAACACATGGGCTACCATATCAGGAAAATAGATTCTGAGATTTTTCTGACCTTGCTTGGGTATGTGCCTACAAGCCGGGGCTTTATCTGGGCACCTCGCAATGTCAGCAATATGCTTGAATAAAGCGAAGTGTTTGTTTATTATGGTGTCACCTATATATAATATATAAAGGGCCAAGCACATGGGTTTACAGTGCACTAGACAACATTTGGGAACAGGTACTCATACCCGCAGGAAGGAGAATTTTACGTCATTTTAAGACAAAAAAGGGAATTTTAAGTAGTATACAGATGGTTTGACTTTAAAGGGTCAAACACACTTGTAACACTGTTTTCTAACTTTGATTATAATAGCAAGCATATTTTGTGACTGTAGACTTACAAATAAAACAATTTATTTTATGCTTTTCAGTGAATTATAGAATTTTCCCGTCGAAATAAAAGTGGTATTTCACTGTTTTCAAATAGTGGAATATCATTTTTATTTTCACTGCTTTTTTCACGCAGGTACCCAAACGAACATAACATACCGAATGAGAACGTTTAGAAAACGTTATAATATGCATTTTAATAAATGTGCGACTAGTGTAGATGCAGATAAGCTGGCACATCCTTGCCATCTGAAAAGGTTCTGCACTGCCCCCTTTTTAGTTGGTAATAAGCTAATAAATCAATCAGTGAACAATGTAGATCCTGTTTAGACAGCATGGATGAGCCAGCTGATCTGGATGTATACCGTTTGCAATGCCAGAAAGGTGTATATATGGAGGAAAGAGTTGAGATGTATGTAATAAAGGTGTTAGAGCAGATACATTTTAGAACCCAGCACCTTGTTGATCAGACTGAATCTTGAGATTAGATCTTAAGCTTTCTATTTTTCAGTTAAAAAGCTTTGGACAAGTCAGATAACTGAGATGTTAGACTGGTCGTTTTTTCATTATGTTGATTCTATTTTGAAGTTCTGATTGCTCATTCTAATGATATAAGTTTGACAAAAAAACCCTAACATTTTGAAAAAGTATAATACAAATGTATACATATACAAAATAAATATAATTTTACACCATTCCATAAAAATTAATGACTAAATCACTTGTTTCCTGCACCATTATGAGAAATATTTAACCCTTTCCTCCATAGATACACCTTTTTTGTGTGGGCGAACAGTTTAGATCCAGATAAGCCGGCATATCCGTGCCATCTGATCAGGATCAAAACTGTTTGCTTTCTAATTCGTTAGGTTATTTCTGACCAAAATGTGACCAGCGCAGATCCTGATCGTGCTGGCTGATCTGGATCTACACTGGTTGCACAGGCAAAAAAATGCATATATATGGAGGAAAGGGCTAAATGCACAAATAAGTTTAAAATTAAATTTTCGTTTCTAACCACAATAGCAGGGTCAGGGCCCACGATCATACAACTAAATCAGCAGACCAGTCTCAAATCTCTAACATCTGATTGGCTAAAAATTGCAACTGGTTGCTTGAGATTTGAGACTGTTCTCCAGTTTTAGCTTTATGATCTGGGGCCCAGTACTTGTTAAAAAGTTAAAAGCTGTTATTCTTTCTAATAACCATGATTTTCAGAATGTAGGACATTATCCCCTATGGACAAAATCCCCTAGTCATATCTGGACAAAATCCCCTAGTCATATCTGGACAAAATCCCCTAGTCATATCTGGACAAAATCCCCTAGTCATATCTGGACAAAATCCCCTAGTCATATCTGGACAAAATCCCCTACATCAGTTTTCCACTGGTGGACAAAATCCCCTACATCAGTTTTCCACTGGTGGACAAAATCCCCTACATCAGTTTTCCACTGGTGGACAAAATCCCCTACATCAGTTTTCCACTGGTGGACAAAATCCCCTACATCAGTTTTCCACTGGTGGACAAAATCCCCTACATCAGTTTTCCACTGGTGGACAAAATCCCCTACATCAGTTTTCCACTGGTGGACAAAATCCCCTACTTGATTTTCAATATGATGTGTTAGATCATTCAAACTATTTATCTTCTCTGCTTTGTAAAGAAAACAATTTATAGAAAAACAACTATATTGTGTCCATGACATTGACTGTTGTGTATATAACACTCATTAGAGGGAAAAATCCAGACTTTAAAAGCAAGATTTTCCAGAAAGAACTATTAACTTGAGAACGTGATCATTAATACTGTAAAATTCTCTTAATGAAACTGTTCTTTTAATGAGTTTATGTCAGACCTTTTGTGATTTCATAGTGAAACCTTTTGTGCATTCTGGGTAACTTTATATGAGGTTAGTTTTCTAGAGTTTACTGAGCCTATTCTCCATACTTCGTTATGTATATTTCAGCTAATGATGTATATTTTTTCCCAATTAAAACAGGAACCTAGGTGCTGTGTGCAGCTTTCTCTACATATAGTTCTTAAAATTTTATAAGGGCCACTTTTGTCATCTCTTTTGTGTTCCTGCTTAGATAATTATGCATAGATAATTTTACACCTATGTTTCAGTTCAGTAATTATGCCCCTACTAAGTGGGAGGCATATAGAGTAGCACTTGTCCGTATGGCTTCTGTAAATATTCTCCATGTGTCTTGTTGTATATTTCAGCTGATGATAACACAGATGGTCCTGGGTGCTGTGGATGGCTTCTCTACATATTCTCCATACTTCTTGTCGTTATCACTCTCCCCTTTTCTCTGATCTTTTGTATCAAGGTAAGTAATGACAAGAGAGCACACTGAAGGAGTAAGAAATAAGGAACACATTATTGTTTGCTTTCTAGTAAATATTAGAATTTTCTTGGTGAAATAAAATGGTACTCTAATGTTTTCAAACTGCGGAATAGAACATGAGATACCATTATCATTGAAAGTTTAATATTTAAAAAGTAACTCTTGCATTCACTTTATCAATTTTATTTACACTGTTCGTACGGGTATATGATGTGGTGAAGTAATGTTTAAAATGTTATTGGGAAAGTTGGTCCCTGCAGGATATCTTCAACTAATGTCACACATGTCTGTCTGATTGTCTATCTGTCTTTCTGTTCTCAAAAAGATCCTGTGATTCCTCAAGAAGTACTAATGATCGTTTCCCAAAACTTGGTTATAAATTGAACAGCAATGTGAGAATAATGCATGACCCATTATTTTTGTGCCACATGGTACAATTATTGAAAAGTGTGTACAGTGGTCGGGACTCTAGTATTGTTGCGTGCAGTACTCTGATAGACCTGTTCCTGCAGTCATGCTCATACAGCAGTGTTCAGTGGCCAGGACTCTAGTATTGTTGCGTGAAGTACTCTGATAGCCCTGTTCCTGCAGTCATGCTCATACAGCATATTTTAGCACCATTCAAATCTGCATTTTTTTATGGGCAACAACAATACTTAATATAATCTTAATCTAGTTTTTTTTTGTACAAATCACTATTGCTAAATCATTAAATACATGTACAATATTAACACAATTTATGAAAATTTTGATGTGCAAGTGAATTTATGAGCAATAACAGATTGTCTTTGCTCCCCTTTGTCTGAAATAGATAGGACCACACTGAAATCCCGCCAAGTCAGGTCACATATGTTGGTATTGTAATAAGTCGAATGGGGTGAAAGCACTGAAGATACAAAGCTCTTAAGTTTAACATAAACATGAAATATATGATTGCAGGTTGTCCAGGAGTATGAGAGGGCGGTAATATTCCGCCTGGGGAGACTGCCGTTGGGAGGAGCTAAAGGCCCAGGTACATACCAGCCTTTCTTAACAATACCATTTAGATATTTTCACTTTTTAATATTTACACTTAACTTTGTCCTCTAGGATGAAGTCTAATATATCAAATGAATCATAATTTCTGTTGGTAAACAGTGTGACATATTACTTTAAAAGTTATGGCTACAGTAGAACCATTCACAATTTATTGGATGTTTCACAATGTTTTGATGTGTGACGTTGCTGAGCATGCATGTTTTGCCACAAGTTGCTGTGAAAATTTTTTTGTAAACACAGCTGTTCCAAACACAGCTGTTCCAACAGCTATTTGAAAAAGACGTAATATCACAAATTCTTCTGATAATCTCTGTATTACTGAGATTATTTATAAGTGAAATATATGGATTGAATCAATACTTGATGATTTTCATTTGGGTATGAAAAACAGTTGGAAAAAACCTTTGGGCTTCACAAACTTTAAACATGTTAAACAACCCAACTGTTTTCCATACCCAAATGAAAAACATCAAATATCGATTCAATCCTTAAATCAAAAGATAATATATGCATATCACTGAGGCCAAATGTCCTGAAACATGATGATTGGTTCGTAGTGAAAAGTAGATGACTGCATTTGATTTTGAAGTCAGCAAATCACAGCTCAAGGTTATTGTGCACTTTATTGCAACACGGGTCAACAGGTCAGAGGTTGAGGTAAAAGTGGCATTTAATGTCCAGTAGTCCATCTTCCTGGAGCCATATCACAGGTATGGATAGGGATACTTTACAACTTACCTATTTTATTTTAATGTAATTTGCCATGTTTAGTGGGGATATCAATTTCAACAATATGCTTGTTTGATACAGTTGTGTAATAAGCACTAATGTATTTGCAGGTATATTCTTCATCATTCCTTGTATAGAAAGTTACACCAAGGTTGACCTCAGGACCGTATCCTTTGATGTTCCACCACAGGAGGTATTTACTTATTCATTCTACTAATTTTACAGTATATCGATAAAGACATGGACCATGCATATCACACTTATTTGTTCATACTGTCTGTAGCTAACAGGCTTTTAGCAAAAGGCGCTGGGAGATTTGCCCCACAAATACACAGAGGGCAGGTGGTAATAATCCAGGGGTTCCATTTGACCCAGGAGATGACCATTTATTTGCAAAATGCATCAAAAAGCTTTGATCCTGATGTTTTTTGTTGAAGAGTCAGTTTTCCTTGACAATGTATTTTTTCACCCTGTCGCTTCGTGCCTGATTTAGATTGGCACAATCAACAATTAAGTTGAGGTCAATGTAGATTGGTGGATACTGGGTTAAGACGTGTGATTGCGCTGTAGCTGTCCGTTTTGATGTATTACTCACAGACCTGACTGCTCCACGGACATGATCTCTGTATAAACTGTGTCCACAATGTCTGACCTTGTACACCTCAATCAATTCCCACTCCAACCAAAACAATCATCTTGATCTGCCCTGGAGTTTTAGGTTAGTTTATCTCCCGTCATTGTTTGAATATAAGCTGCACTTTTTTCCCCAGAAATCGGCAATAAAAAGTTGGGGTGCGGCCAATACACAGGTTTGGCTGCTTATACACTTTGTTAAGCCATTTTCATCTGTTCCATCAGGTTTGGGGGCGGGGCGGCTTATACATGAGTGCGGCTTATATTCGCACAATGACGGTATTAATTGATTGAGATAGCTCATTTTTCAGACCAATGTTGAGTAGATTTACTTCTATGTACTTTTACCAGGTCATGTGAAAAAACTATTGTTTTTTGAGACCTTCGGGTCCAGTATCATAAAACTGGGATAGGAGATCAGTCTCAAATCACAAGCATCTGATTAACTGTAATGGCACCTGGTTGCCATTTCAGCCATCAGATGCTTGAGGTTTGAGATTGGTCTCCAGATTTAGTTTTTGTGTCGCCCTTTCGAAGAAATGGCGATACATAGGGACGGCTTTGTCTGTCCGTCCGTCGGTCTGTCACGAAAACTTAACGTTGGCTATAATTTTGTCATTTCTTCATATTTTTTCATCAAACTTTCAAATTATATTGCTTATGACAACACACTCAAGATGTTGCAAAATTCTCAAGGTCAAGGTCACATTTGATGGAGTTATGCCCCTTTTTGTACTTGGATTTTTTACACGAAAACTTAACATTGGCTATAACTTTGTCATTTCTTAATATTTTTACATCAAACTTACAAATTATATTCCTTATGACTACACGCTCGTGATGATACCACATTCTTTAGGTCAAGGTCACATTTGATGGTGTTATTTCCCTTTTTACGAAAACTTAACATTGGCTATAACTTTGCCATTTCTAAATATTTCTTCATCAAACTTTCAAATTATATTCCTTTTCACAACACGCTCCTGATAATACCACATTCTTTAGGTCAAGGTCACACTTGATGGAGTTATTCCCCTTTATATGAAAACTTAACGTTGGCTATAACTTTGCCATTTATTAATATTTCTTCATCAAACTTTCAAATTATATTCCCTATGACAATACGCTCATCACGATACTATATTCTTAAGGTCAAGGTCACATTTGATGGAGTTATGCCCCTTTTTGTACTTGCATTTTTATTCCGACAGCACCAGAGGGCGACAAAGGTGTTCAACTGAACACCCATCTAGTATGATTTTGGTCATAGCAGTTTCCAAAGAGGTTTGCTGACATCTGCACTCAATAAGCTCTGGTTCCAATAATCATGAAAAATAGTGAATTGAATTTTAAATCCAACTGAGAGTGATAATTAAAAAAAAATTTGAAGATACCAAGCTTACTTGATTGGTTTAGATTTTAAGAGTAACCTTACATAACACGTTTAAATGCAGTATTGAAAAAAATATTATCATTAAAATTTGATTTCAGTTATCCCCCCACCCAAAAAAAAACAACAAACTGTTTGAACAAAATCTCAGAAAAATCATTTATCTTAGTTTGAACTCAAACATTTGTTCTAGAATACATCAGAAGGACTTTGTTATTTGAAATATTTTTAAAAATTCTGTGATAATAGAGAGTTATTATTTCATTTATTTTTTAAAGTACAGTATCCTAAGTAAATAACCAAAATTTACTCTCAGAATATGCATAAATATGTTGAGTTTAAAATTGATTTTGAGCATAAGATTGTTGTGATATTGGGGCCTGGTGATCACAGACATACTGCAGTGTAGGAGCTGCTTGGCAATGCATAGTAACCCCTACATCTTTCTCAGGTTTTGGCTCTCGTCAATACATTTCTGCAAGATGGACATGTAAAACTGGCCACAGAGCTGCACACAGTTTGAAACAGTTAAAGATATGATATAAAAAGGTGAAAGATGCATATCAGGAATAGCCACATTCAGAATAAACAGCCTCCCCACACAGTCAAGAAGAAGAGAGGGAGAGAGCATGGTTAATAAAATGATCAGTTTCAAAAGAGACACCACTAACAATTAACAAAAATGAGAACCAGAGGGGTTACCACCTTGGAACGGTCAGTGGCAAATCAAATTGCCACTGGGGGTTTAAACCAAGTTCTAGGGTGCACCAACCTCACACTTGCCCCAACAGGTCCTCATATCACAAAACAAATACAAGTTGTCTTGGTGCACATGTCATGCTTCAAAACTGTCCCCCAGTGAGAACTATTTGGTTTTCTGTCAGTTTCCTGTCTGGTTTCACAAAACAGCTTCATGTTCTTACCAAACTTTACTCAGAATTATTTTTCTCATGATTATAACTCCACATAGAAGTACCAGTGCTTTATTAAAATTCTTGAATTGGAAATAAAACTACTTTTAGAGTCTGTGACAAGCAGAATATAAAAATCTGAACTCAAGATATTACATCTCACTCAAAAATAATTGGTTTTGTCTGGGCAATAAATGAAATGATAGAAGTTTCCTTTGTTGCTGTACAGTGGTTTTTGATAATTTAGCAACATGATAAAGTTAAGTTATCTATAAGCCCACACTGGAAGTCCAACCTGTGCAATGACAGCTCATAGCCTCATCACTGGGTATGTTACTACTATGGTATCATTTAATTTCGCTGGCACGAAATTTCGCGCAATCGCTGAAAAAGACTGTTTTGCACGGGCGCAAAACCAATTTAAAAAAAAAATAAAAATACCAAATCATTATTACAATCGATATGTGACCGACCCGTTATTGTTTATTTGAACAAGCGAGCTAAAACGGTTTATAAATTTAAAAAAGTTTTTATTTGTCAAAATGAACTGAATGAGATGACAATGATACCGTTTGATAAAACGTGACCTTTTCTGACCTAAATGCACCGACATTATTGTCGTTACAGTTTTCAAGTAATATTAAAATATTCCGAAAGAAATTTGACAGTAGTAACTAATTTGATTTCCATTGTGAATATAATTATTCAATACCTCAAATTTATTATGATACCGGCAGCTAAATACAAAGTGTAGGTCCATTCAGACATTACCACGTTTCGAATACGTATGTGGAACTAGATGGTTAAATTTTAGGTTTTAAATTCGCGCACTGGCCCAAGCGCGAAACACCCGAAAATTAAGCCATCGCTAAATAAAATGATACCACAGTAACTGAGCTAGCTGGGACAACCCCAAAAAAGGTTGTGTGTATAACATGACCACCATTATATAATACCAGTTTCTAACCAATTTCATACTGAAAACATTGCTAACCTATCTGCACTGGGTGACTTTCTATACTGGCAACACTGCACAAACAGTGCTACAACAACTGTGAATAATCAGTGATAAATATAAGCAAAATCTTAAAATTGAACTTGTATTAATTTAACAATTTTGGTTCTGTGCACAATTCAGTTTTGGCTTAACTGAGTACTCTTTCAGTTAATAACATTTTACCCTTACTACATAGATTAGGTTTTATTGCATAAGTGAACGGTCTATATCCAGACCAGCAGGCACATCCATGTCATCTGATCAGGATCTAAACTGTTGACTTTGGATTCATTAATTTAGTTATTTCTGACCAGGAGGCTAACATTTTAGATTAAGATAAGAAAGCACAGATGTGCTGGATGACCTGCATCTAAACTGGTCACCCGTGTTATAAAAATGTTTAAAATAAAAAATAAACAAAAAATTTGAACACCTTAACCCTTTCCTGTATAGATACGCTTTTTTACGCATGTGCGACCAGTGTAGATCCAGATCAGCCGGCACATCCGTGCCGTCTGATTAGGATCTGCACTGGTCGCATTTTGGTCAGAAATAACCTAATGAATCAAAAAGCAAACAGTTTAGATCCTGATCAGACAGCATGGATGTGCTGGCTGATCTGGATCTAAACTGTTCGCCCTAGCAATAAAGATGTGTCTGTACAGGAAAGGGTTAACAGAAGCTATGGTCACAGCCTTTTCAGCAGTTTTCCGAGAAACTGGCATATATTTCATAATGATTCTGTTGTATCTTTTTTCAAATAATCTGAGGTCTTATTAGTTTGAGCTGGTTTTGTAAGGTAATTAGTGATTTCAAGGAAAGAATCAATATTTTTAATGGAATCAGGGATGGTTATTGATCTAGAGTTTTTATTCAAATACAGAACAGCACCTATTGGTCTCATTTGTTTTAAGTTGTATTAAAAGTCCCCATAGGCAGATCGTGAGAGAACAAATCTGAAATAACAAATTATTCTGGTTATACTTTGAGCCACATGGGAAGCTTCCAATGGTCTGATGCACGAGCAAATTGCTTAATAGCATCATTGATACATTGCTATTATATACTGTCTTTGCTATGAGAAAGTTATGTTATTTGTCTATGTTATTTGAGGATGTATACTGCATTATTTGTTATTGATTCATCACAAACTAATAAGGATATGTCTGGTTATTGAAAAATTGCTGAAGAGTTTGGCAACATTCACAATCATAAAAAACAGACTATAGGTCTAATAACTTATGGCTGATCTCTGCCTCCCATGGAAAGAAAATCCTAATCCAAATAAAGGATATACAACACTTAAATTGTACTGAATTTTTTTACTAATAATGTTCTTATAAATGGTTAACCTATAATAAACAGGTGGAGTTTTCGTTTGGGAGAGGGTGTGGCACCACACTTCACATTGATAAACATTAGTCAAACATTGTTGAAATCATCCATGCTGTCTGATCAGGATCTAAACAGTTCCCTTTTAGATTAATCAGGTTATTTTTTACCAGGATGTCAACTTCGTAATTCCAGATCAAATGGCATAGATGTGCTGGCCAGTCTGGATCTAAATTGGTAAATGTGATAAAAGGTGTAGGGTTAAAGCTAAATGTATTTTTATCTTCTGCTTCAGGTGTTAACTAAGGACAGTGTGACAGTCTCCGTAGATGCTGTGGTGTATTACAGAGTCTCAAACCCAACTGTGTCCGTGGCCAATGTAGAAAATGCTCATCACTCAACACGACTGTTGGCACAAACAACACTGAGGAACATCCTCGGCACCAAGGACATGTCAGAGATACTGTCCGACAGAGAGAGTATCAGTCATGGAATGCAGGTAACATAATAACTCACACAGCCTGAAAATAAACACTGGAAGTTTTCTGTATTTAGATTCATTTGTTTTTCTCTGAATCTGTTCAGTTGAAATATTCAGTATATATAATATATATTACCTCTAGTTGGGGAATATGTAAAGGGGCCGGAGGTGGGAAAACTGTTACCAGCAGGTGATTCCCGTGAAGGAAGTTGTCAGATCTAACAGGTAATGAACCAGTAGAGGAAGATGTCTGTTGTTACTGTTGGGGGAAATTGTCCAGTGTTTTTCAGTGGGAGGTGTTATGGGATGTTATGAGATGGGGAAGTTGTCAGTTGTTTCTAGTGGAAGAAGTTGTGTGCTGTTAATTGCAAAGAAAGTTGTCAGTTGCTTCCAGTCTATTTCAAAGAGGTCATCTGCTGTTACACTACGGGAAACTTGTCAGCTGTTTCTAGTGCAGAAAGTAAATGACAGCAGAGTAAGTTGTTGTGTGCTTCCAGTGGGTATAAGTTGTCAGGTGTCTGCTGTTCAAGGTGTCACATGTTTATTGTGGAGGTTGTTGCTTGCTGTTTTCTGCAGGAGTTATCCAGTTCTTACACCTGGGAAAGGTTTCTGCTGTTTCCAGAAACAGGAGTGATGGTGCTGTAGATGAAATTATACAGCACAATATCACAAATAGCATTAACACATGAGCAGAAAAATGATTCTTAGTGATATATATAAAGATATGCTACCAGTAAATATTTATTATTTTGATTCTTACACAGATTTGCTTTACATAGCATGAAAACTGTTTGCTCTACTTGGCTAATGTCATAATGTTAAGTGGTTTATGTTGTCATTCAAGGAATACAGATGCTTACCAGTAATATATTTGGTATTTAAAGGAGTATATTACAATAGTTTACGCGCATATTTCTGCGCAAGCGCTAGTTTAACGAAATGTATTTTTCTCAGTGAAAGGTGTTAGTTGAGTAACGTTAGTACTTCGACTGTTGCGTAAAATCAATCGATTAAATATTTCAAATTATTTCTCACAAAGTAGTCGTCCGTGAGAATGGCCTCACGCGAGAAAAACAAGAAGGGCAGGTTCGTTAGTGATGGAAATCACCAAGCTGTAAAGAAACGTAAATTATTTGGTTCGATAATTTGCCCTGACAATGATTCAAGTGTTTCGGATAATTTGACGTCCGAAGTAGATAATGTTACTTTCATGTGAAAATGACTGATGTTAATTTTGATACTCTTGAATTTTTAACCAAACAGAAAATACTTTCATGTCAAATGGCAAAGAAAATTGCAGCATAGGTTTGAATTTGAGTCATATAAAACTTGCTGTCTCTCGTGGTGGGTTAGATGGATTGTCTCAGCTGTTTGGTAAGAAACTTGACACAGGCAAACCTAGAGTAACATCTCTTAAATCTGTTGTTCAGAAATTGTATAATTACTTAATGGATCATAAGATTTAGGGATTGTTATATGATTTTCATTCATTATCAGTGTTTGTTGTTTTTCGATATGTATGGAAACTTTGGCAACACTCAGGGCTGCATTTGTGGGAATTTTATGAAAGAAATGTGGTAACTGTAATGTAATTCTTGATAAAGAAATAGTTATTTCTTTCAAAATATGAAATTAGTTTTGATGAGCATGTTATAAAACTATTTATACATGTTATGATGGATATTTGTAGAATTGAATTAAAATTAGAGATATTTTTTACTTATATGACCAACTTTGAAGGAATATAGTAAAAAATTAAGCCTGGATGCCCCTGTTTTGTTGTTTTTGTTTTGTTTAGAAATATATACTGTGTCATTTTATGGAGTTTAAAAAAAATCTGTCCGTTACAAAAAAAGATATATAGATTTTTTTCCAGTCAGGGACTGAATTGTCTCCCTTTTTTGTTGGATATTTTGGTCATTTTCAAAGTTTTTTCTTAAAATATATAAAAAAAATATCACATAATTCCACCCAAAACCATACATACACATAATTCCAAACAAAAAAATGCATAGATATAAGGTGTTGATTAGGAATTCCAGATGTAACAATCATTTAAAAGATATATGTGCGTTTTCTCAAAATCCCTTCAAAATGGCCGTATAGAGGGGTCTAATAATGAGCGATTACTCAAAAACAAGCCTGGAAAGCTATATTTTTCTTTATATCATTTTGTTTGTGAAGGAATTCTCTTTAATTGTGCAAAGTTTTAAAAAATTCTGTCCGTTAGAACTTATTGTCATATACTCCTTTAATCAAGATCACTGCAATATACTGAAAACCTCTAAGAGATTCAAATTAACACAGATCATTTATACAATAATATCAAGTTTTTAAGTAACTAGAAGTTTTAATATTTGTATCTATAGAGACAAGTTTTTCTTGCTAAAAGGGATATTTTATAAACTCTTGAATGTTATTGAATTTTTCAGTCAACATTGGATAATGCAACAGACAAATGGGGAATCAAAGTGGAAAGAGTGGAAATGTAAGTTTTGTCAACTTGTCACCATCATAACTAATGATGTCTCATTCATAACTGATGATGTCATGTTCATAACTAATAATGTCATATTCTAAACAAACAATGTTATGTTTGTGTTATTGATGTAATGTTCACAACTAATGATGTCACATTCATAACTAACAATGACATCATCATAACTAATAATGTCACTGCCATTTTTTTATCACCTGCGATAGCAACTAGATACATAGGGATCCTATTGTCCAGCGAAACTTAATGTTGCCTTTAACTTTGAAAGTACTTGTCCTATTCACTTCATACTTGGAATATATCATCCACATGAACAATGCCATCTTTGACAACAAAAATGATAACTCCAGTGTCAATATTTGTTTAGTTATGCCCCTTTCAAATGCAACTTTAACATGAAACTCAATGTTGCCTATAACTTTTAAAGTACCTGTCCTATTCACTTAATACTTGGAATTTATCATCTGCATGAACAACACCATCGGTGACAAAAAGAATGAAAACTCCTGTTTGACTATTTTATGAGTCATATGCCCCTTTCAAATGCAACTTAAAACATGAAATTTAATGTTGCCTGTAACATTGAAAGAACCTGTGCAATTCACATAATACTTTGAATATATCATCTGCATGCACACAGCTATTGGTGATGAATGATAACTCAGGTTTCACCATTTTTCAGTTATGCCCTTTTCAAATGCAATTTAGGTGACACATGTGTTCTGTGGTGTAGTATTGCTATCAACTTGAATTCAATCTTTTTAATGATCTCTATCAGATTCTCAGTTTGGTTCTAATGCTTTCATGACAACTTGATAAAAAACAACAAGAGCACCACTTAGTGCTCAGTAAAGTACATTATTTACCCAAAACATTATGCATACATTTCCTTTCATGATACCATTTCCTTTTAACGTTACAAATGATTTAAAGTCTGTAGTAAACTATTTGTGATGCATGTTATTTATTTAATAAAATGCTTGCGAAACATCCAATGAGCTGTGTTTGTTGTATATTTCAGTAAGGATGTGAGGTTACCAGTACAGTTACAGAGAGCCATGGCCGCTGAGGCTGAGGCTGCAAGGGAAGCTCGCGCCAAGGTCTGTTTATAGTTTTTAGAAGAAACAGAATGTCTTTGCTTAAATGAATAATTAACAGTGTTTATATTTTCTAGAGGGTCTTGTTTTGTTTCTACATCATCAAGGGGAACCTTTCTGAAACCTCACATAAGAGATTTAATCCATTTATGGAAGCTGTGCAATGAAGTGTGATACCTTTCTTTTGTAAAACAAAGAAAACTAAAAAAAGATATTTCATATCTTCATAAGTGGAAGACGATAATTTGAGGGGACATAAATACATGTACCTTGGAATAGTGTCTGCTAAATGACTTTGCAAGGCATCCCTCCAAAATAGGAAAATAATTTGATCATGGTATTTAGCCTCTAATAGATCTTAAATTAAAAATAGACTGCTTTTGTCTCCTCAGACTGCTTTTGTCTGAGGAAAAATAAAATATCATTTGGAGAACTAATGTCAAATAGACAAAGATAGAAAACAAGGTTATGTTGTATATGACTTTGAATGGTCAAAAAGTTATTTACAACCCCATCAAACTCTGCGAATGTGAACAAGAAACTTTGGAGAATGTGTGAGAATCTTCCCTCACTGATTTGGTTGTACTTATAGATACCATCAATTTTGACCATATGGTGTCATAGGAGAAACATGATACAGTAATGTTTGCCTTTTCACAGAAGCCTCTGCCAGAAATAATGCTTAGAGAGGCACTGAGAGGAAATATTCTTGAAAGTTACTGGTGTCTGTACTTCATTGATTCAGCTTATTTCTGATCGATGTGCAAACAGTATAAATCCAGATCAGCCTGCACATCAGTGGAATCTGATGGGGTCTTATATTATTCGCTGTTTGGTTAGAAATGACCTGATGAATCTAAAAGCAGCTAGTGTAGATCTGGATCAGACTGCATAGATGTGCCAGGTTATCTAGATCTACACTGGTTGCACATGGGACCAGTGAATACAAGTTGTATCCCTTGGAGTAAAGAGTAAACTGTTCACCTGTTGAACTTAAGTAACAACCTGGAACAGAGTGGTCCTGTTGAGGTTAAATAGAGCTAAAATGGCTGAATAGCAATCAAGCTGTTATGGGTCTACATAGATCACAACAATCAATGGTCTGCAAGTCAATTACAGTTGACATGCAGTCTGATATGGGTCTACACAGGTAACATAGACAATAAATGCGCAAGATGATATGGGGTCTACAGTGCTCTAAACAGTCAATGCACAGGCTGATAAAATTCTGCCAAGGTCACATAGACACTGTGATCTACACCTGAAATATAGACAATAAATATGCGAGATGACGTGGGTCTACAATGCTCACATAGACATCAATGGGTCTACACTGGTCAAATAAACTGTGTATAGCAAAGCCGATTTAAGTCTACACTTGTAAAAAATGTGACATATTTCATGACTGAGATAAACTACATAAAACCCTTAACTCCATAGATACACCTTTATTGCATGGGCAAACAGTGTAGATCCAGATCAGCCATCACATTTATGCCACCTGATTTCGATCTGTTCTGTTTGCTGCTTGGTCAGAAAATAACCTAATGAATAAAAAAGTGAACATCGAAATCCTGATCAGATCCTTAACATTTCTCTCTGGGAGAGAAGAAGCCAGAGAAATACTATCAGATGTCATACCAAAGGCGCTGACTAACAGAGAAACAACCTTTTCCATTAATTGAAAACTTTTAAATTCCTGTTTGTCAAGAACAAAAGGCTAAGGTATTGACAGATTCTATCCCATAAAGTGAGAGCCAGCCCTCATGACAGACATAATGAGAAACATAAATACCATTCAGGCTCTAAGATTTATGCTTTATTGGTGAAATGCATTTTCGTGTTATGTTGGCTAAGTTGGTATATGTGGAATATTATAACAGTATGCATTCTGTAGGTTCGTATTTTTCGAGTTGGGTATGTAAACAATATCGCGCGAGACCAAAGGTCGAGCATGATGTGGTTACATACGCAACGAAAAATAATACGAACCTACAGAATGCATACTGTCATAATGTTCCTTTTATTATATACCCTTCTCGCTTAAAACAAATTTAAATAAATTAAACAACAAAATTTTAGTCAAAAATGTGGTTTTCATAATAGCAGAAAAAAAAAGTAACGCGATAGTAAATTTATGAATGGCGTAGAAAATTTATGAATGGCGTAAAAATACAGTAACGTTTGGAAAACTTCGACGGAAATTTCCTATTTTGGAGTTCGTTATGTGCCGGAAAATTACGACAACCTACTGTGACGTTTTACATGACGTCACATATAACACGGAAAGCTGAACATTGTTCAATACAGAATTTCTAATCTGACGAGTTGTATCAATTTTGCGGATTAACAATGCACTATGCTAAAATCATTCATGGGTATATAATAAATGTGTTGTAAAGGTCAGTGGTTTAAATCCCTGCTTCAGATTGGGAAACAAAGTTGTAATACATGTAATGATATTTTGCATTGTTTTCTGCAGGTGATAGCAGCTGAGGGTGAGCACAAGGCATCCCGAGCACTAAAGGAGGCAGCTGATGTCATGTCAGGATCGTCAGCCGCGATACAGCTACGCTACCTGCAGACACTCAGCTCCATATCAGCGGAAAAGAACTCCACCATCATATTTCCGCTACCTATTGATTTGTTTAGAGGATTTCTCCACAAAAAATAAAACAGTTCTACAGTGGCATTTTAATCAATATGATGACATTATTGTGGATTTTTATGACATTTTCATTTAACATTGTTCATAAAATCAATCAGTTTTCTAAGTTCATAAATTTATTTATCTCTACTCTTTACTGTATACATAAGGGTTATAATGCATGTGAAAAGTGTAGATCAAGCCCAGTCAGCACATGCGGTTATTGTCCTTCAAAATATACTGGTAGACTTGACAGGGAAAAGAAAGTAACAGACTTTTCAATCACTTGGAAATGGAAATGGCTTTATTAATATTGTAGATCCAGATTAGCTATCACATCTGTGCTGTTTTATCAAGATCTACACTGTTTGCTTATTGGTCAGAATCTACAAGGAAACAGTGTAGATCCTGTTCAGATGGCACAGATATGCTGGCTGATCTGGATCTACACTGTTTGCCCATGGGATAAAAGTTTTATCTATGGAGGAAAGATTTAATAATATTTCTGTGAAAAGTCAGCTATGGACTAAAAATATTTCATTTAAATGTCATTTACTTCAACGTCAACTTCACATATGTTCTTTGCTCATTTTAAATTCCTTACTCATTCATGATTTACTGTTTTTGTGTACAGTAGGTAGATATATAGGTATTTTCTTAATTGTTAAAGGGAGTGACAGTGTAGTGCAGGAGCACAACTTTTACTTCTTATCATGTTTGTTAAGAGGTATGCTTAGAGATTACTTAAATTGTTAAAGAAGCAATGTGTCAAGTCATTAAGTCGATTTCAGTCAGATTTTTCTAAATTTCTAAATGAAATATAAAATTGAAGCTTTGTAGTATTTGATGTCACGCAGGAAAAAATATTGACATCATACATTTTATTTTGAGGTTCTCAATGGGGAAATGTGCAGTCAAAATAAAATAAGCATAAGAAATAAAACACCAATGTTTGTAATTATCTTTATATTGCTATTTTTAACATTTCTTACACAGTATCTAACAAACTGTTCAATATATTGTTAAAATAAATAATTAATTTGTTAATTGATTTTTTATTTATCATAAGGGTAAGGGGTGCGGGGGAGGGGTGGTAATTGACAAATATAAAATCTGATAGATGGCTCTTTACAATCTAGGGAGTAAACATTAATTTTTATCTAGAAATGAGAATGTTTATGAATGAATAAATGAACAGTATATAGGGAAATAAAAGTTATTATACTTTGGTGATTGAAAGAAATGTGTAATGAGGGGCATCCATGGCTGAGTGGTTAAGGTTTCTGACTGATAATCACTTGCCCTTCACCAATGTGAGATCAAAACCTACCAGGGTCAAGATCTTTCATGTGAAAAAGGTTGCCAGCTAGCATGTGGAATGTCCATGGTTCTACCCAGGTGCCCATTCAGACCTGAAAATTGTCTGGAAGAGCACCTGGGGTCTTCCTCCACCATGTAAAAGCTGGTATGCCAAATGGACCTAAGAAGCAATAAGCTTAGCATCTGCTGATGTTCTGGCCTTTTATCTATATGAAATATATGGAGAAGGAAAAGGAATTTTAAATGTTTACCTGGAGACTATGTTTCTGATTCGGATAAGATTCTGGTCTGTTTGAAATCAAACATTACACAGTGAAATTTGTCAAAAACATTAAAATACAGTGATAGGGATTTTAAACTGAAGACTTTTTGTTTTTTATTGTCTGGTACTGAGATATAAGGTCAGCATTGTGTTATGTCCAGCATTTAAGATAGGAAGGGCAGTATTTTATTGCAATTTTATTTAATTTTTTTCATGTTACATGAAACATGAAAGGTTAATGATTTTAACTCTTTACTTGGTTGTTTGAACAATGTTGATCCAGATCAGCCTGCACATTTGTGACATCTGATCAGGATCTAGACTATTTATTTTGTTATTCATTGGGTTATTTCTGTGCAAAAAGTGATTCTGATCAGATGCACACTTGTGCCGCCTGATCTGAACCTGCACTGTTTGAACATGTGATTAAACCAGTATATATGGAGTGGAGGGTTAATGGACACAGCTTTGCTTTATGTCCACATTTTTCTGTGCGTTATACAAATGTACAGCAGATGTGATATAGATTCTCTGTTTACACGGGTTACTATGTCCTTTGATATTCTCATTATGTGTTATTTATTTTTATTTATTTATCAGGCTAAAATATTTACTCACTGTTTTATTATTAGTATTTTGCACTATGTTTTAATATTTATGCCTAAAATATACTGTTTTTAATAACTAATAAATGATGTTAGGGAGAAAGTTAAAATGTTTCTCTTACACATAGATATGTTCTGCTGAGATTTGGGCTCACTAGCCTTTCACTGATAATGGCTGCATATTCATGTTTTGTTGGGCTTTGATAATTTAAGAATAGTTTGCACAGCAAAAAGCAGTTTGCTACAGATTAACCCTTTTAATCCATAGTCCATGGATACACCTTTATTGATGAGTGTAGATCAAGATCCAAGGGTCTGTGCCCTCTGATCAGGATATACATTGTTTGCTCTTAGATCAATAAAGTGATTGCTTACCAAATAGCAACCAGTGTCAATCCAGATCAGATGCAAAATGCATACGTATGGAGTGAAGGGTTAAAGTTTAAAGAACAGTCATCAGAATGTGCATTCCCAGGTCAACTTGTTTGCTTTCCATTCTACATCTTAAAATAAAGAGCAGCAAGTGCTCTTGTGTATATGTCCTTTTTAAATGTTCTCATTTCAAACAAACACAAACAGTTTAAAAAAACAACTTTGGCTATAACTGATTGTTGGTAACTAAACACTAACATGCAATTGTGCATATAGGAAATAAATGATACTGTGAGATGGTTGAATATCATATTTTTGAATAGCAAATTTTATAGTTAGTTTTATTTTAAAATATCAAAGTTATAATTTTGGTTCAGCTTATCTGATTTGCCATGGCAAAATTAATGTTTAATCACATGACTGTCTACTAAGCGATAATGTGCTGTACTTGTAACACATTTGAAAAGTAAAAAAAACAACAACTAAATTAAATTTTATTATTTAAACGTAAATGTGCCATGAAGTAAAGCATTTAAGTGGACCTAAGAACTAAAATGGAATGTAAAACTTCCCATATACTTGTTGTTGACATCTGTTAAACATTTATAATGTTGACCTCATCATTGTGATAATTGTTGTGAATTAAAATTGTTTCTTATAGAAAAGTTAGTCTTATTTCTGTACAAACCCAACCAGTCTTAATTAATAACCTTTCTTGTGATTGAGCTAGAACATGTTGGGCTAATATGGGTGTTCATGAAAAATGAGCTGCACATCCAAATTATTTCATTTATAAGCTTGGCTACTGGATAATAATTGATTTCCACAAATATCCTTTCCCTTAGAGATAACAGTAATACAAGGGGGAATACTCAAAAGCTATTTAAGGTAATTCATACCCCCAGCTAGTACAGTTGCACTAATGATGAGCTGTGAAAATTAAATTATCATTTTTTTCAACAATTTCCAAACAAACTGTTATTATATTGTTACAAACAGATGAATATTGATAATAACAGGAGACAATTGTTGAAAAAAATGAATTCTGTTAGAAAAGTAATAAAATGTGGTACCTGCTATGTTGTCTAATCCGGGTGTCAAAATAAAGCACTTTCCGCTCAAATATATCAAAAATAATTAATTACAATATCCAGTTTAATGTTTCATCTAGGGTCAACCAGTGTTACTTTTTCAAAATAACTTGAAAATATGGCTCTTATAAATCAAAATCCAAACACATCATCCTTTGTCCCATAAGGTCACTCACCCATGCAAAAAGCATGCAAATCATGCCCACTTGTGTTTACCTGTAGGACAGTTTAATCTCTACATGTATAACAATGTCTATCTATAACCCCCAATTAGTAATTACATGAATAATATGATATATAAACATTGTGTTCTCATCGTGCATTGTTTTTATTAATTTTAATGTGTCTTGTATTTATATAAAGATAATATTATCAATGTGACAGAATGTAAATACCAATTTTATGACACATTGTAATATAAATTTTGTCTGTATTCCATAACCTAAACCAAAACTCAGTACCAATTAGGGAAAACAAAATTAAAATGGGCCCCGATGCTCTGGCTTCGAATCTACACGAACTACATGAAAATGATGTGAATTGATAATAAAGACATGCATTACACATTTTTGGCGATTGTTGGCGAGTCCATCCATTTTTCTGTTGTCTAGATTTAAGTGATGAATGGTTTCCAGGGGCGGATCCAGCGGGGGGAAGGGACCCACCGGGCACGGACACTGATTATGTGGGCTCACGTTTGGTGGTATGCTTCCACTGAACAGCAAACCATTCAAATTCAAACATGCCGAGTCACTGAATATATTTTTTAATATTTTTTACTTGAATTTTTGTATATGTGTAGAAAATTTGGAAAAAAAAAAGTTATTCGAAAATAATTATTCCTAGTTGGTTAAGAAGTCAAAATATCTGACCAAAAACCGACGTCTATCCGACGTCATTTTCCGACGTCTAAACGACGTCGCATTTTCGACGTCGGATTCACGTTGGATTTAGGTCGCCGACGTCGCGACCAAATTCCAACTTAAATCCAACGTCGTTTTGACGTCGGGTGTTTACTGGGTATTAGCCTCATAAAAAGTGTTACCGATAAGCACGAGCTTTCGGGCGTGTACATAAAAATTATGGAATTACCACATAATTCCAAGCGTTGATTGTTTAAACAGTTTGAACAGTTCCTGTTGAAAGCTCGTATTAACTGCCTTGACCGGGCGGAATTTAATATTAAAGCACGTTAGTTTGAACAGAAATGAATGTTTAATCAGTTTATCTGTTACTTTAAGCACGATTTATCAGATGTGTACATTTAAGTAATGGATGTACCACAGAACTTCAAGCCTTTTCTTTAAACCAAATAAACAAACAAACCGTTTCTTGTTTAACTATGTTTCAACTGCCTTGAGAGGGCAGACTTTATTTGAACCTATTTTTTAAAATAAAGAGTTGTGTTTCATCATTTTAACGTTACCTGTTACTTTTTTTTAAAACAACCTTATTTTGACGACCAAAGGGCATCACTGACGACTTTGGGTCCTGGCACTTGACGACTTAACTGAAACACTTTCAAACTGTGAACATTTTGTAACATTAAACTAACCAGTGTTACATGGATATTGTCCCTTGATGCTTTGCCTATCTTTTAATGACGATGTTTTTGATCTTGTGAAACAGCAGTGGCACGGTAAAACGTGACCGCATATGACGACTACAGGGCCGCGTACGTTACATACTTTATAGAAAGCTCGTTTGGTAGAACTTGAGAAATAGTGAAAATTGGATTATCGCCGAAACGTCCACTATGTTCGGGAAAAGATTTAACTACAAGCATTTTGTGCGCATTTCATTGCCGTTGATGAAGAAGGCATAAGATAACACCACAATATACAAAAGTATTGGTATACTTTTCATCATACAGTCTTAACTACAATATTACTCAGCTATAGGTTATCTTCATATTTTATTTTATTGGTATACTTTTCATCATACAGTCTCCTTAGTATTGCCCTCTATCTGTACCCTACTTAGTAAAATTAAATTAAATACAAAAAAGGTAGTGTTGGAAGATATGACTTGAAAAGTAGCCATACACATCTTTTGTTAATTGTTTTAACAAATCAGAATTAAGCCTTGTTTTCTTTATGCATGTAAGTGCATTCCTATGTTGTTGTTACTTTTACTTTTATTTGCTGCATTATGTATACTGTATAAGTACTAATATTGGCGGGGGTTTAAATTTGGCGATATTGGCGGTCAGGGTCAGTTGCGCCAACATAAAACACCGCCAATAAAAATCCCCGTCAATTTAAAACACCGCCAATTTAATAACGGGAAGTTCGATAACTATGATACACTATTAGATATTTTGTCGCAGTTTCCTCCCTTGATGAAGAAAGATTTTTGCATGTTTCTAAATTATGTATATTCTTGAAACCTGAATAAAAACAAAAACAAGAAACAAGAGTACATGAATGTGTTATTTATTTTCCTTAGAAATAGCCAGAAGGAGTGTTATTTGGCGTTTGTCATCCATTCGTTTCAGCGGCATTTGTTTTGAACATGAAAAAAGAAGCATTATAGAGTTATAGCATGTGTACATGTAGCAAATAATATCGAGTTTATTCGATATCTCATAAACCCGCTTTAAAATATTTAAATAATATTAAATCGAATAAGTAGGTAAAATTATAATGCGTTTACAAAAGGAATATAATTGGAATATCAAACAAAACAAACAAGTACTGTATTAGGCAGCTGCGATAATGTTTTCACATTTAAAATTTAACTATGAAATAACTATATAATTTACCTTTCTCTTCAATTGTTAAATTTCCGCCATTTTTCATCAAGGGTTTTATTTTGGCGGTCTGGCCTGTAAGCGCCAATATATGACCCCGCCAAAATAAAACACTTTAAAATACGCCAAAATTTGACACCGCCAATATTAAGCGCTATACAGTACATTGATTGCAATGTCATGTAACATGACCCATGATTGGAAAATAAATTTATTCTATTCACCAATAGCATATCGGGAAATTGTGTTTATTTTTAAATTGTCCAGTCGTTAGTTGCAGTTGTAGAATGTGCTAATTTTAGAAATATTCATGTCCTAAAATAGACTGCGATTTGAAAATGCGAAGGTATTGCGCAGAGCCTCGTTCCCGCAAAACAGTTCCCCTCGGTGACAGATTTACCCATCACCTCACACTCATGCAAGATACTTATAATCTTTTATCTCGACATTTACAGACATAAAATAATAGGCATTCTGAGCATTCTGCATGGAAACAGAAACAACATCTTGTTGCTTTGTGATTGTCTACTGTAAGCAGGTTCTAAACAATATGTCATTGTTACATCGTTCTTCGTGATCTGATGATCAGCAACACGTCTAGGCCTATATTACTCTTTTTTGCTGATACAGTTACTCTTTTTCTACAAAAGGTCCTTATTTTATTTTGCATATTTGATTGGTCGTGTAGATCGGTTGTGAGAGCTCTATCCACGTTCAATAAGTAGATCCAAATTAGTAATATTTAATAGGAAATGGACTATAGCAGTCATGTTGAATATACCAAGAACAAATCATATTTGTCTTAATTTTATGAACCACAGATGAATAAATGTGTATCAACACATCCGGCCTTTATTGTAATCAGAACTGCTTCATGTATATACTAAATTCCACACTAAGCAATACACTTCATATGAAAACAAAAGAAATCTAACTAGCACTTCATCAATATACAAGCAACATTACTGATCATTGACAAAACATAATTCATACACGAAACAAAATTAAAAAGGGGGGATGGGCGGGTGAAAATCTTCCACTACGAACAACACAAGCAGTATGTCTCTTAACCCCTGACGCACCTATTATAAGCATTACTCAAGAACCAATCAATGAAGCGCTAATATTGACCCAATCAAATTGATAATAACTGAAATTTATTGAACCGATACAGAAACGCCAGACTTCGACTAGTAATAAAATAGTTCAATATGATATTAAAATAGTCCAATTAATTATTGTCACATACGTCGTATATAAACTTTAATCATGTCTCAATTATTTAAACATTTATTCGCAGCCTACTAAAACTGTTGAAGCATCATCTCTTGTTACAAACTTGATATCGTCTTTTAGACTTAAAATCGCATGTGATCAATTGGACCGATTAGTATTTCGACAAAGTTCTTGAAATCATCGACAGCCAGTCATTTTTAACAACGCAACGAGAATGAGACATAATCGCTCCTTCTCAGATAGGTCTGTTGTTTACTGAAACTCAGCATCTATGCAAACCGCAAAACTGGCTATAAGTTCACAATGTTTTGAAACGCAACTTCTTTTCCTAGTCATTTTGGGAAAAGGACCCTGGCCAGAATTGGGAAAATTTAAGCGCGTGAAACGTCTCATTTTGAGAATTTTTATCGACAAAATTTAAGTTTTGGGAATTTTGAAATCATTGTTTTATGCATTTTTCCCCTTTTTTAAAACTTTAAAGGAAGGATCAGTTTACTTTTTATTAACTCAGGGTGGGTTAGTGTTTAAAACCTACATACAGGCTTTTTTCAGAAAAAAAAAACTCAAGGTATTGAATAATTTTAATTTGTTGAAGTCAACAAATGACTTACAAAATTTTTCTTTATTTTCTACTGCTTTCAGACAAGCAAATACACACCCTCGTGTTGCTCCGTTTGTTCAGATTCCGATTGACGTTGAGACGTTTCTTGTTCAGTGTTTTGTTTGTTGCCATTTCTTGCAAAGGTCAACAATTGACGAACAGCCTTTTGAATCCCGTTTAAGATTTTTTTGCGTAGTATTTGCTATTATGAGAGGCCATACTCGGTAACGTATAAAAAGGTGAAAGATGCATATCAGGAATTGCCACATTCAGAAAACAACAGCCTCCCCACACAGTCAAGAAGAAGAGAGGGGGAGAGAGCATGGTTAATAAAATAATCAGTTTCAAAAAGGACGCCACTAACAAAAAACAAAAATGAGAACCCGAGGGGTTACCGCCTTGGAACGGTCAGTGGCAAATCAAATTGCCACTGGGGGTTTAAACCAGGTTCTAGGGTGCACCAACCTCACACTTGCCCCAACAGGTTCTCGTATCACAAGACAAGTACAAATTGTCTTGGTGAAATAACTCCAACCCACCCATCAGCTCAACAATGTTGTATGCAAAAGCATACAAACATAAAAACATAAGAAGCTAATAGCATTGCAAAGCCAAAGGGCGGGTACTCAATGATCTTTCCGAGACCAGAGCATCTGGAGTAAAATCAGCAAGAACACGATGACAGGGATAAAAGAAACAAATCGAGCTTCTAGGTTCTTTTAAGAAAAGATTTCCCCATTAACCTTCATAAACTCTTAAACCCCTGCCACCGTCGTGCAATCAAAGAGGTAAGCATAATGATCAACTGTAGAAGGGTTAATCACTAGGCCTGCAGAGCGCTGTAAAATATCATGTTGGTAACCTTTCTTTTTAAATTTACAGATGGTTTTTACGAATAACCGGGAGAAATTAACACTGCCTTTTATCTTTTTAAGTTTATAAATTAAATCTCCATAAAAAACTGGTTGTGAAATACCTTGTTGCAAAAGTGATTTTAAACTGCATTTGTATTTATGAATTAAATCTGGGTATCGGCGATAAAACTTGCAAAAGGTTTTCCTTAATTTGTGATACCGATAACCTTGTTTTAAAAGTTTGTCTGTAATGCAAAGATTACGTTCATTGAAATCATTAACATTGTTGCAAGCTCTTGAAAAGCGAACAAGCTGTGAGATATAAACCCCATAAGATGTTGCACGGGGAACATCGCCGTCTAAAAACGGAAAATTTACTATATTAAAGTTAAAATCATCTCTTTTATCATAAATTTTAGTAGTGACATAACCATTTTCAATGGACAGATTCAGATCGAGAAAGTTTGCTTGCTTTTCTGAAGTGTTCGCTTTGTTAAGTTGTAGTTCTTTAGGATAAATCTTATTAACAAGTAATGGAAAATGGCTATTGTCTATATTTAATAAATCATCAAGGTACCTCGAGGTGTTGTTAAAAGCTGTAATTATATCATCTTGATGTTCAGTAGAAAGAGATAACATAAAGTCTCTTTCATAACAGTATAAAAACAGATCAGCAACTAGGGGTGCACAATTAGTACCCATTGGGATGCCTATTACTTGTTTATAAATAAGTGTTACTATCGCGAAAACGAATGATTTGTTTTACTCCAAATCGCCTATAAACTCCGATCAATTTTATTCGGTTAAAACTTCTTTGAACGGAACGGTATCTCGACGAACTGTTCCCCAAAAGCTAAAGGCTCTGGTGAGCTAAAACTTCTATTTCTTCCGGTAACTTTATGATTTATAATATAACTTTATAATTAGTTCCTCGAAGATGCATTTGAAAGGATTTGCTTCTTCCAGTAACTGTACAATTATACTTAAGGACTTTGAAAACGCACCCTTGGGATAAGTGTATTTTAACTTGGAAAAGGCCTTTGAAATGAAATGTTTCACATACCTTTGTAAAGTACAATTCATTGCCGTCAGTTTGATAGTAAAATATTTAAGATTGGTCTATTTATACAAAAGATATAGCGAGTTAAAGACAGTAACCCTAAAATCAAAAGTAACACTTCACGCCTATAGAGCTTGCATTACAATTAAAGGCATATCATTGAAAACGAACGCTTGTATTGGCTAAAGTGTTACTTTTGATTTCAGGGTTACTGTCTTGAACACGCGATATTTTTATTATCAATGAACCAATTTTAAATATTTTGGTATCAAAATGACGGCAATGAGTTGTACTTTACACAGCTATATAATATGTTTGATATAAAAGGCGTCTTCTATGTTTATATACACTTATCCCAAGGGTGCGTTTTCAAAGTCCTTAAGTATAGTTGCTCGAAGATAAATTTGTAAGGATTTGATTTATCTCAACCTTGGGAAGTAGAGCTTGGTCGCTTTTGAACAATTCAATCAGTATTATCGTTAGCAGGAATGCCAGTGACTGTCGTAAGAAGTTGCTTCGCGATTTTTTCCTGCCCTCTGTGATAGTTGCAGATGAAGAAAAAGGTGAAATATGTATATCAGGAATCGCCACATTCAGAAAAAACAGTCTCCCCACACAGTCAAGAAGAAGAGGGATAATGATTGTTAATAAAATGATCAGTTTCAAAAAGGACACCAAAAACAATTAACAAAAATGAGAACCCGAGGGGTAACCGCCTTGGAACGGTCAGTAAAAAAAATCAAAAAGCACTACGCAATCAAATATTGGGCGTAAATTGTATAGTTTTTGATAATCTTTACTAAAACTCTCACTCAATTCAATAATGCAGTGTGTCACGTTAATTACTTAGCACACTTTTCTGCTTTGAAAAATATCTGAACAAAATGTTCCCTTAAGTGTTAGACTGTCAATAATTTGTTCAGGGTTACCAACTATGTAGCAGAAGTTACCAGTCTGTAAAGTTAGGGAGTTAAAATTTCTCGGACTGAGTGAAATGGAAGACTAACAGTTTATGCAGTCTTTTCTCTTTATGGCATTCAGTGGCTCAAAAACTACAAGACAACCTTTGTCTAGATATGCAATACTTCATAATAATAGGGTCTATTAATAAACTGTAGATGCAATCTTTGCCATTCAAGAGTTTTTCATGTGGTCTCTGTTAGTAGTCTTTAAGTGCCTGTATGTTTGTTCAGAATTGCAAATTGTACTGTGCAATAGCAACCGCAAATTTGTTGATCTAGACGAAGAATATTATAATCAGGACAAGTCGGTAAAAGGGTAATGAAAATAACAAGCCCATACATAACAGGTAAGTAATTATTGAAAATGGCTCACCGTGGTCCTATTTCTTTTCATCAGTTTCCATGATAACAGAACATTGTTAGTATTCTGGGATTTGAAATCAAGTTTGACCACAATTTTCTGGAATTAGATTGGAATTAGATTTTCTTCTATTACATAACTAGATTCGCGCTACTTCAGTTAGATAACCAAATAACAGAGTATTATGTGAAGTAAGAAAATGTCATCAAACTGAGAATTCACTTTTTTCTTTGGTGGTAAATGTTTTTCCTCTTTGTTGCTACTTTATCCCATTTTTGTTGTAATAAATCATATTTAACAGCTTACCTTTGTTGTCGTTGTTCGTGCACCTACGTTGATCTTTGTTTATTTTTGAAACTGATGACTTCATCAGGCAACATCGAAAACACATGTGTTTTCGAAGGTGGTCATAGATTAGAAATTAAACGACATTTTCAGATAACTTCTAACGTCTATGTTCGTTCTTGGTCTTTGTTCTCGTAATCCATTTTTTTTTCGTCTCAGCACTGTCTTTGTTGATATTTGATTTCCAAGTTCAATCAACTGTTCTTCGTCGGCTGCATATTTATTTATTTATTGCAAAATTTATCATTTTAATTTTCCCCCCGTTTCGTCGCCTTGTTCTGGATTGAAAGTTTTTGGTCTAAACATTTGATAAAGATTTGTGGTATAAAGTAAAAAATAAGTGATGCTGATTTTAACTTATATTTTCTGTCATGTTGGTTTACGAATGATCCATCAGGGGCCCTTGTATCCGAATACAACTAAACTTGCATGTGTCAGACATGCTTTTCGTTCAGATGATCTATATATTTCGTTTAAGTATTACCGCCGATACCCAGATTTAATTCAAAAATACAAGTTAAAGTTTAAAATCACTATTGCAACAAGGTATTTCACAGCCAGTTTTTTTTTATGGAGATTTAATTTATAAAATTTTACTTTTCCCCAGTTATTCGTAAAACCATCTGTAAATTCAAAAAGAAAGGTTACCAACATGATATTCTACAGCGCTCTGCAGGCCTGGCGATTAAACCTATCTAAGGTTGATCACTATGCTAACCTTTTTGGTTGCACGACGGTAGCAGGGGTTTGAGAGTTTTTGAAGGTTTATAGGGAAATCTTTTCTTTAAAGAACCAAGAAACTCGATTTGTTTCTTTTACCCCTGTCATCGTGTTCTTTCTAATTTGAATCCAGGTACTCTTGTCTCGGTAAGATAATTGAGTACTCGCCAATTGGCTTTGCAATGCTATTAGCTTCTTATGTTTATATGTTTGTGTGCTTTCGTATGCAAAATTGTTGAGCTGATAGGTGAGTTAGAGTTATTTCACCAAGACAACTTGTACTTGTTTGTAACTTCTTTTTTCTCTGCGTAGGGAGGCTGTGTTTGGTTAGTGTGGCGATTCTGATATGCATATTTTACTTTTTTAAGTTTGTACTTGCGCTTTTACCCTCACTGGAGGCCGCCCTGCTTGAACCATGCCAGACCTACTGTTTTAGCATTTTGTTTAGCAGTACAATGGGAACCAGACTATGTGTCCTGATGGACAGATTGTACTCGTCGTTTTCCCGTTTATGACGTATTACTGTACGAGTCAACAACCTCTAAAAGGCTGTATACCCTAAAGGTATTGGTCGGATAACCACACTGTAAGGTCAGAGATATCGCCCACTATCTATAACCTTTATCGATCGCATAAGCGAATGTTATATAACGTCCTGCAATAAAATTCATTACTATTATTCATTACGGATTTGCAACCTCAAGGGGGGGGGGGGGGCATAACTAACCTT
Source organism: Corbicula japonica (assembly GCA_038501625.1). Classification (NCBI taxonomy): domain Eukaryota; kingdom Metazoa; phylum Mollusca; class Bivalvia; order Venerida; family Cyrenidae; genus Corbicula; species Corbicula japonica. Next base: position 549,985 of record JAZAYU010000168.1, read on the forward strand.
TAAATAAATTTGACCTAGGCTTCGGCTTTCTAACAGTGACCAAAGTTGACTTTCAAAAAATATATTTAGATTTACCGGTACACATTTTTATAGTAAAACTACACAACATACACTTTATTAACAAGTTTTACTGCATATCGGTCGACTGCTCATGCGTACATAACAACACAAATGCGAACTTTTGATTCACATTAAGTGCATGTGCAGTGTGGATTATAAAAAGTCATTTGCATCATGGCGTAGACATTTTTAAGATTTTTAGTCTGGTTTTAAATACTCTGCACACAGTTCAGGCTGCAACTTTTGAAAAAATGAAAAAAAAAAAAACAAAACAAAAAAATCTGTTAAATATATGACAATAAAATATTGCTGACCCCAAAATCAATAGGAGTCCTCTACTTAATAAGGACATCCATCGTATGAAGTTCGAAGGCTCTGGGCGAAATAGAACTTTTATTGAGTGGAAACGGTTTTCACTGTTCGGGCCCCTGTGACCTTGACCTACTGACCCCAAAATCAATAGGATTCTTCTACTCAATAAGGGCTATTACCCTATTTAGTTTGAATGCTCTGGGTCAAGCGGTACTCCAGTTATTGACCGGATACGGTTTTCACTCTTCGAAGTCCCTGTGACTTTGACCTACTGACCTATAAATCAATAGGGTTCTTCTACTCATAAGAGCCATCACCCTGTGAAGGTTGAATGCTCTGGGTCAAACGGTACTGCAGTTATTGAGCAGAAGCGGTGTGACAGACGGACAAACGGACTGACGGACCGGGCAAATACAATATGTCTCCCCCAGAAGGGGGGGGGGGGGGGAAGACATAATAAGTAGTGAACATCAGTTCTGGAAGCTGCTTTGGTCAACCACTGCACATCAGAAGCTGAAAGTATCTGAAACGATCAAAGCACCAACAAGAAGTGAACGGATGTGAAATTATCATAACACTAATAAGTAGGATGTGAAACTTTCATAACACGAATAAGAATGTGATTGGTTTTCACTCTTCGGGCCCCTATGACCTTGACCTTTGACCCCCAAATCAATAGGGTTCTTATACTCAATAAAGGCTTATCACCCTATTCAGTTTGAATGCTCTGTGTCAAACTGTATTTGAGTTTGACCCCAAAATTAATAGGGTTCTTTTACTCAATAAGGGCCTTCACCCGGTGAAGTTTGAATGCTCTGGGTCAAACGGTACTCCAGTTATTGAGCGATAACGAAGTGTGACCGACGGACAGGGCAAAAACCATGTCTCCCCCAGAGAGGGGGGGGGGGGGGGGGTAATAATAAAAAAGTGAAATGCACATCAGAAATGGCCACATCCAGCAGACACAGCCAAAAGTAGAGAGCATGGTTTTACAAGAATAAGTTTCAAAATAGACGCCACAAACAATAAACGAAAGTTACATAAGTGACATTGCAATCGTCTACAATATTTCTTCACATGATTGACATGGACCGAAGCAACGAAACATGCATTGCATATACTTCACTCTTCACTACATTGCTGGCCTGGCCAAGAAATTTAACTCTTAAGTTGCAACCTAGATAAGACACTTTGCATTGATGAAAAGCAATGCTAATTGTGCATGCTGAAGAAGAGGCAAGTCATATGAAGAAGCCTGTATAAAGACTTGGAGGGCTTCTTATCGAGATGAGTTTCTTGGTTGTCATTGGACATCCGATGACTGACACTGGACTAAAGTAAGTTCCTCCGACTGTATTTGCGGATATCGAATACAACACGTCCACACATGTTGAATGGAAAAGCATTGAGCTGAACAATTCCGAGCGCATATGCTTACTGAAACTGCGTTGACAGCTTAGATTGTTTTAGTGACATTCGAAATCGATACACCGAGGCTAGGACACAAACATAGGAAACGAAGCTCACTTCATCACAAACCGGATCCATTGACCCTTATGTAGGGTCTGAGGACTTGCACACAAAGAAGGAAAGTTACTTGTAAATAACATGGAAGTTTTAGTAGGATTAATGAAACAAGAGGGCCATGATGGCCCTATATCGCTCACCTGAGTACAAAAGTACTCTCAGCTTGTGGTTTCAGACAAGAAGATTTTTAAAGTTTTTCCTATACAAGTCTATAAAAAATGAAGTGACCCCTGGGGCAGGGCCAATTTTGACCCCTGGGAAATAATTTGAACATTCTTTGTAGAGTTCTACTAGAGGATGCTAAATGCCAAATATCTAAGCTCTAGGCCTTGTGGTTTTAGACAAGAAGATTTTTAAAATTTTTCCTATATAAGTCTATGTAAAATGAAGTGACCCCTGGGGTGGGGCCAATTTTGACCCCAGGGAAATAATTTGAACAATCTTTGTAGAGTTCCACTAGAGGGTGCTAAATGCCAAATATCTAAGCTCTAGGCCTTGTGGTTTCAGACAAGAAGATTTTTTAAGTTTTTCCTATATAAGTCTATGCAAAATGAAGTGACCCCTGGGGCGGGGCCAATTTTGACCCCAGGGAAATAATTTGAACAAACTTTGTAGAGTTCCACTAGAGGATGCTAAATGCAAAATATCTAAGCTCTAGGCCTTGTGGTTTCAGACAAGAAGATTTTTAAAGTTTTTCCTATATAAGTCTATGTCAAATGAAGTGACCCCTGGGGCGGGGCCAATTTTGACCCCAGGGAAATAATTTGAACAATCTTTGTAGTTCCACTAGAGGGTGCTAAATGCCAAATATCTAAGCTCTAGGCCTTGTGGTTTCAGACAAGAAGATTTTTAAAGTTTTTCCTATATAAGTCCATGCAAAATGAAGTGACCCCTGGGACGGGGCCAATTTTGACCCCAGGGAAATAATTTGAACAAACTTTGTAGAGTTCCACTAGAGGGTGCTAAATGCCAAATATCTAAGCTCTAGGCCTTGTGGTTTCAGACAAGAAGATTTTTAAAGTTTTTCCTATATAAGTCTATGTAAAATGAAGTGACCCCTGGGGCGTGGCCAATTTTGACCCCAGGGCTATAATTTGAACAATCTTGGTTGATGACCACTAGGTGATGCTACACAGCAAATATCAAAGTTCTAGGCCTTACGGTTTCAGAGAAGATTTTTAAAAATTTCATGTTCAAAATATATTTTTAACCTCGGTGACCTAGATAGGCAATGGACTGCAACCATTTGAACAATTTTGGTAAAGCTTCATGCAAGTAACATTCCTGCCAAGTTTCAGCAAGATTGGCCCAGGAGTTCAGGAGAAGAAGTCGTTTGAAGAAAAAGTTGACGACGGACGGACGCACGCACGGACGACGGACATCAGGCGATCACAAAAGCTCACCATGAGCACTTCGTGCTCAGGTGAGCTAAAAAAGTTAATCTTGACGAGGCTGTTTAGTGCAAAGATGTTGTCAAAACTCTAGTGATGTCAATCGACAGCCTCAAACAATATAAAACAGCAAAACTGCGGATTCAATATCTTGATATGCTTGTCATTCTCAAACAATTCATCAGAGCAGAACGTATCAGAGACTGGAAACTTCATTTTCTTCCATATTACTCATGCTACCTTACTTTGCTGCTTGTGGACACAATGCATATAGGAAGTCGGTTAAACTGCATCTCCACAACATGTGATATTTTCACATTACACACCCGCACATCTTTGAAACGTTTATGAAACAATTAAATGTGACGTACCTAGTTTGCAGGATTGTCATCTAACATAGCCATAGATCAATTTCTAATGCAGAGTTTGAAAACGATTGGCGGAATGACACGAATTAAGGGAATGGGCAAGGCACAAGATCCCTTTGGATACCAAATTTCCAGATATTAACAATCTCACAATCAAATGCAGTACCTTATCAGATCAAACGATACTTATGACAAACACAAAAGATGTCCAGAAGCAAGAATTAATGGATACAGCACAGAAGTGAACTGCGTGATAGATAACCGTTATAGAAACAGGTTCTTTTCAGAAAAAGAATTGAGATTGCACCAGCAGATGCAGATTTTCTTATTGCAAAAACTGCCCAAACTGCCGTTGAACTGGCGAGTGATTACAACACCAATGTTTTAGGAGAGAGAACACTTAGTTACTAGTTCTTCTGTGTTACCATGCGACAGTGTTAACAGCCAAATGTTTCCCCAAAGTTTTAATGGGAATTGGTAAACATTAAAGCAGTACAGGACAGTCTGTGAAAAGATATTTTTTTCAAACCTTCTTTTCATTCATGCAACACTCGGGTGTGACACTGTCCAAGCCTAGTGGGTTAACGAAACATTTCAGCTATAAATTTTTTTAAACAGAACAAACTGTTCCGCACATGGGCTCAAGTATTCGACGCCTTGCCTGATAATGTATCGAATGTTGATATAATCAAAGTTGGTGAAAAAGCAATGGTTTGCCTCTTAAATGCTGATTCAGAGAAGATTATATCTCTGAATGAACTTCAAATGAAACATTTATAGACAAAACAAACAACACATATGTTACAATGCAACCCAAGTCAATGCCGCAAACTGAAGACGTGCAAATACCACAGTCTACGAGTCTACCATTAGATTTGGCATAGGAAGACATTCCACTGGTCCCCTGGACTTCTTGGAAATGAAAGAATCTTTCTTGTACTGACTACAGTGTACATGCAAGACAGGCTATAAAACAATAAGATGAAGCTGTAAAGATCTAGAAACATTAAACTTAATGATACACATAACATTTTTTATTACTTTTAATCTTTAAAGTACTATAAATTTATAAAGCAAATATGTATTGATTTTCTTGAGGTATTTTCTAATCTAGCACGCTTGACTCTAGCATAAATTTTGATTACTTTAAGTATAATATGCTTAATGTTATCATAATTTGATGCCTAATAATTGCACCTTTTACTTAAACAACACCAAAACATGTCTTTATTCAAGCTTTTTATAAAAATAATGGTCTGAACAAATCTGATTTTTAAACATGTCACATTTTTTGTCATACTCCTGACCTTGTTTGCCTATTATTTTAGAATATTTTTAACGGATGGTGCTATTTTGATGAAACTTCACAAATCTCTAAACGGCATGATGAGACACTTCTGCAAAGTAGTAAAATGGAAGTAACTATTTGTTGCACATTTTTATAACAGGAAAATCCAAACCAGCCATTTTTATACGAAGTATAGGGGGTAAATAGGAGTCATCATCCGGTTGGTTGGTTGGTTGGTTGGTCTGTGGCACTTACTACGTCAACAGTTTCCAAGATATCGACTTGAAACTTAAAACATATGTTCGTGAGTTTATTTGCGTGAACTATTTTTTTTTCATGTGGAACAGTCCATTTTTTTTCGGAGGGGAGCGCGATTTAACAAAATCTTGTGACGCGAACTACTTCTACAGTTTTAAGATATTGACTTGAAACTTCATAGATATGTTTGGCATGAAGTGTAGATGTGCGTGACATATTTTTTGTGTGGATCAATCCATTATTTTTTGCAGGGGACATGATTTTTTTCGGAGGGGAGCGCGATTTAACAAAATCTTGTGACGCGAACTTCTACAGTTTTTAAGATATTGACTTGAAACTGCATACATATTTTCGAAATGAAGTGTAGATGTTCGTGACATATTTTTCGTGTGGATTAGTCCATTATTTTTTGCAGGGGACATGATTTAACAAAATTGTGTTATGCAAACTTCTACACTTACTACGTCAACAGTTTTCAAGATTTCGATTTGAAACTTTAAACATATGTTCGTGAGTACATTTGCGCGAACTATTTTTTTTTCTCATGTGGATCAGTCCATTACTTTCGGAGGGGAGCACAATTCAACAAAATCTTGTGAGGCGAACAACTTCAACAGTTTTTAGGATATTGACTTGAAACTTTATACATATGTTCGGGATGAAGTGTAGATGTGTGTGACATGTTTTTCGTGTGGATCAGTCCATTATTTTTTGAAGGGAAATGATTAAACTAAATTGTGTTATGCAAACTTCTACACTTACTTCATCGATAGTTTTCAAGATATCGACTTGAAACATATATTCGCGAGTACATTTGCGCAAACTTTTTTTTCTCATGTGGATCAGTCCATTATTTTTCGGAGGGGAGCGCGATTTAACAAAATCTTGTGACGCTTACTACTTCTACAGTTTTTAAGATATTGACTTGAAACTTTATACATATGTTCAGTATGAAGTGTAGACGTGCGTGACATATTTTTCGTGTGGATCAGTCCATTATTTTTTGCAGGGGACATGATTTAACAAAATCTTTTATTTAAAATCTTAAGACGCAAACTACTTCTCCAGTTTTCAAACTTTAAACATACGTTTGTGAGTAGATTTGCATGATATACTTTGTTTCATGTGGATCAGTCCATTATTTTTTAACAGGGGAGCACGATTCAACAAAATCTTGTCACACAAACTACTTCTACAGTTTTTAAGATATTGACTTGAAACTTTAAACATATGTTCGGCATGAAGTGTAGATGTGCGTGACATATTTTTCGTGTGGATCAGTCCATTATTTTATGCAGGGGACATTAAAATAAAAAAATACTTAGAAGATGCTCCCACTAATGGCTTAAGCACATAATAGCTAACATTATCCACTATATTGCAGGTCTGCATTCGTCGCCGGCGGTGATAAAATAAGTTGCTGGTCTGTTTTTCTAGCCAGACTTTTTTATTTTCACTATTTGTTAGATATTGAGATTTTTAATGATTTAAGAACATGTACTATTATCCCCCGCCGATAAAATCGGGAGGGGGATATTGTTTTGGCGTTGTCCGTCCGTCACGGTGTCACGGCGTCACGTCGTCACGGCGTCACGGTGTCCGACCGCATTTCGTTTCCGGGCTATTTCTCTGCAACCACTGGATGGATTTCAACGAAACTTTGTGGGAAGTATAAGTACCAAGAGGAGATGCGCATATCGTCGTCTTGTTCCGGTCAGACCATTTAACACAGAGTTATGGCCCTTTGATAACCTATGAATTATGTATATAGAGCAGTAGTCGTTTCCGCGCTATTTCTCTGCAACTATTAAATGGATTTCAATGAAACTTGCTGAAAAACATCTATACCAAGAGGAGATGCGCATATCGTCGTCTTGTTTTGGTCAGACCATTTAACACAGAGTTATTGCCCTTTGATAACCTATGCATTATGCATATAGAGCAGTATTTGTTTCCATGCTATTTTTCTGTAACTAGCGGATGGGTTTCAATGAATCTTTCTGAGAACCATCAATACCAAGAGGAGATGCGCATGTCGTTGTCTTGTTCGAGTCAGACCATTTAACACAGAGTTATTGCCCTTTGATAACTTATGCATTATGCATAAAGAGCAGTATTCGTTTCCGCGCTAGTTCTCTGCAACTTCTGAATGGATTTCATTGAAACTTGCTGAAAACCATCTATATAAAGAGGAGATGCGCATATCTTCGTCTTGTTTCGGTCAGACCATTTAACACGGAGTTATTGCCCTTTGATAACTTATGCATTATGCATATAGAGCAATATTTGTTCTGCGCTATTTCACTGTAACTAGCAGATGGGTTTCAATGAAACTTGCTGAAAACCATCTATACCAAGACGAGATGCGCATATCGTCGTCTTGTTTTGGTCAGACCATTTAACACAGAGTTATTGCCCTTTGATAACTTATGCATTATGCATATAGAGCAGTATTCGTTTCCGCGCTATTTCTCTGTGACTAGCTGATGGGTTTCAACGAATCTTTCTGAGAACCATCAATACCAAGAGGAGATGCGCATGTCGTTGTCTTGTTTTAGTCAGACCATTTAACACAGAGTTATGGCCCTTTGATAACTTATGCATTATGCATATAGAGCAGTATTCGTTTCCGCGCTAGTTCTCTGCAACTACTGAATGGATTTCAATGAATCTTTCTGAGAACCATTTATACCAAAAGGAGATGCGCATATTGTCGTCTTGTCCCAGTCAGACTGTTGAACACAGAGTTATGGCCCTTTGATAACTTATGCATTATGCATATATAGCAGTATTCATTTCCACGCTATTGCTCTGCAACTACTGAATGAATTTCAATGAAACTTTCTGGAAACCATCAATACCAAGAAGAGATGCGCATGTCATGGTCTTGTTCCAGTCAGACTGTTTAACACAAAGTTATTGCCCTTTGATAACTTATGCATTATGCATATAGAGCAGTATTTATTTCCGCGCTATTTCTCTGCAACTTTTGGATGGATTTCAATGAAACTTCCTTGAAACCATCTATTATACCAAGAGGAAATGCGCATATCATCCTGTTGTTCCTGTCAGACTATTGAACACAGAGTTATGGCCCTTTGATAACTTATGCATTATGCATATTATAGAACAGTATTCTTTTCCTTTATTTCTCTGCAACGACTGGATGGATTTCAATTAATCTTTCTGAGAACCATCAATACCAAGAAGAGATGTGTATATTGTTGTCTTGTTCCTGTCAGACTGTTTAACACAGAGTTATTGCCCTTTGATAACTTATGCATGATAGAGCAGTATTTGTTTCCGTTCTATTTCTTTGCAACTTCTCGATGGATTGAAATGAAACTTTCTGGGAAACATCAATACTGAGACGAGATGACAATTTTGTCATCTTGTTCCAGTCAGACTGTTTAACACAGAGTTATTGCCCTTTGATAACTTATACATTATGCATATAGAGCAGAATTTGTTTCCATGGTATTTCTCTGCAACTACTGGATGGATTTTAATGAAACTTTCTGGAAACCATCAATACCAAGAGGGGACACACATATTGTCATCTTGTTTCAGTCAGATCCTTTAACACAGAGTTATGGCCCTTTGATAATTTATGCATTTTGCTTGTAGAGCAGTATTTGTTTCCTTGCTATTTCTCAGCAGGAATCTATGGAAACCATCAATACCAAGACAAGATGCCCATATTGTTGTCTTGTTCTTGTCTGACCGTTTAACACAGAGCTATGGCCCTTTGATAAGTTATGCACTATGCATATAGAGTAGTATTCGTTTATATGCTACTTCTATGAAACTTCTGCATGGATTTCTTTAAATACAGCACTATATTTTTACTACTGCGTTCTTCATTTCAACTACTTGAAGACTTTCGTCTCATTTTTATATTCTGGTGAGCTGCCCAACCCTTTTCACCATCTGAAGTTTTTTTTTTCACATTTTTTGCCATCCTTGATAAATATCTAAATAAAGCCCTATGACTTCAGCTGTTGTGTTAGTAATAACCAGTACTCGGCGGGGGATATAAGTTCAACGAATTTGCTTGTTCTTCTTGATAGTAGGCAGTATGAAACGCAATTTGGACAAACATAAGCATTAATTTTACCAATTCTGTACAACAATTTCTTCTAAATAACTTGTTCGCTGAAATTATATTTTACTGGTGTGAATGTTGCAAATTGCTGAGACTGGCAATGCGCTATTATCCGGAAATCATGATATGTCAACATCTGGTTACATGATCTGTAGACAAAAAATTTCCAATTTAAATTTGTTGATACTTAAACATTTGAACAATAGAAATGTCCTAATAATTTATGGCGTTTATGGTCAACGAATAAATAATATGAATTTTTAAAATGTTACGTACACTTCAGAACCAAATATGATTGATTCTGTCTTGAAATAAAACAGGATCGGTTATCTGATTGTTTGTTGTAGCAGTATCATTCGTAGAATAAAATCCAAGGATTCAGATGCCGGCTTCCAAAAAAGATGGGAATATTTATATTACAATATGGTTGCATATCCAATTTAGATTTCTTAATTTGACAGTTTGTAAATTTGGCATAAAAGCCCAAACGCTTAATTAAACATATATAAAATGTTTTGCCAAGATTTGTTTCTTATAGACGGCTTTTGTTTCTATAACGTGTCGTAATGTTGATTAAGAATCCATACTCGTAAATGCTAAATCAAATACATTTGCTGGCACATCCAGTAATTAAAGGACTCCGAAATACTTAAGAATTGGGAGGTTTAGATACCTTGCAAATAGTAATTACACGATCTCTATTGGTCAATGATATCTGCCCCTTTAAGTAATTGACAGATGACCCCTTGTGCGCGACTATTTGACATTTTTATGGCATGCCGCCTTCAAAATCAATCGCCGCCGACATAATCATAACATGTCAGTAGTTGATTAGACACGCTAATCCGGAAACGAGACTCAATTTAGCCGTGGAGAGAACACTGGCTGTTAGTTCAAGTCATTAATTGTTTAACCCGAGGAATAATGACTTGACACTTGACACGCTAATGTATTATTACTAATTCAAAGAGAAAATATATTTTTCAAAAAAAGAGAAGAAATTTATGATAAAAAAGAAAGTTGTAGGTACATATTCCCTATTACGTTAATACAGCGAGCAATCATTTTTCCCGTAGAGCAGTCACGTGACTGGACACGGGAGGTAACCGAAAAAAAATTATCAAATTATTGGAAAGGCGTATAATTTTTGTTCATGGAGAATTTTCACTGAATTGAGAGGCATAGTTGATTAAGATAAATGACAATAAATGATAAACCCATGCATCCAGATGTCTTAATTTTGTGTTTCAAAAAAGCTCAAATGCACTTAAGAAATGGCTTCCAAATGGTATATAAATTGCTATCTTCCAGAAGCTTCGGGGGCTTCGACCTCCTTGTCCCCCACCAGGGCTTTGCCCTGGACCTACCGGGGGCCCTGGCGGCCCCCTGGACCCCCAGCAAATTTTCAGGATTTCAATTATTTTTCAACTTTCACCCAGGAAAGATGCAAACATCATTTCTGTATACTGTGACAAAGCAGTATTGCGGGGGTATTAATCACCTTCAGTGATAGTTTGAAACAGCCCATATATAATAACATTTGGTGCATAAAATGTTGTACTTCTCAGTCCACAGCTGAAGCTTCTTTAGTAAAAGCCGAATTTACTTCATCACTTGATAAAATTCATGATAACATCTAATTACATAGTTCCTGTTTAGTGAGAGAACCCTTCGGTCTGGCACAGGTTGGTTGAGGATGAGCTTCCTGATAATGGCACATTGGACCACTCTCTTCATTAAGGTACCAAGCCCTTCTGGCTTCAAGATCCTGCATCACAATGGGATCAGGGAAATCAGAAGCTTGGACTGTTACATTTGGACGGAGAATGGGAACTGGTACCTCGTGGTCATCAGCATATTGTCGCACAAAAACCGTGCCTGGAGATTTTTCTGACATCCTAAAATAAACAAAATAAACACTGGTTAAAGTAGAAGCTATGGATTCACATGATTCCCTGTAATTAACCAGTTTTTCCTGATAAAGCATTTAGTAGCAAGGTTTATCATGCAGTTTAGTACAGTTTCAAATTGCATTTATACTAGAAGTTTGTTGGTCTGACAAATTGACACATGTAATGGGTTTAAACGAGTCATCAAAGGTCGTAGTCGAAGTACATTCATGAACAGAGGTTTCAGAATCAGATCCATCAGAAGCTGCATCAGTGTCAACATCAATAAGACTTTCAATATTTCCAAAATAAAGTTGTTCAACTTTATCCAGTTCAATGGCTAATTCGTCGTTAAAACATCGTCCTGAATACCAGAGTGGCAAGAACTTTGACTGGCCATTGTAGATAAATTGAGATATTTATGATGTTATGTAAAAATCTTCATTCTGACATTTTCTATTTTGTTTATGTCTGTCAAAACTATGAATCCGCCAAAACTTACTTCCGGTATTTTAGAAATTAAATTACAGAAGCTATTACCAATAAATACGCTTATTTACACGACTGTAAAATCCAAATTCATACTTGGAAATATGATAAAAACCACTTAGGTATTGGTTACCTAAAATGCATAAAACACCCTATAAAGCAAGATTTATTGCTAACTCTAGTTCTTGCACTACTACTAAATTATCCGTGCTCTTAACATCTTGTCTTACAGCTATAAAAGAACACGTAATTAGGTATTGTGATAAGGTTTTTGAAACTTCTGGCAAAAATTTATTTTGGTCGATTAAAAATTCAAATGACGTTTTGAAAAAGCTTAAATCAAATAATTTTCGGGCGTTCTGTTTGTCTACTTATGATTTCTCAACATTATACACTTCGCTCCCTCATAATTTAATAAGAGACAAACTAACCAGTCTCATTGAAAAAAACGTTTGCTAGAGAAAATAAAACCTTCATCGCTTGTAATGAACATAGGGCATTTTTTACAGATGGTTCTTATGATAATTATACATTATGGACTTGTCAAGACCTTATAGAGTCGCTAACTTTCTTACTGGATAATATTTATGTTTGATTCGGTACCTCTATTTATAAACAAGTAATAGGCATCCCAATGGGTACTAATTGTGCACCCCTTGTTGCTGATCTGTTTTTATACTGTTATGAAAGAGACTTTATGTTATCTCTTTCTACTGAACATCAAGATGATATAATTACAGCTTTTAACAACACCTCGAGGTACCTTGATGATTTATTAAATATAGACAATAACCATTTTCCATTACTGGTTAATAAGATTTATCCCAAAGAACTACAACTTAACAAAGCGAACACTTCAGAAAAGCAAGCAAACTTTCTCGATCTAAATCTGTCCATTGAAAATGGTGATGTCACTACTAAAATTTATGATAAAAGAGATGATTTTAATTTTAATATAGTAAATTTTCCGTTTTTAGCTCGACTATTCGAAGAATAGGGGAGCTATCCTACTCGCCCCGGTGTCGGCGTCAGCGTCCGTTAAACAAAATATGCACTTTGGTCCATAACTTGAAAACTACTTATGATATCAACTTGAAACTTGGAATATATATTCACCATCAAATTCTACATCATTACCAACAAGACCCATAACTCTGCTACAAATATTTTTCAAGTTATGCCCCTTTTTCACTTAAATTTTGCGTTAAGGAAAATATGCACTTTGGTCCGTAACTTATAAACTACTTGAGATATCAACTTGAAATTTGGAATATATATTCACCATCAAATTCTACATCATTACCAACAAGACCCAAAACTCTGCTGTCAATATATTTCAAGTTATGCCCCTTTTTTCTTATATTTTGTGTTAAGCAAAATATGCATTTTGCCCATAACTTTAAAACTCCTTGAGATATTGCCTTGAAACTTGAAATATATTTTCACCACCAAAATCTACATCATAACCAACAAGACCCATAACCCTGCTTCCAATATTTTTCAAATTATGCCCCTTTTTCACTTACATTTAGTGTTAAGCAAAATATACACTTGGCCCTTAACTTCGTTTTGAATGGAGGGATTTCAAAATAACTTTGCACAAATGTTCACCATGACAATGCGGTGTGTCGCGTTCAATACCCATGCCTGTAGGTCCAAGGTCAAGGTCACTGTTACTAAAAATAGAATTTTCTTGCAAAATCTTGTCCGCTCTAACTTAGTTATTTCTTATTGGATTTTTAAATAACTTGGTATAATTGTTCACCATATCAAGATGGTGTGTCAAGTACAAGCCCATGCCTGTAAGTCGAAGGTCAAGGTCACTGTTACTAAAAATAGAATTTTCTTGTCCAGGCTGTTACTTTGTTATGAATGGAGGGATTTCAAAATAACTTGGCACAAATGTTCACCATGACAATGCGGTGTGTCGCGTTCAATACCCATGCCTGTAGGTCCAAGGTCAAGGTCACTGTTACTAAAAATAGAATTTTCTTGCAAAATCTTGTCCGCTCTAACTTAGTTATTTCGTATTGGATTTTTTAATAACTTGGTATAATTGTTCACCATATCAAGATGGTGTGTCAAGTACAAGCCCATGCCTGTAAGTCGAAGGTCAAGGTCACTGTTACTAAAAATAGAATTTTCTTGTCCAGGCTGTTACTTTGTTATGAATGGAGGGATTTCAAAATAACTTGGCACAAATGTTCACCATGACTAGGCGGTGTGTCCACACAATACCCATGCCTGTAGATCCAAGGTCAAGGTCACTGTTACTAAAACTAGCATTTTCTTGTCCAGGTTGTAACTTTGTTATAAATGGAGGGATTTCAAAATAACTTGACACAAATGTTCACCATGACAGGGCGGTGTCTCGCGTACCATGCCCATGCCTGTAGGTCGAAGGTCAAGGTCACTGTTACTAAAAATAGAATTTTATTGTAAGGGCTATAACTTTGTTTTGAATGGAGGGTTTTCAAAATAACTTGGCACAAATGTTCACCATGACAAGGCGGTGTGTTGCGTACATTACCCATGCCTGTAAGTCCAAGGTCAAGGTCACAGTTACTTAAATTGAATTTACTTGTTCAGGCTATAACTCTTTTATGAATGAAGGAATTTCAAAATAACTTGGCACAAATGTTCGCTATGACATTGCATTGCATTACCACCAACTTCTTCGCAGACATTTCCGTAATGTGAAGACAACAGTGCCACAAATACAAATAATTTACTTATCTTCAAGTTTATGCATATTCTTATAATTCCTCCAACATCACTGTCGTTGAAATGCTATTATTCCCATCATTTCACTTGAGTGTCTGAAAATGATGCATAGCAGGGGCATCTGTGTCCTATGGACACATTTCTAGTTTCACTTATATTTTCACTTAAGTGCACCTCATCGATAACTTTGCACAAAATACTTAAGGTATCAACTTCAAACTTCCATTATATTTTCATTTCAGTTCTTTTCTTTAACATTACTGAAGTGATTGATATTTGACTAAAAGTAAATGTCTCTCATAAAAAATTACTAACATGTTTTCTAACAAATTCAGAAATATTTCATAGTTATTCCCCTATTCAGTTTAATATTTATGGTACATTAAGGAATTATTTCAGTTATTTGAAATGAATTTCTCCCTTACCATTCACTTGTTAATATTTTTCCTGATTTCACACCAATATATGGCCATAGTTGTTATTGTTTTAATCTTCAAATTGCATTTGTTTCAAATGATTCGAATAGTCGAGCATGCTGTCTCCTCTGACAGCTCTTGTTAGACGGCGATGTTCCCCGTGCAACATCTTATGGGGTTTATCGGTATCACAAATTAAGGAAAACCTTTTGCAAGTTTTATCGCCGATACCCAGATTTAATTCATAAATACAAATGCAGTTTAAAATCACTTTTGCAACAAGGTATTTCACAACCAGTTTTTTATGGAGATTTAATTTATAAACTTAAAAAGATTAAAGGCAGTGTTAATTTCTCCCGGTTATTCGTAAAAACCATCTGTAAATTTAAA
Source organism: Corbicula japonica (assembly GCA_038501625.1). Lineage (NCBI taxonomy): Eukaryota > Metazoa > Mollusca > Bivalvia > Venerida > Cyrenidae > Corbicula > Corbicula japonica. The sequence goes on from JAZAYU010000168.1 coordinate 565,202, forward strand.
AAGAAAGGTTACCAACATGATATTTTACAGCGCTCTGCAGGCCTGGTGATTAACCCTTCTACAGTTGATCATTATGCTTACCTCTTTGGTTGCACGACGGTGGCAGGGGTTTAAGAGTTTATGAAGGTTATTGGGGATATCTTTTCTTAAAAGAACCTAGAAACTCGATTTGTTTCTTTTATCCCTGTCATCGTGTTCTTGCTGATTTTACTCCAGGTGCTCTGGTCTCGGTAAGATCATTGAGTACCCCTTTCGGCTTTGCAATGCTCTTAGCTTCTTATGTTTTATATGTTTGTGTGCTTTTGCATGCAACATTGTTAAGCAGATAAGTGGGTTGGAGTCTTTTCACCAAGACAACTTGTACTTGTTTTGTGATATGAGAACCTGTTGGGGCAAGTGTGAGGTTGGTGCACCCTAGAACCTGGTTTAAACCCCCAGTGGCAATTTGAATTGCCACTGACCGTTCCAAGGCGGTAACCCCTCGGGTTCTCATTTTTGTTTATTGTTAGTGGTGTCTTTTTTGAAACTGATTATTTTATTAACCATGCTCTCTCCCCCTCTCTTCTTCTTGACTGTGTGGGGAGGCTGTTTTTTCTGAATGTGGCGATTCCTGATATGCATATTTCACCTTTTTACTAGAATAACTATCCTTCTCATTACCAATTATCTGTATTAAAAATTTAATATCCGTGTTGCAATGTAATTTGTTTACTCATAGCTAAATATAGCTTCCGGTGGCGTGAAATAAAATAAGGAAAATCATCCATACAGAGACAATTATATCAATGTTGTAAATACGCAGAAAATAATTACAAAGTATCTCGTCAACTAAATATTTCGATTGAAATTTTGGAATCACAAAATGCGTCGACGAAATGATCATATTTCGCTGATAATTGGATTAAAATAGACAATTTTTCTGACGTCATCTTTCACCTCGATTTCTCAAAAACGACGTCAAAAGCTGTAGGACCAAAAATCTCACATTTGCGCCACACATTTATTCCTGCAATCGTGTTTTTGCTGTTATAACTCCATATACTCTGATCTCAATTAAGCCATTGAGAACCTACCAATTTTGCTCGACTATGCTATTAGCTTCATGTGTTTGTAACTTTGTATATCTGTGTGCTTCAAAACGCAACATTGTTGAGGAGATTGGTGGGTTTTTCTTTATTTCACCAAGGCAACTTTTACTTGTTTATTCTTATGTGAATCTGTAGGGGCAACTGTGAGATAGGTGCACCCTAAAACATAGACTTAACCCCAGGGGCATAATATTTTGTCAATTTTTGTGACACATAGGGGTCCTACTGTCCGGCGGCTTCGGCGTCGTCGTCGGCGTCTTCCGGTTGTCCCCCAACTTTAACCTGAAACTTAATGTTGCCTATAACTTTGAATGTACTTGTCCTATACACTTCATACTTGGAATTTTTCATCGGCACGAACAATGCCATCTGTGTCAACAAGAATGATAACTCCAGTTCCAATATTTTTTGAGTTATGCCCCTTTCAAATGCAACTTTAACCTGAAACTTAATGTTGCCTATTACTTTGAAAGTACTTCACCTTTTCACTTCATACTTGGAATATATCATCAGCATGAACAATGCCATCTGTGACGGCAAGAATGATAACTCCAGTTTCAATATTTTTTTGAGTTATGCCCCTTTCAAATGCAACTTTAACCTGAAAGTTAATGTTGCCTATAACTTTGAAAGTAATTGTCCTATTCACTTCATACTTGGAATATATCTTCAGCATGAACAATGCCAACTGTGATGACAAGAATGATTACTCCAGTTTCATTTTTTTTAGTTGTGCCCCTTTGAAATGCAACTTTAACCTGAAACTTAATCTTGCCTATAACTTTGAAAGTACTTGTCCTATTCACTTCATACTTGGAATATAATTATAAGCACGAACAATGCCATCTGTGACGACAAGAATGATAACTCAAGTTTAATTTTTTTTTGAGTTATGCGGAACACAACATTCTAGTTTTATTTGTTACATCAGTTCTCAATGTTGTTTAATGTTTTCTGGTGTCCTTTAAAAATTATTAATTATTATATTTAAGACACATGATCTCTTTTTCCTTTAAAAAATAACGTTTTGATTTCGTGTGAATGCATTGTTTTCTGAATTCTGCTACACCGTTATGCATAATTGGCATTGCATGGCGAAGCGCTGTGGCCCAACGGGTTCGCTACCCAGTAGAGGCAATATCATTTTTCATTATCAAAGGCTTACCTGTCGGAAGATATAGCTTTCGAGTTGCTCATTCCTTTTTCGTTTACGTAAGTTGAAGTCAAGCAGACCCATGCCAGAGTTGTGCTTTACCATGATCGTCTGAATCAACTCGGTATTCAAACATGCGTCCAACACCTGAAATAACATCGATGGTTAAGAACATCGTTGCTTCAGAAATGGATTAAATTTTTAAATTCAACATTACACTCGACTAGCATTTTTCCCAAATGAAATTCTGTCTTGTGATTGATTTGTCTTTGTTGCTGTGCCTGGCTACAACCCAAGACTCTTACAATATATAGGTCCGAGCAAAATATTTCGAGTTGTTTCGAAAAGCGTGTTACTGTCTAGACCATTCTCTTCGTGTTGCTGTTTTAACACTATTTGACAAATTCTTATCAATACATTTGTATGTGGGCAACAATTGAGATAATGTAGAAATGGGGATATGAAAACAAAACAACATTTGGACTATTTTAACCATCTAAATAGTTTTTAAAATCTTCAACATACTTTTTTACAAACTACAAACTCTTAACATCTTGATATTGTGATAACGTATTGCATCTCTGAAATTCATCGACTCCATCTATTTATTGTTCATAGGAGTTTTTCGCGATAGAATTAGCTTATATTGCGCAAATTGCAAAAGTGACTTAAGCCATGACTAAAGACTAAATCGATAAATTATCTGGAGCACAGCACGCCTAATATAGTTTATGTAGCAATATTCCGCATTGTTTACATATGAATTTTTCAATCATCAAGCAAGGCATACTTGCCAAGTTTCTCAGACAAGACCACCAGATCTAAGCATGACTTGTCATCGCACGTGAGGAAGGAAAAAGACAGATGAGACAAAACATGATGTTCTATTGAGCTTTGCACTGCGAATGAATGAACCGCAAAATCCATGGTTTGGAATTCTGAATGTCGACCTACTGCTAGCCTGGTTGGGGTCCACTTCAATGACTGGTATAACTTATTACTATAAATTTCCCTTGTCATTTATTTCAAAATCACAGCGTAAGAAGTCTCCCTGTATATTCAATCAGTGCTGCTATCAGTAACATCCTTTGAAGGTCATTGAGCAAAATACTTATGTATTATGTTAACAGTACTTATAAAATTATATTTCTATTGTCCGGTGGCTTTCAAAGTTCCATTTTATCTATCTCAATAGCGTTGTTTGTGCCCTGTGGTGGCTGTAAAAGTCTCCCCGCACATTCAATTTGTGATGTTATCAGTCCTTTGAGGTCATTGAGCATGATACGTATGTACTATGTTAATAGTACAAATAAATTTATATTTGTCGTGTTTGATGGCTTTCTAAGTTCCCTTATCACGTACCGGTTTTTCAAAATCACAGTTGCTTTGTTTGTGAAGTGGGGCGACTTTAAAAAGTCATCCAGTAAATTCAATCAGTGCTGTAATCAGTTACCTCCTTTGACAGGCATTGAGCACGATACTTATTTTCTAAGTTAATAGTACTTCTACATTAAATATGTCGTGTTCGATGGCATTCTAAGTTACCTTTTCATCTATTGAAGTTGCAAGGTTCAATACAGACCGCTGCCAAACTTACCTTGACAATGTAAGGATGATCTAGTTTCCTCAGTAATTTGAATTCAAACAGTTCTCTATCGTATCTGGAATACTTGGCCCGGGGAACCTTTCGATGGATAAACTTGACTACAACCTGAAAAACATATATATTTTATCCTTGGCTCCTGGATACTTTTGCGGGACAAACTTCACTACAACCTGTAAAACATATATATTTCATCCTTGAGCCTGTGAACCTTTCGAGGGATAAACTTCACTAGAATATATATTTCATCAAGATGGTCCCGCTGCTTTAATTATATTTCACAATCTTTGGACTTGTAAGGAGTTGCTCGAGTCGTTCCATAAATACTGGATAGTATTTACGTAAAAGGTTACCAATTTTAAACAAGTTATAGCTTTTGTTGTGGGAGGGGGGGGGGGAGTTTTGTGTTTTCTGAATGTGGCTTTTTGATGTCGTACTACAAAATACCAATAGAAATTAAATCAAGTTGTAGTCTAAACCATTCGGTAAAGATAGAAAAAATCTGTCATCTTGGGTGAACTGTTTTTCGGGAACTTGGCAGAGAGGTTCACCGTTGGTGACAGATTTCACTATCTTCACCTCACACTCATGCAAGAGACTGTTTTTTTGAGTGTGGCGATTCCTGATATGCATATATTACTTTTTTTATTATCTCGTTTTAAAAACAAACCATTCAATATTCTACTTTACCTGTTGGTTATCAGATTTTCTTTCAGCCGAGTTCACATTACCGTAGCTAACCTTTCCAAGGAAGTTAAGCGTGTTGTACTGCTGGCTTAAAAGGCCGCGCTTTATGGCGCGGTCCTTGTCTGATTCTTGCAGCGGGGAGGGGAGAGTAGTAGTACACAACCAATCTTCATCCTGCAAATACTCAGATGCTAACTGAAATTTATCGACTTTTCTCTAAAGTTATTAGCATTTAATTAAGAAAACAACGTAACAATAGTTATTGGCTACTAATAACTGATTATGGATAAGTAGACAGTCACGTGATACTCTGTTTAAACAAACAAGACTTATCTTATCGCAGATATGGACAAATCAAATGTTTTTTTTTCAGGGATCAGTGCAATTTTGTCAAAACAAACATTGAGAATTGAGAGACAAAAATGTGAAATTGCCAAACTTTGAAATGTTGCCTACAGTACCTTTTAATCCAATATGTCTTCAAATGATAGAACACTGCAACATAGGCTATCCTGCGAAACATTATTAGATTATCTTGTGCATTGAATTATAGTGAAATTCCAGAAAGTCAAAAAATCATGAAGATACAATATCGTGACAGTTTTTTATGGTGTAATACATCCATATAGTCTTTAAATGATAGAGTAAATGTGAAAAATGATACCATCCAAAATTGATCAAATTATCTATATCGTAAATCGATTTATAATTTCAGAAATTCCTAGTAAAATTATCAAAACAACACAATGCCCAAAAATGAATTTTTCCAATGCCGTGTGTCGCAGGCTAGCTACGCATTTCCTTTTGTAACCAAACAATAACTTTAACTCCATTCAGTAACGTTTATTGACGTAAATCGACATAAACCATGCAACATGTACATATAAATAGTAAAGTCTTACCAAATAACAGTAAATTCGTAATAATAAACGAATTTAATTCATAGATTAATAAGTATGACCTAATAACATTTACACAAAGATTAACTGAAAAATATGGATATTGGAAGCCAAAGATTCCACAATTGGATGGTTAATTAAAGTCGAATGCATTAAATATTCTAAGATGTGTCCGGAACATTTAATTGCACAAGCAGTAAGAAATTCGTTGAAATGCATTGTAGAAAGATCCTTTTAGTAACAAATCCGACAGCTAGCTGAAGATTATAAAAAAAATATATACGATATTTATGGTACAACCCAAACTAAACATATTGCAAGACTTTTTCAACGCAAAACAGGAAGAAAGAGAGAGTACATCTGATATGGTTCTGCAGTTAGAGAGTATAAAGCATCTTGCAATAGAGACTGGAGAAATTTCGGAAAGTAAAAAAAATCCTGTTTAAACAAAGACTTTGGAAGGGTTAAAGAGCGAAAAATTACCAAATAACACTAGAGTAACCTATGAATCAGCGGTAACGTTTGAGATATTGAGAAGAAAAGCAAGAGTTGAGAAAGAGGAAATGAAAAGAAACACGAAAGACTATCTAACAATAACATCACAAGCTTCTTCGGCAGAAGAAATATCTAGATAGAGTGCAGTGATGATTACGTATATCATTGTCCCGGATAGCTCACTTGGTTGCGACGTCGGAATTGCCGGGCTAAGCGCTGTCGCCGTTAAGGTGGGGGTTCGCTCCAAGGTAGAGGCAATATCATTTGGAATTTACAGTGGCGCTATTTGTGCAGTTTGGCGGCCATAAAAAGACTCCCCGTACATAGTCAGTACTGTTATCAGCAAAATAATCCGTTTTCGATGTCGTGCAATGATGACAACGTAAATCAGGGCTATTCGATCAACCTTTTTTTTTGGGGGGGGGGGGGGGGTGCGGGGTGCGGGGGCAGAGGTATCCCGGTTAGCTCAATTGGTTGCGTCGTCGGAATTGCAGGGCTGGGCGCTATCGCCGTGACGGTTTCGCTCCCAGGTTGAGGCAGTATCATTCGGAAATTAATTGGAACTTCTAATATTCTTTTAAGATGATATATTTCCAATGAGAGTCTGTATGAATCGTTTTTGTTCCTTCCATATTTTCCGGCCCAACACAGATAAACCCGACTTCAAACTTTCAACAATGAATAATGCGAGTATTTTAACGTTTTAGCTTTAAACGTTATTTGTGGCACGCCACGGGAAAGGTACTTTCGGTCATATTTTGTGATATTTTAGTTGTTACTATATTTGGAAAGAACTTACAATAATATATTATAATCTCATAACTAAAAAGTAATTTTGTTACATATTTTGTAAATAAAATGGTATTTTTACCGCGAATTGCATAATAATAAAAGTCGTCTGCTCAACTTTATAACGTCATTTCAAGAATTCACGTCAACTGTCCGAAGGTACCTTTTCCCATGACGCGCCCCATTTCATGACTGCAGTATAATCACTTGAACTTTACCCCCTACAGTGAAATATTACTTATCTAACAAATAATAATTACTTATCTAACAAATAATAAAGACTTGTAATAATGATTCGTAGAGACGTTTCACTTGAAGGATCGTGGCTATAGTACAGACCGCACACAATTTATTGTACACAGTGTTTTGAATTATGATGAGAACGCACGAGATTTATTTGCGGAAAAAGCGTGACATTATCCGTTTTGTCGTCATCATGACTGTTCCAATGGCAATACAAATAAAACCAAAACCCGCAAAAAATTCTTTGTATACTTTCGGTAAGTATTTTTGCAGATAATTATAAGAAAGGACTCCATATTTGATGGTGTTCCGTCTTTGTATGAAAAACATTTTGATTGTTTAATGCATGAAACTGTTCGGGAATTTCGATTAAATCCTAAAATAATTATCTTATAATAATAATAATAATAATAATAATAATAATAATAATAATAATAATAATAATAAAGATTAATTTACTTTTCATTATTTACAACTTTGATCGCATCGGGGAACACGCATCTAAGCACATGTTATAAAACATTCTCTTTTATAGGTCTATGTGATTCTAATTTAGATCTGAACAGAGTTTTTCAGAACAGCTATTATCTCAAGTATTACAAATAGCAAATGCCGACAGAAATTACTTAATGAAATATAAGCAGTCAGTGCAGATCATGATTAGACGGTATGGGTGTTCCAGCTAATCTGGATCTACACTGCTCCTGACAAAAAAGGCTGACCTAAATTTACACTGTTTGTCCACGCGATAAAGGCTGATCGGATGCAATGTTTTACAAACGATGAATATCCAAGACTAGGCGCGTTTTGCAAAGCATTCCAGCCGGTAAGCACATATATCATTCTATGTAAAATGAGTACAACACTTCACAAATTTACAGGATTCCGCAGGAATAATTGGTGGGCAAAGAACCGGTCCATTCTGTACCTCTGTATTGGGATGGTCAAAACTGTATTGCTCATTGGTGTAAATATTGAGTTGTGCTTTACCCGGGGCTAGGTGGCGTTGGCAGTAATATGCATTTCCATTACTTTCCATGAACAGGCTCAATCAAACCGAGCCAGCAATATTTTCACATTTGTCGGGTTCGATGGCTTACATTTTTATATAAACATTTCAAACGATCAGGCCACACTTTAAAACATGTTAATATTCAACCTGTTGAAAAAGTTATATTTGATAGCGGTGCTTCTAGAGCATTTAAAATTAGAGCTAGACTTATATCGGAGCAAATATGGATACAAAAACTCCAAACACCCTTTCCACTTGGATTAAATGATAATATTTATCAAGAAGGCAACATTTCAAATAATCCTGATTTTGACATTTTTGATTTGCTAGAATTACGAAAACGAAAATCGAGGTCACACGGGATAAGGATTAATGGTAACATCAAAAGAAAATCACGTATTCATTGTTCTATTCATGACCTTCAAAATATTTTAAAACATTCTGGTAGACATGCTATGCTGTCGCGTTTAGTTTCTCTTTCTATTTCTAGTTTACAAAAAGTGGATAAGGAAGCAGATGATATTGTTATTAGAACTCATCCACTTTATGAAGTTGCAAGCCTTACTCAGTGTTACACTCGGCATATTCTTAGACCACACATTGACTTGGAATCGGATCACCAAAGACATTTTCTTAAAATTTCATTTTTAAATAAAGGCATAGATTTTATTGACCTTCCAAGTATCTTTAAAGATAAAACTGTTGAATCGGCTATACCTAATTATTTCAAGAATACTGAAACACCCATCGTTTGTTATAAATATAACAAGCCTATTAGAAACACAATTTTCAATTACAACAAAATTACCTCGGATTTACAGATTGCTGAAAACACACCATCATCTTGAGACTGTTCTAATTCAAAATTTTGCTATCAACCTGCCGGTCATATCGTTACAGGGGATCTAAATGTTATCAAAGACTTTAGAATCCGCAATTTAATTTCAAAAGGTCCAAAATACAGAATTCCATCAGACATCGACTTTTATACCTGTCGTGCGGAAATTGCAGAGTCTTTCAACTCTTTTTGCAATAAATGGTGTAAACGAGAACATGCTGAGCATAATGCTCTTTCAAACTGGAAAAAACAAATATTCAAAATAATTGACACTCGTATATCCTTCTATAAAAGAAACGTAGCTTTACTACCACCTCGACCTCGTTTTAACTTTCGTCATTTGAAAAAAGGTATTCAAGATTTTCACAACAAATTTGTTTTAACACCTGCTGATAAGGCTTCAAATAATGTTATTATAGTGTGACGTATACACTATATAAATGTTCAAACTGAAGAGCTTAATAGCACTAATGCTTATACACTGACTTCTTCATCTGAGAGTGATATTGTTACTGCACACACTCTACAAATTACTAAATTTAGAATCAGTGTTGAGCCGAAACAAGACAAAGTACCTACTATGTATTGGTTGCCTAAAATGCACAAAACACCGTACAAAGCAAGATTTATCGCTAACTCCAGTTCTTGTACAACTACAAAGTTATCCGTGCTCTTAACATCTTGTCTTACAGCTATAAAAGAACATGTAATTAGGTATTGCGAAAAAGTTTTTGAAACTACTGGCAAAAATTTATTTTGGTCTATAAAAAATTCAATTGACGTTTTGAAGAAACTTAAATCAAATAATTTTCAGGCGTTCTGTTTGTCTACATATGATTTTTCTACCTTGTATACTTCTCTCCCTCATAATTTAATAAGAGACAAGCTAACCAATCTCATTGAAAAAACTTTTGCTAGAGAAAATAAAACATTTATTGCTTGTAATGAACATAGGACATTCTTTACAGATGGTTCTTATGATATTTATACTTCATGGACCTGTCAAGACCTTATACAGGCGCTCACATTTTTATTGGATAATATTTAATTGAGATTTGGTACCTCTATTTATAAACAAGTAATAGGCATTCCAATGGGTACTAATTGTTCACCCCTTGTTGCTGATATGTTTTTATACTGTTATGAAAGAGATTTTATGTTATCTCTTTCTACCGAACATCAAGATGATATTATTACAGCTTTTAACAACACATCGAGGTACCTTGATGATTTATTAAATATAGATAACAACCATTTTCCATCACTTATTAATAAGATTTATCCTAAAGAACTACAGCTTAATAAAGCGAACACTTCAGAAAAGCAAGCAAACTTTCTTGATTTAAATCTATCCATTGACAATGTTTACGTCACTACTAAAATTTATGATAAAAGAGATGATTTTAATTTTAATATAGTAAATTTTCCGTTTCTAGACGGCGATGTTCCTCGTGCGACTTCTTACGGGGTTTATATCTCACAGCTTGTTCGCTTTTCAAGAGCTTGCAACGATGTGAATGATTTCAATGAACGTAATCTTTGCATTACAGAAAAACTTTTAAAACAAGGTTATCGGTATCACAAATTAAGGAAAACCTTTTGCAAGTTTTATCGCCGATATCCAGATCTAATTCATAAATACAGGTGCAGTTTAAAATCACTATTGCAACGAGGTATTTCACAGCCAGTTTTTTATGGAGATTTAATTTATAAACTTAAGAAGATAAAAGGCGATGTTAATTTCTCCCGGTTATTCGTAAAAACCATCTGTAAATTTAAAAAGAAAGGTTACCAACATGATATTTTACAGCGCTCTGCAGGCCTGGTGATTAACCCATCTACAGTTGATCATTATGCTTACCTCTTTGGTTGCACGACGGTGGCAGGGGTTTAAGAGTTTATGAAAGTTTATGGGGAAATCTTTTCTAAAAAGAACCTAGAAGCTCGATTTGTTTCTTTTATTCCTGTCATCGTGTTCTTGCTGATTTTACTCCAGGTGCTCTGGTCTCTGTAAGATCATTGAGTACCCGCCCTTTGGCTTTGCAATGCTATTAAATTCTTATGTTTATATGTTTGTATGCTTTTGCATGCAACATTGTTGAGCTGATAGGTGGGTTGGAGTTATTTCACCAAGACAATTTGTACTTGTTTTGTGATACGAGAACCTGTTGGGGCAAGTGTGAGGTTGGTGCACCCTAGAACCTGGTTTAAACCCCCATTGGCAATTTGTTTTGCCACTGACCGTTCCAAGGCGGTAACCCCTCCGGTTCTCACTTCCGTTATTTGTTTGTGGCGTCCAGTTTGAAACTGATTTTTGTAATACCATGCTCTCTTTTCCTCTCTACTTTTTGGCTGTGTGGGGAGGCTGTGTATGCTGGATGTGGCCATTCCTGATATGAATATTTCATTTTTTTTTACAAAGTTCCCTGTTCATCTATTTCATGTTGAGTAGGGATGGCATCGACTACTCGAGTATTTGATCGAACGTCCGAGTATCGAGTACTAAATCTACTACTCGAGTACTCGGAAAAAAATTTTGTTAAAAAAAAGAAATCCGTTTGTTTTGCTTATAATTCGTTCGATATACGGCACGGTGGCAATTAGACGCTATGCGCAATGCACTTAGTCGCCACAGGTGACGTATTTTACTCATTGAAATTGAAGTGTCATTGTTGTGAAATAACAAACTGCCAAATAAGGCTGGCACTTGTCAATAATGTCAATTAGCAATGTTTTTATAGCGGTAATACAGATCTGTTGTTTGCCAATTACCTGTGGTACCCATTTCGCACAAATGTATTGTTTGATAACTGATAATTGGCGCTACATACAGAAAATCAGGACCGCCCAATATAGTCATAGATGTGTTCACGTGTATGTGATGATAACTACTAATTTTTTGATTGTCGAATGAAGCGAACTAATCTATGAATATTAATGTAAAGATAAAGTAAAACGCTGTTTAGTATCACATTCTTTAAGTAAACACCGAAATAAATAACTGTATTACATTAGCAAAACACTCCAGCAAAGTCGTCTGCGTGGAGTTACCGTATAGCGGGTTATTTCTGTGGGTGCAATATTTCTGCGTTTCTGAGGTCTTTGGATGAAATCGCAGAAATATATCACGCAGAAAAAAATCCAGCAAAAATTTAAATCGCAAAATATTATCTCATTTTCAAACTGAAATCACCGGAGGCGCCATGTTCGAACCAATCCGTTTCTCAATACAGAAAGGATAAAATAATTACGAACAAGCTTAATATAAACGCGACATTTACTCAAACATTTCTCAAACATTCAATTCAATTGAAAAGTTGTTTGAGGGTTGTTATTCATTGATTAATTTTATCTTTAAAAGTTTGTAATTTCTTGATAAAAATGCGCATGCGTGGGAAAATGGCGAACATTTAAAAAGATTTGCTCTGTGAAAAATTTTCATAAAATGGTTGAAATATTGGATTAAATCAAGTGAAAAGTGATAAAAGCATGCTTAGTGTCTTGTTAAATTGGTTCTTTAATGGGGCCGAAAAAGGAAAGTAATAAAAAAATAAAAAACGGACTAAATCAGTGACTTCGCCAGATTCGGTGAGTTGTTTACCTTATGAAAAGAGACAAAATACATCAGTAATGATGAACGCTAGTCAGAACGATCATTTGTCACAAATGTCTCAATCATTGATCTCTCCTTACGGTAACGGTAACATGGTGCATCAGCCGTTTGCTCAATTTTCCCCTGGTTACCAAGCAAGTCAAACTCCGTACCAAAATACACAATATATGAATCATATGCTGTCGACACCTCAGATGAGCACTCAGATTAACTGGAATCAAATAATTATTGATAAATTAGAAGCGATGGACAAAAGGCTTGCCAAACTTGATTCGATTGAAAACCAGGTAATGAGGATAAATGAAAAGGTATCGGCTATGGATGTTAGGATTACTTCCTTTGAAACAAATTTGAAAACATCAAATGATCGACTGCTGGATCTTGAAGCCATTAGACAGTATGACTCGAACCAGTGTGACGAAATAAAACAAAAACACACGAAAATGGAGAAAGAAATTTTAGATGGTAAGTAACAAAATGAACAGTTAATCAGAGAATGTGATTCGCTAAAAACTATAAACGAAAATTTGGCCAGAGATATAATTGACCTTCAGTCACGATCCATGAGGGATAACCTGCTGTTTTTTTTTTGGATTTGAAGAGGACCAAAAAAAATTGAACGTGACAATGAAAATTGCATTGAAAAAATATTAAATTTCTGTGAAAGTGATCTTGAAATTGTGAACGCCAAACAATTAATCAAAATTGATCGTGCAAACCGAGTTGGCCGATATAGTGTTGACAAGGCGAGACCTATTGTTGTTAAATTCAATTTCTACCAAGATAAAATGCAGGTCAAGCAGAAAATGCACGAAAAATTCCAAAGCTCTAAACAATACAGGATCAGCGATCAATACCCGAAAGCAATACAAGATAAACGAAAACAGTTAATCCCCGAGCTCATCAAAGCGAGAAGGGCCGGTAAAGTGGCCTAAATAGCCTACGACAGACTGGTGATTAGCAGTAAAGTTGCAGGTCAACCCCGTGAATCTCGTGAAAATGGTGACAGCAGTGAAAACATGGTATAGAATGGTGACGATAATCAGTTAGTGTGCTTATTATTGAATGTACAGGGAGTAAAAGCCAAATTATGTGACATTGATTTTATTCAATTTATTTCGAGGTATTACATTTTATTTTTGACAGAAACATGGACATCTATTCGCGATAGTTTAGACATTAACGGTTTTGATTATATAGCTTGTAACAGGCCTAGAGGCAATAAAAAGGCTAAACGTGATAGTGGAGGTATAATTGTATACTACAAAAATTGTCTTAATGATAAAATTGAAGTATTGAAGAAAAATCAAAACGGAATTTTATGGCTAAAACTCAAGAAAGAAGCTTTTAATTTTGAGAACGATGTTATATTTTGTGTTACATATATACCTCCAGAAGAATCAAATGTATACAGAAATGTAAATTCTGATATTTTTGACTTTGATTTCTTTGATGCATTAAATAGTGATATGAATCATTTTTCAGGAACAGGTGATATATTCTTAATAGGGGATTTAAACTGTAGAGTCGGTGAAAACCCCGATGTTATAGAAAATATAAATTTAGATAGGTATGTTGATCTTCCTGATGGGGAAGATCTTTACATACCGCAACGTGTATCGAAGATAAGCATATAAATTCTTTTGGTCGAAAATTATTAAATTTATTAAAAGAAAATAATATGCACATATATAAAGGTAGATTAGATGATGGTATGTGTACATATTATAACAAAGGAAGAAAGAGAACTGGGTCAAATCTAGTTGATTATATAATTTCGAACTATAAAAATGTTAAATATTTGAATGCTTTTAAGGTAGTCTAACTGTAATGCTTTCCCGCGCATAAATTTGCGACGTCGTCAAACATCGGCTCGCTTTCGGTGACTTCCGACGCTACTCGTCAGAGCCGATAGTAGCCGAAGCGACATCGATTATTGTCGACTGTTTGTGACAGTTCACCGAGTATTCCCGACATTCGAGAAAAAAGCGCGGGAAATCATTACGGTTAGACTACCTTAAGGTGTTGGAAATAAATGAATTTTCTGACCATTGTGCTATACATTTTTAATTGAACTTTGTACATAATAAATGTATTGACGATAATGTTAAAACTTTTAACAAAATTTTCTGGGACTCATCAAAAAGTGATCTGCTTTTAAGTAATCTTGAAAGCAAAAAACATGTATTTGATGAAATTGTTAATAATATTTCTAACAGTGTAAAGGATTTTTATGAAAATATTTTAAAGTTTAGTGATGAGATATACAAATGCTCATTTGAAATTTTTGGTAAAACGATAAAAACAAACAATAATTATGTTAAGCATAGAAATAATTGGTTTGATGGCTCATGTAAAGAACTGAAAAGGGATTTTTGAACAGTAAACGAGCATATAAAATAAATAAAAATGAAGAAAATTTAAAAATGTTTTTAGAAAAACGAAGTGAATTTAATAAAGCAAAGAGAAAAGCTAGACGATTATTTAAAACAAAAGAAAAGGATTTTTTTCAAAAATTAGCAAACATTCACCTAGATCTTTTTGGAAACAAATAAACTCATATAAAAAAAAGAAAAAGAATATAGAGTCTAACCTTGAAATTGAAGATTTTGTTAATCACTTTAAAAATTTATCAAATAATAATAATAATAATAATAATAATAACAATGAAAACAATATAGATGATTTTATTAACCTAAATGAATGAAATGTACAATTTTTAGATAAAACTATTGAAGAAAGTGAAATTCGAAAAGCAATTAAATCTCTGTAAAGAAATAAGGGATGTGGATGTGATAATTTAGTATCTGAATTTTTATTGATGCAATAGATTTTATAGCACCATATTTATTAGTTATATTTAATAAAGTGTTTGATACAGGTATATATCCGGAACAATGGTGTAAAGGTATTATTATACCAATATACAAAAAGGGAGATAATAAAGATGTTTATCAAAATTAAAAGAAATCCAGGATCAATGTTAAATATTATATTTCAAAAACAATGTGATATTTTAAATACACCAGAACATACTTGTAAAAATTGGGCTCAGTCTGTTAAATCTTTACTTGATGAGATGGGATTTAGTGATGTCTGGTATAATTTCGATAACACAAAAAAATATTTACCTTTGTTTAAACAACGATTACGAGACCAATTTATACAAGAATGGAGAAATGGAATAAATAACATGCCAAAATTGGAGAGCTTTGCGACTGAATTTGGAATGGAAAAATATCTATCAAAAATCACGAACGAAAAGTTACAAAAATTATTTAGTAAATTTAGACTAAGCAATCATTCCTTGAACATTGAAACTGGAAGGTACACGGGTATTACTAGGGAAAACAGAATTTGTAAATGCTGTAATTATAACATGGTAGAAAACGAATATCACTTTTTTGTTAATATGCCCCTATTACACGAATATAAGAAACATTTATTTTGGAAGAAATTCTTGGCCAACAATTGATAAGTTTAATAGATTAATGAAATCAGAAAATAAAAGCAATCTTTTCAAAATTACAAAATTTATCGAAAAAGCATTAGATTTGAAAAAAAAAACAATAATAAGCACGCAGGTAACATAAAGAAATAAATTAGCATAATTATAATGTAGCATTGTTATTTTTTGCATATTTTATAAAGTTATTGTTAACTATCTACGTAATAATATTGATAATTATTTTGTTGTTATAATTATTTTCTAATGATATCAGAACAGAACAGAACAGAAATTTTATTTAGACTTGTACAATGTACATCGTCTTCTTAACCACACAAGCAATATATGTACACATGATGTAAACAAATAAATACAAAAAAATGGATAAAACACAGGTTAATCAAATACATTTAAATGGACTTTTTCAAATTAGGTGAGAATGAACAAACATTCTTACAATTCGATATTCAAAATTGTTCATCTTAAACACAATGCTTCTTTGACAAATAAAGATAATTTTATGAGTTCATGTTTATTATTTGAATTTAACAATTCAATTAATTTAATAACGGACGGACGGGTATAATAATATCTTTTTACATAGTTTCTTCTAATAACATCAAAACATGGACAGATACACACAAAATGAAATTCTTCTTCTATATCTCTCGTATCGCAACATAAACAATATCTTTCTTCTCTTTGAATACGATTACGGTTAAACCTACCGGTTTGAATTCTTAATGGATGTGCAGAAAGTCTAAGTCTGCATAAATACAGGCGTAAGCTTTTAGGTAATATATCTAAATAATGCTCTAAGCAAATGAAGTTTTAAACTCTTTATATAAAAATAAGACTGGACTATCAAGTGCTCTATACCACTCTTGCCTTAAACAATCAATAATTCTAGTTTTGAATTGACACAAAAATGACTTAACATTTGGTACATTTGCATTTCCAAATACGTATGCAAAGCCATAGTAACTCAAAAGTTTTTTTTCACATTTGATACCCAGTTATTTTTTCCATTTAAACAGTCAAATAGTGCTTGCTTATACACTGTGCGTCTCTGTCGTTATTACTATGTCATTTTCTCACGATATTTCTGTGAATGTGTAATTTGCCAAAGGCAATATGGTTGCCGATTTGCAAATAAAAGTTTTGTTGTTTGTTGTTGTTGTTGATAAAATAAATTGAGCAACAGTCAATTGACCCAGTAATAAAAACATTGAATTATATACAGTGTGTACTAAGTGTTGACTATATAAGCGTTATTCTTACAACATCTTACCCAATATGAACCGCAGAAAAGTATCCCTTATGAAAACCAAAAACGCAGAAATAAAAAACGCAGAAATTTTTGCATCCAATTTTGTGGGCAAAACGCAGAAATTTATGACCGCAGAAATAACCCGCTATACGGTATTTTTAACGGGAAGGAGATGGAAAAAGCAGTCAAATGTTCTCTATGTAGTTCCGAGTTGGTCTACAACGGGGGAACTACAACTGTGCTTAACCATCTTAAGTTGAAACATGATACTAAGATCACGCTTAAAAAGCAGACAGAGAGGCCCCAACTTGAACTATGATGTCCTTTTTATATTAAAAATGGAAAACTTGCAATCAAGTTTGATAATGCATATGCATTTACTATATTTCATGCTTATGTTTTTAAAGTATCTTTACTAATATGTGGTATATGGTAGGAATACAGAGTAGGTTGAAGCTGATATTACACGAACACCGGAACTATCTCTATTAAAATCGGAAATCGTTCGAGTACTCGAGTATTCGATCAAAAGATCATCCGAGTACTCGAGTACCAATTTTACTAGTGGTTGCCATCCCTAATGTTGAGGTATGGTTGCGGTGGGTGGTACCATATTTGATTTACTGCAGTGTACTGGAATTTCGTTTTGAGTTCTTTCTAACTAGTGCCTTAGATACCGAGTGATAGTTAAAACTTTGTTTTCCATTGTTACGTATAAGTAGTTCCGAGAAAAGGATGAAACATCATGTGGCAGAGTTTGCACAAACTTCAAAAATGATCGTTAGACTAGTTGAAAATAGAAAGATGTATGCCATTGTTACCGTCGTCGGTGAACTGACCTAATAATTTTCATCTGCCTGTCTTCAGTTGAAAGTAGAAGCGAGTTTTATTTGAGTCAGTGTCCCTGATTGTTCAACACCAAGAAACATGTCCATCTGTGAACTGTGCTTCAAACTGTGTAATACATAAAGCGTACCAAGAATCTCTGACGCAGTGTTGCAGAATAAACCAAAAGCCTAAATGTGACTAATAAAACACGTTGTTAATCTAATAAACCAGGGTTAAATAATTAATTGATTTCCGTTATACATCGTTATTGCATGCAACGACAGATGAACATTAAGTGTTTAACCAGGCCTCGACAAATCAACTCGCCCGCTTGCATTTGCGAGTGAAAGTTTGGGTCGGGTGAGAAAAAGGTTGATCAAACTCGGCCGGCAGGGCGATTGAGATTCTCCAGATCCAAATTCTGTTTCTCTAAACATTTTTAAATGAATATATTTAGTAAAACAATCAAAATGCAGACCACAATTCAATCGTTATATCCGTATCTAACAAACGAAAAATCGACCTTATGGCTAGGTATAAAATTTTACCAAACGCGTATCTATATAACATTGTCAAAAGCTGTTATCGTTATGGAAGGTGGTGGGGGGGGGGGGTGCGTTTATCGATTCATCATTTGTAACCGAATGCGTTTGAATTTGAATGAAATAAGTTAATAACTATACGGGCTATTTCGAAAATTATATCATAAAAGTATAAAAAATATTAACAATATATAATTGAATACAGTCATACCGATATATATCGATTGTTCTCGACCTTTTTAATCACGCATCAAACATGTAGCTAGTCGCTTGGTAAAATAATAACGTTCTGATAATTATTTTTAAAATTAAGCAGTTTAAGATGCCATAATGCAAAAAAGAAACCGATGCAAGGAACGCTCTTCCTATGTTTGCACGGTGGCGGCGAAAGCCGGAAAAAAATAAAAAGTTCACAAAAAGAACTTGCAAATGTTGAAAAAGGGAAGGATTCGCAGGAAATCATATTGGACGACGTAACTTGCGGTTTAGGATTAAGTAATAAGACTTATAGATTACATCTGGTTATACCCCGCCCTAACTTGACAGAACAAAGAGGGTCCACAGGACCCTGGGTCGCTCACCTGTCAACAACTGCTCAATGCTTGCAAGAGTTTTGTGCAAGTGTGTAAAAATCAAGTCAAAAAATAAAGTTGCTATTGTGAAAAGGTCAAAATAGATTACTTCGGCTCTTTCAAGGGCCATAACTCTGGAACCCATTATGGAATCTAGCTGGTTCAAGAAAGGAACTGAGATCTTATAGTAACTCAAGTATTGTACAAGTCTGATTAAATTCAAATTAAAAATGAAGCTGCTATTGAGCAGACAAGTATGAAGCTGCTATTGTGCAGACAAGGTCTAAATAGTTAATTTTGGCGCTTTCAGGGGCCATAACTCTGAACCTATAATGCAATATCGCAATTTCAAGAAAGGAACCAAGATCTTATGGTAAAGTGAAGACTAAAATTAAGACCACTTGTGTGCATACAAAGCTGTTATTATAGCTTGACCTAGTGACCTAGTTTTCAAGGTCAAATGACCCAGTTTCAAACTTGACCTAGATATCATTTAGATAAACATTCTGACAAAGTTTGAAGAAGATGGGACCAAAATTAAGACAGTGTGGACAAGATTTTTCTATACTTTGACCTTGTGACCTAGTTTTCAAGGTCACATGACCCACTTTCGAACTTGACCTAGATATCATTGAGATAATTTTTAAACCAAGTTTGAAGATCAGACCAAAATTAATACCACTAGAGTGCGGACAAAACTTCTCTATAATTGGACATAGTGACCTAGATTTCAAGGTAACATGACCCAGTTTCGAACTTGACATAGATATCGTTGAGATAAACATTCTGACCAAGTTTGAAGATGATCCCACCAAAATTTAGACCCCTAGTATGCAGACAAGCTTTTTCTTTTATTTGACCTAGTGACCTAGTTATAAGGGTCACATGACCCAGTTACAAACTTGATCTAAATATCATTGAGATAAACATTCTATTATTAGGCAACGATAATTTGGCAATGTTTACATTTGCGTGTTTACATTGACGTTCATGTAAACAATGAATTAATATTTTAATCGTTGTTTAAAACAATGCATAAAGCTTTCCATACAGGTCCCATTAGCCGAGTGGTCTAAGACGCAGTCATTTAAAATGCAATGGTAGCAACGCTGTTATAGGTTTGAGGTTCGAAACCTGTTTTTTCTTTACATTGTTTTAAAAATTTTTTTACACAATACTTTTGTCTGCGATAAAAGAAACTGAAGCAAACCACAATAAAATACTTTTAAATGACTGCAATAAAAGTTAAGAAATATCAATCTAAAATATTTTCTCAAGAGCCGTGTGTCAGTGTGAATCGAACCCGTGTCGAAAAAATGTCGTGCCTATGCCATCCGGATGCGTAAACCACTGAGCTGTCGAGGCGATGTGAAATACGAACGCAAAATAGTACTTTTAACGCGTAAATTCGCCTTAACCCGTGTTTACAGTCTATAAATAATTGTAAACATCGCCAATTTAGCTTGGTCGACCTATAATCAAGTTTAAAAAGATCGTACCATACTTAAGACTGCTAGAGTGCAGACAAGCTTATCCTATTATTTGACCTAGTGACCTAGATTTCAAGGAACATGACCCAGTTTCGAACGACCAAGATATCATTGAGATAAACATTCTGACCAAGTTTAAAGAAAATCGCACCAAAATTAAGACAGCTAGAGTGCGGACAAGCTTTTTCTTTAATTTGACCTAGTGACCTAGTTTTTAGGGTCACATGACCCGTTACGAACTGATCTTGATATCATTGAGATAAACATTCTGATCAAGTTTAAAGAAGATCGCACCATAATTAAGACTGCTAGACTGTGGACAAGCTTTTTCTATAATTTGACCCAGTGACCTATATTTCAAGGTCACATGACCCAGTTTCGAACTTGACCTAGATATCATTGAGATAAACATTCTGATCAAGTTTGAAGAAGATCGGACCAAAATTACGACCGCTAGAGTGCGGACAACAATTGTGAACGGACGGACGGACGACGGTTGACACCCGATCGCAAAAGCTCACACTGTCACTATGTAACAGGTGAGCTAATAAAACGTGCGAAAAGTAATTTGAATTATATTTAAGGATTAAATCGATATTTGATGATCTACATTTGGGTATGGAAAACAGTTGGGTTGTTTAAAGTGTGAAATCCGAAGGGCTTCACGCGAACATCAAATATCGATTCAATCCTTATAATTTACTCTCATAAATACTCGCATTAATACAGAAATTATGAGAAGAAATCGTGGTATTACGGCCTTTTCAAAAATATGTTGGAACAGCAACGTTGACGACACACTGAATGACGGTACGCTTTTTTGTAGTTACTCGTGGCAAAACGTGCTTGCTCGGCGACGTCACAATCCAAAACATTGAGAAACGTCCAGTAAATTAGGAACGGCTCTACTGTAGCCATGCCTTTTAAAATAATACGTCACACTGTTTACCAACAGAAATTATGAACCGTTTGATGAATAAGACTTTATCGATGGATTAGACTTTATCGTAGAGGACGAAGTTGAAGTGAAAATATTATTGTATAATTTATACTGGTTCGAAACCCTTAACAGGACAGTTCCCTAAACGGGAGAACGGTTACCATGGTTATTCTATAATATGTACCATTCTTGAATGAACTTGTTTCAAAAATATAATCTAATATGCCTTTTAATTTTATTGGTTACTATTGTTTTCAAAAGTAACAACACTTTCTCCAAACATAATAGAACACATATATGTAACTGTTTTGTTCACATGTAATTACAACATTGTTGTAATATGTGTCTTCCAAAATAAAGGTATTGTTGTGTTCTGTTCTGCTAGAATTGAATTGTACTTCACAATAAAATAACAAGTTGTCATTTTTTTCTTTAAACAAAAAGAGAGAACTGGGACTTTTTAGGAAACATATTTCAAGTAAAAGGCCTTGTGATTACGATAAAAAACAATTATTAAAAAATTATGTTGCTCGATGAAGAAAGTTGTTTACATAAAACCCGCTTTTCGTCCAGTTTAGAGCAGCATATCAGTACCACCACCCGTGAAATTCATCAGATTTCAGTTCTGAAAGTTGATATTTATACAAGCTGATTAAAGTACACGTTGTTAACATCCGTCGTTGACATTATGACCTTTCTAAGTTACTTTGCCGAATCCATGCATGGGCGTACCAAGCACCTTTTTTTATAATACACGTTTGTTCGATAGAGTTGATCAATATGATCATTAATAAACTGGCAATTTTAATTTCGAACGAACACATTGAGCGTTAATGCAGTTGTTTTCCTTACATTGTGTATTATGTGATTATTAATTCGTCTCAGTGTACATGTTGCCCGTGTGTTGATTACTATTGTTGTGTTGTGTATTTGTTTTTATCATACTTTTGTTACCTGTATCTAGAATTGGGATAAGTTAGTTATCTTAATCCTAACATGTATTATTTATGTATTAATTTCGCGAAGGCACGTGATTCAAGTAATACGAGTACAGACATGCGCAGTGAAACAGTCAAACGAGCATATTACACGCAACTGTAGATGTCACAATTGACTGTAACGCTGATTAGAGTAGAGCTATTAATAATGTCGTCGCAAAAAGTGTTGACCGTCCTCACCGACGAGGACTACACCAATCTTATTCGTGTGTGTAAGGGGGAGAAATTAGCCTATGAAGTGAGTACAGAACTTATTATTACAAGTATGTTATATCATACCGTTAATATTGATAATTATAGAAATAACATTCATATTCAGTGTCACATCGTGTTTATTTTTAAAAACTTATTTATTATACATCGATTGTACATCAATTTATTTCAAGTTATTTTAAGTACTCTCGATGACTGTTTCCCGAAGTGATCATGCCGAAGAAGACATTGCTAGGTCCGAATTTAGTCAAACACCGCTGTAGGAATTCGAACCTTAAACCTCCGAGCAGAAGTCTGACGCCCTTAGTCTGGGCTAATTACTGTCACAGTGTGTGTAGCCAATCCTAACGACAGACAATTCGATTCACCTCACTTTATATAAAAAATACAAATTTCAACAAACTTTTCCAATATTTTCGGGCTAGAGAGAGCAATTATATATCAAGATATAAACTTGCGTTGTTTTTAGTGTTCTTTCGTGAAACTATACTCATGGGTGACTCGGCCTTAGAAATGGCTATATACAAACCAGAGACAAAGGCTGATATTCAATATAATAACCCTTGTTTTAAATGATTGCCTAAAAATACACACGAAAAACAAAAATTCCAATTTTCTTTCATGTTTACATTCGGCAAAAGAAGATGGGCAAGCCAGAACGATTGTCTTCAAGCATGAGGCGGACTACAACCAAGCGCTGGTGCTGTGTGGAAAAAAAGGCATAAAAACAATGTAAGTAACCACCCTTCGACTTACCCAATATCAATCACAGGGGATGGGTTCATTTGAATGTACTGTGCTATAATTATATAGTATAACTTATATATATAAAATTTATATTATATTATATTACAGTACATTCAAACGAGTCCAGCCCCTGTGATATCAAGAAAACTTTTTACAGTGATGTTCTTTGTGCGAAGCTCTACCAAATATTTCCCAAGGCATGTATTCCATAAAGAATTATGGTTACCATGTCAATCAAAAAGAAAATCTAGTTAACTAATAGACTGTTTATTGTTCTACCCAGGAATATCGAGTTAATTACATTTAAAGCCATAATAAATGACTGTAAATTGTCTTAAAGAAATAAATACCATATTTATTCATTATTTAGGTTCAGATTAAAAGTGTTTTGTCAGAAAAAGTAACATTCAATATAAAACTGAATATTCACATTTTTCATGGCAACATTCGCTGCCTCGGCAGCGAGTATTTTGGGGTGTGGCTTAACATAAAATCTATCTGCCAGTTATAATTAACTAGTAAAAATAGCCTGTACAGAGTGAGTCACTGCATTACAGCAGACGATAGAATGTAAGACTTTTTGCACTGATTATGAACTTCTATTCTTCCTTTCAGAGTTCCTCTGAATTTCTTTAAATCTTGGACTAATTCCTCTATGTTTCGTTTTTGTATTATCTCATTTAAATTCTTATATTTCTATTTATTGTAAAGACAAGAATTCCAACCCTAAACACTTCATTCATAATCTTAGCCAGGAATTTTTCTATTTCACAAAATAAAAAGATAATATCACAAAATTAATTTGCAATCCCCTTGAACTAGCAGAAATCTGATTTATTTACTAATACACGACTATTGTTCTATCATTGAAAAAGGAGGGAAACTTTTATACGTTTGTAGAAAGATTCTTTATAGAAAACTATATGTGTTGATTTATTTTATGATATTGAAAAGAAACATTATTAAATGGCAGATTCTGTTGCAAAGGAAATAATTTAGGCAAAATAGAGCACAGATGATAAAAAAACTAAACATCTCCTAACTCTCTGTGAGATTAGGCTTCAGTCTTATTGTAATGCTTTCTAGGCACGTGCTTGTGTTTACAAACACAGTATTTTATCAGTTAAGACACACCTCCCGGAAAATTCAAATTCAAAATTTTCTATCAGACAGGCTTAAACTTTTTCAGAGAGTCACCTTTATAATTAATAGTTCACTTAAACTTTTAGATGAAATGTTTAAAAGGCTTACAATGTACATTTGTGAAAAATTTCAAAACATTTTTTTTTCAGTAGTTCTTTTTCAATTTTGAAAAAAGGCTCCTTGATGTGTAATTATAGCGCCATCTTGAGGTTTATATAGTCCTGTTGCCCCTTTAACTTGATCATTTTAATTGCAGGTAAGGGCGCTACACACTGGATGGACGACAGATTCTCCGTTTTATTCACTGCTGGAACGTTTTGAAAGTGACAATACTCCGACTACTGAAACGTGAAAGGTGTTCTGTCAAAACTTAATCTTGTCTATTTTATTCATGGCATAAATAAAATGCACTATTTTGTGATCACTGGTGTTAATCGGGGACACACTGATTTAGTCATTCATGCACATAATTTATAAGAAGAACAAGATATATCTCAAGATGCTTAGTCAATGACCACTGTCATAAATGAGTCTGATACATGTATTTAAAGCTATCATTCGAACAACCATAATGATTTCGAACTGCAACAATGTTAATATTACATTTGCAGTTTTAGATGTTCTATACGTTTTAAAATATGTGAAACGGGGTAAATTTGACACCGTGTCCGTCTATGTTTTGTCTGTATTCTTATTACCTTCAGATAAACGTGAATAACAATATACTTTGGAGACGTTCTTGAGAAATGTATAATGTTAGAAAGACAATAATTTGTATTACCATACTAATGTTGACTCATAGGAAGGTTAAAATTATACCTGTATTTTTTCTAATTTATCGAACGGAGTCATTGCGAAATAACATCCTTCTATGTTTGTTTTTAATTGTATCAAAATGTTAAAGAGTGATACAGGGAATACACACGCATTGTGTTTAATATCTATGCATATACATGTTTATGAAATAGCAAAAACTGTAGTTTTTTTCTAATGCATTTCTATTGAGCAAATTTGTGCGATATCATTGTATGTACTAGAAATGCAAACTAAAATCATTATGCAACCTACTTCTGCGTGGCTTTAGTTCACGCAACCTTAATCATAGTTATTTCAAAACCTTTCTGGTACATTTAATTGCCAGGAACAATTAATACACACCGTTTTGAAGTATTGATGGTAATCGGGGACACATTATTGTATATATTTCAGATGGTCAAGATACCACTGATAACGAGCAAATGGACGCGTTGAGAGATGAGTCAGGTATGAAAGAATTTCTGATATCTAAAGCTAACATTCGAACAACCATAATAATTTCGAGCAACAGCATTGTTAAAATTATACTTGGAGTTTCAAACATTCTATAACATTTTCAAATATGTGAAACGGGGACATTTTGATATCGTATCCGTCTATGTTTGTCTTTATTCTTATTTAGAAAAATGCGAGTTACAGAATATTCTTTTGAGACGTAGAAATAATGGCCACTGTTAGAACTGTATCATGTTAGAAAGACAATAATTTGTATTGCCATACTTATGTTGAGTCATAGCAAGTTTGAAATTACGCCTGCATTTATTTTTAAATTTATCGATTGTTAAATGTTAAAATTATATTTGGAGTTTTAAACATTCTATGAAATTTTCAAATATGTAAAACGGGGACATTTTGATATCGTATCCGTCTATGTTTGTCTTTATTCTTATGACCTTTAGAAAAATGCGAGTTACAGAATATTCTTTTGAGACGTAGAAATAATGGCCACTGTTAAAAATGTGTCGTGTTAGAAAGACAATAATTTGTATTGCCATACTTATGTTGAGTCATAACAAGTTTGAAATTAACCCTGCATTTATTTACAAATCTATCAACGAAATCATCTGTAATTGTAACATTGTGTTAATGGGACACAGGGAATACACTAACATTCCGTTTAATATCCATAAATGTACATTTTATGAAATAGCATCAATTGCTTTCTTTTTCCTATGCATTTCTATTAAGTAAATGTAAGTGATATCATTGTTGGTACTAGAGATGCATTTCAAACACATTATGCAAAAGGCTGTTGAGTGGTTTCAATTTATGCGACATTAGTCATAATGTATTTCAAGAACTTACGTGTACATTTAATTGCCAGGAACAATTAATACACGCCGTTTCGAAGTATTGGTGGTAATCGGGGACACACTTATATAGGTAATTATTGTATATATTTCAGATAAAAATACAACTGATAAAGAGCCAATGGACACATTGAGAAATGAGTCAGGTATGAAAGAATTTCATTAGCATAACCACAATAATTTCGAATTGTAACAGCATAGAAATTACGCAGTAGTTTTCACAATCTTCAACCGGGGACATCAAGAAACCATGTTTGTCTTTATTATTATCTTTGACAGAGGCGAGTCAGAAAAAATATTTCTGCAACGTAAATGTTAAGAATTAGTTCAAAACTTAATCTTGTGAATTCTATTCATAGTTTACACTCACTGCACAGTTTTGTGAATGCTGGTAATCGGGGACACACTGATTTAGTCATTCATTAATATATATTTCAGGTTGACATGATACAGGTGATATAATTGAGAACGAAGAGACGATGGCCACGGTCAAAGAGAAGCAAGGTATGAAAGAAGTTCATTAGCATAACTACATTTATTCTGAATTATAACAACATAGAAAATACACAGTAGTTTTCCGCATTCTTCAACCGGGGACAGTTAGAAATAATGTTTGTCTTCATTCATTATTTTGCCATATTAGGCGAATCAGAAAAGAATTTCTGCAACGTAAAACGTGTTAAGGTTATTTTAAAACTTAATCTTATCTATTTTATTCCTAGAATACATTGAATGCACTGTTTTGTGATCACATCGGGTACTAACTTATTTAGTCATTCATATAAATATATTATATTTTAGAAACACATGGTATATCTCAAAATGCCCAGTAAATGATAGCTTTCGGAAATGAGCCTGATAAATGTATTGGAAGCTATCATTCGAACAACAATAATAATTTCGAACGATAGCAAGGTTAAAATTACGGTTGCAGTTTTAGATGTTCTATACCTTTTCAAATATGTGAAACGGGGATATTTTGACATCTCACACGCCTATGTTTCATTTTATTCCTTATATATTATGTTAAGAAAGAAAAACGAGTCAGGGAATGCATGTTGTAGACATTGAACTAATGGACACTCTGAGAAATGTAAAACGTTAGAAAGACAATAATGTATTAAAGTACAATACTAATGTTAAGTCATAGCAATTTAGAACCTACGCCTACAGTCTTTCAAATATATCAAAGAGAGTCATTGAGAAATCACAACCTTCTATGTTTGTTTTTCTTTAATTGTATCATTATGTTAAAGAGCTAATACGGGAAATACACAAACACTACGTTTAATATCTCTTCATGTACATGTTTAGGAAATAGCATAAAGTGTTTTGTTTTTCCCATGCATTTCTATTGTGCAAAGTTATGTGATACCATTGTTGATATTTTAGGGATGCATTTCAAACACAGTATGCAACCTATTTAAGTTTGACTATAGTTCACACAACATTAATCATAACTATTCAAAACCTTTCCGGTACATTTAATTGCCAGGAACAATTAATACACAACGTTTCGAAGTATTGGTGGTAATCGGGGACACACTTATATAGGTAATTATTGTATATATTTCAGATGGACAAGATACAACTGATAAAGAGCCAATGGACACATTGAGAGATGAGTCAGGTATGAAAGAATTTCATTAGCATAACCACATTAATTTCGAATTGTAACAGCATAGAAATAACGCAGTAGTTTACACAATCTTCAACCGGGGACATTAAGAAACCATGTTTGTCTTTATTATTATCTTTGACATATAAGGCGAGTCAGAACAAATATTTTTGCAACGTAAAATGTTAAGGATTATTTCAAAACTTAATCTTGTGAATTCTATTCATAGTTTACACTCACTGCACAGTTTTGTGAATGATGGTACTCGGGGACACACTGATTTAGTCATTCATTAATATATATTTCAGGTGGACATGATACAAGTAATATAATTGAGAACGAAGAGACGATGGCCACGGTCAAAGAGAAGCAAGGTATGAAAGAAGTTCATTAGCATAACTACATTTATTCTGAATTATAACAACATAGAAAATACACAGTAGTTTTCCGCATTCTTCAACCGGGGACAGTTAGAAACAATGTTTGTCTTGATTCATAATTTTGCCATATTAGGCGAATCAGAAAAGAATGTCTGCAACGTAAAACGTGTTAAGGTTATTTTAGAACTTAATCTTATCTATTTTATTCCTAGCATATATTGAATGCACTGTTTTGTGATCACATCGGGGACTCATTGATTTAGTTTTATATTATATTTTAGAAACACATGGTATATCTCAAAATGCCCAGTCAATGATCGCTTTCGGAAATGAGCCTGATAAATGTATTGGAAGCTATCATTCGAACAACCATAATAATTTCGAACGATAGCAAGGTTAAAATTACGGTTGCAGTTTTAGATGTTCTATACCTTTTCAAATATGTGAAACGGGGATATTTTGACATCTCACACGCCTATGTTTCATTTTATTCCTTATATATTATGTTAAGAAAGAAAAACGAGTCAGGGAATGCATGTTGTAGACACTGAACTAATGGACACTCTGAGAAATGTAAAACGTTAGAAAGACAATAATGTATTAAAGTACAATACTAATGTTAAGTCATAGCAATTTAGAATCTACGCCTACAGTCTTTCAAATATATCAAAGAGAGTCATTGATAAATCACAACCTTCTATTTTTTTTCTTTAATTGTACCATTATGTTAAAGAGCAAATACGGAAAATACACAAACACTACGTTTAATATCTCTTCATGTACATGTTTATGAAATAGCATAAAGTGTTTTGTTTTTCCCTTGCATTTCTATTGTGCAAAGTTATGTGATACCATTGTTGATATTTTAGGGATGCATTTCAAACACAGTATGCGACCTATTTCTGTTTGACTATAGTTCACACAACATTAATCATAACTATTCAAAACCTTTCCGGTATATTTAATTGCCAGGAACAATTAATACACACCGTTTCGAAGTATTGGTGGTAATCGGGGACACACTTATTTAGGTAATTATTGTATATATTTCAGATGGACAAGATACAACTGATAAAGAGCCAATGGACACATTGAGAGATGAGTCAGGTATGAAAGAATTTCATTAGCATAACCACATTAATTTCGAATTGTAACAGCATAGAAATTACGCAGTAGTTTACACAATCTTCAACCGGGGACATTAAGAAACTATGTTTGTCTTTATTATTATCTTTGACATATTAGGCGAGTCAGAAAAAAATATTTCTGCAACGTAAAATGTTAAGGATTAGTTCAAAACTTAATCTTGTGAATGCCATTCATAGTTTACACTCACTGCACAGTTTTGTGAATGTTGGTAATCGGGGACACACTGATTTAGTCATTCATTAATATATATTTCAGGTTGACATGATACAGGTGATATAATTGAGAACGAAGAGACGATGGCCACGGTCAAAGAGAAGCAAGGTATGAAAGAAGTTCATTAGCATAACTACATTTATTCTGAATTATAACAACATAGAAAATACACAGTTTTCCGCATTCTTCAACCGGGGACAGTTAGAAACAATGTTTGTCTTGATTCATAATTTTGCCATATAAGCGAATCAGAAAAGAATTTCTGCAACGTAAAACGTGTTAAGGTTATTTTAGAACTTAATCTTATCTATTTTATTCCTAGAATACATTGAATGCACTGTTTTGTGATCACATCGGGGACTAACTGATTTAGTCATTCATATAAATATATTATATTTTAGATAAACACATTTTATATCTCAAAATTCCCAGTCAATGATCGCTTTCGGAAATGAGCCTGACAAATGTATTGGAAGCTATCATTCGAACAACCATATAATTTCGAACGATATTCTTCATGACACAAATAAGATGACTATTTTGTGATCACTGGTTTTAATCGTGGATACACTGATTTAGTAATTTCTATTACTTATAATTAGGATAAACAAGATATATCTTAAGGTAGTCTGCTATCTAAGGATATAATTCGATTTACCATAATAATTTCGAACTGCAGCAATGTTGAAATTACATTTACAGTTTTTAATGTTATATTTTTTTCAAATATGTGAAACGGCTACATTTTGATCGTCTAACGTTATTGTTTCTTGTTAAACTTTCTATAGGAAGTCAAAAATTACGTTCAGGCCATGTACAGCTAACGCCACAGAGTTCCTGACACTAAAACCAACAATACTTCCTTGTACAATAAATCTGCCTAAAATGCCTTGGATGATTCTGACATTGATTCCAACTATGTCCCTGATTCTGAAGATGACCAATCGGATGAAATAGATTACATGACATCACAACACAGCATACTCAAATTGAAGAGTCTACAGGTACAAGATCGAAATGATGCCTCAGATTATAAAACAGCAGCTGAAGCAGTGGACGACAGTACAGACGTGCGAACACCAGAGGCAACACTTTCAACCCCGAGAATGTCTGCCAGTATTTCTATCGAGCCCGCATTTACGGCTTCCGTTGCTGAACATCCTGATCCTGGTTCGGATACTTACACCATTAATCTTGATCCAGTGACCATCAAGACAGCACCTGACTGTGTGTCATGTGGCAAAAGTTCTAGCAAATTTTACTCATGTGAAAAATGCAACGCTGTGAAATATTGTGGTGAACCGTGTCAAATGAATGACTATGCCAAACATAAATTTGCCTGTGATTTACTGTCAAAAGATGTGCTATAAAACAGAATTTTATGTGTCCAAACTGAGTGACTTGTAAATAGTTTCACCTTGTTGAATAGAAATGTTTGTTTCATTAGTAGTATAGATGTGGAATGACAATTTTGGCATTCTGTGCTAAAAATTGTGCACATGGACTAGAATTTGTACTTTTATACATGTAGTTTACCAAGAATTCACTTCGTATTTTGAGATTTGGAACATATAAAAACTGTTATAAAGCTCACGGACAAATGTATATACACTAGTGTTAGATAGGTAGAAACACTCACAGGCTGTTAGAGTTACTGGACTAATCAACTGGTAATATAGTGGTTCGTCTCATAAGGCGGTCAAGATAAAGAATATAGAATACAGCTAGTGAGCAGTAGGAAACTATTATGTGAACTTGACATTAAAAGTATCAGTATTTTGCAGTAGCAGTGAGTATAATTGAAATTGGAAGTATCAGAAGTCATGGTGTTCTTATACAGGACTGACTACACGTAAAGAAAATTAAATTCTATGGATTATAAGAACTGATAAATAGAAATATATTGCAATCATATGCATTCATATTAAATCTTGGTAGTAAATATCCTTATTGTTTTTGTTTTATTACAACAAAAATAGTTTGGAAATCTGTAGACATTACATACAAAAACAAAGTTTAACATTTGTGGAAACTATCAACATATTTTTCAATATATAAGAATTAAAGGATAAAATGAATACTCACCGACGTAGGAGGCTGGTTAAGTTTAATCATGATTCTGACAAATTCGAGACATTCCTGTTCTTACGTACCCACCCTATCCTAAGGTACCCTTGTATGTACTTCTTTGTATGTTTTAAACTGACACAAATAGTGTCAGTGGCTCTAAGACTGATCAATAGCTCGGGTATGAGAGGCATGTTCTTCTCAGTATTACGTAAACACAGGAACGATTCGGATTCATCAGAATCTTGATTAAACTTTAACCTGCCTCCTACGTCTAACGGCTACATCCGATCGAGCCCTTCCGAACGGTACCTCCGGTAGCCCGCTGACCTTCGCCGTTCTCTAGCCACAGCCACTTCAGTCCCTTCGGTGATAGCAAAATTCTATCACGATGGCCGCATTACCTTATTTCGGCGCGGGTACTGGTAAGAAACCATATTTAGTTTATTTTGTTGAGTTTAACGTCGCACCGACACAATTGAGGTCATATGGCGACATTCCAGCTTTAGCGGTGGAGGAAGACCCCAGGTGCCCCTCCGTGCATTTCATCACGAGCGGGTCCCTGGGTAGAACCACCGACCTTCCGCAAGCCAGCTGGATAGCTTCTCACATGAAGAATTCTTCGCCCCGAATGAGGCTTGAAC
The DNA here is from genome assembly GCA_038501625.1 of Corbicula japonica. Classification (NCBI taxonomy): domain Eukaryota; kingdom Metazoa; phylum Mollusca; class Bivalvia; order Venerida; family Cyrenidae; genus Corbicula; species Corbicula japonica. The sequence goes on from JAZAYU010000168.1 coordinate 598,010, forward strand.
CCACATCCATGAGGGGCAAGTGATTTGATGTCAGCGACCTTAACCACTCGGCCACGAAAGGCCCCTGGTTAGAAACCAGGAACCAGTCATTGAGCGTAGTTAATCGAAGTTGTAAAAACTTATTCTACAATCAATGTTAAATAAATAAATTTAGATTAGTCCCTTCGGCTTCACTGTATTGGCCTCCTCATCTACTGACCAACCGCCCCAACGGAGGAAGCCGTGCTTACTGGGCGACCGTGCTTCCGCCCGAATGATGGTCGACCCCCCCACTTTTGATAGCACGGGCAATGACCACTCCAACAAAACTTCGGAGCCACCAGATCCCGGTTGGGCCAAAACATTTATCCGAAAAGTGTTGCTTTCAATGGTCAAAGGGACAGCACTCAACCACTTCGTGGCTTCATTGTGTATTTGTGATTGTCTATGAATTGTCTATCAAAATTCTGTAAAATGTGTGCATTCGCTTAATAAAAATCTATACACTACCTGTGTCCCCGAATATCAGTTTGAAAAAGGCACGGTGTGTGTCCCCAATTTATGCGGATTATTTGGTAGGGTGTGTATCGCCACTGGTCCCCAGTTATGTAGTATAAAATCAAATATTTTATTTTCAACTTTTGAAGGCAAGCACTTCTCTCAAAAGATACTGTGTGCATGTTTTGCTCAAATTTAGGGGGGTTGAATCAAAGGAATTGATATTTACGATGTCTCCGTTTTAAGTGGTTTATACATACGTCCCCGATTGACAACATTCACATGTATGACACACTGACACACACACACACACACACACACACACACACACACACACACAGCCAGGGTGAACACTATATGCCCTTCCGCCATTACATGGCGTGGGCATAACAAAAGAACAAGAGGGCCATGATGGCCCTATATTGCTCACCTGAGTACAAAAGTACTCTCAGCTTGACCCAAGGGCCTACATTTAAATAATGCTGGTAAAGGTTCTCTTCACAATACTCAAAACAAAATATCTTAGGTCTAGTCGCATTAGTTTCAGAGAAAAATGATTATTTATGTTTTCCTATATAAATCAATGTAAACTAAGAGAACCCTGGGGCGTGGCCAATTTTGGCCCAGGGGACATAATTTGAACAAACTTGGTAGATATCCACTAGACAATGCTACATACCAAATATCTAAGCTTAAGGCATTGAGGTTTCCAGTAGGAAGATTTTTAAAGTTTTCCTTTTTTACATATTTAGGGCCCCCAGGACAGGGCCAATTTTGACCCCAGGGCCAACATTTAAACAATGTTGGTAAAGGGTCTCTTCAAAATACGCAACACCAAATATCTAAGGTCTAGTCCTATTAGTTTCGGAGAAAAATGATTTTCCATGTTTTTCCTATATAACTGTATGTAAACCAAGAGAACCCTAGGGCATGGCAGATTTTGGCCCAGGGGACATAATTTGAACAAATTTAGTAGACATCCATTAGACAATGCTACTTACAAAATATCTAAGCTGTACGCATTGTGGTTTGTGAGAAGAAGCTTTTTAAAGATTTCCTATATAAGTCTATGTAAAATAAAGTGACCCCTGGGGCAGGGCCAATTTTGACCCCAGGGAAATAATTTGAACAATCTTTGTAGAGCTCCACTAGAGGGTGCTAAATGCCAAATATCTAAGCTCTAGGCCTTGTGGTTTCAGATAAGAAGATTTTTAAAGTTTTTCCTATATAAGTCTATATAAAATGAAGTGACCCCTGGGGCGATGCAAATTTTGACCCCAGGGAAATAATTTGAACAATCTGTGTAGAGTACCACTGAAGGATGCTTAATGCCAAATATCTAAACTCTAGGCCTTGTGGTTTCAGACAAGAAGAATTTTAAAGTTTTTCCTATATAAGTCTATATAAAATGAAGTGACCCCTGGGGCGGGGCCAATTTTGACCCCAGGGAAATAATTTGAACAATCTTTGTAGAGTTCCACTAGAGGATGCTAAATGCCAAATATCTAAGCTCTAGGCCTTGTGGTTTCAGACAAGAAGATTTTTAAAGTTTTAACTATATAAGTCTATATAAAATGAAGTGACCCCTGGGGCGGGGCCAATTTTGACCCCAGGGAAATAATTTGAACAATCTTTGTTGAGTTCCACTAGAGGGTGCTTAATGCCAAATATCTAAGCTCTAGGCCTTGTGGTTTTAGACAAGAAGATTTTTAAAGTTTTTCCTATATAAGTCTATATAAAATGAAGTGACCCCTGGGGCGGGGCCAATTTTGACCCAAGGGAAATAATTTGAACAATCTTTGTAGAGTTCCACTAGAGGGTGCTTAATGCCAAATATCTAAGCTCTAGGCCTTGTGGTTTTAGACAAGAAGATTTTTAAAGTTTTTCCTATATAAGTCTATATAAAATGAAGTGACCCCTGGGGCGGGGCCAATTTTGACCCAAGGGAAATAATTTGAACAATCTTTGTAGAGTTCCACTAGAGGATGCTAAATGCCAAATATCTAAGCTCTAGGCCTTGTGGTTTCAGACAAGAAGATTTTTAAAGTTTTTCCTATATAAGTCTATATAAAATGAAGTGACCCCTGGGGCGGGGCCAATTTTGACCCAAGGGAAATAATTTGAACAATCTTTGTAGAGTTCCACTAGAGGATGCTAAATGCCAAATATCTAAGCTCTAGGCCTTGTGGTTTCAGACAAGAAGATTTTTAAAGTTTTTCCTATATAAGTCTATATAAAATGAAGTGACCCCTGGGGCGGGGCCAATTTTGACCCCAGGGAAATAATTTGAACAATCTTTGTAGAGTTCCACTAGAGGGTGCTAAATGCCAAATATCTAAGCTCTAGGCCTTGTGGTTTCAGACAAGAAGATTTTAAAAGTTTTTCCTATATAAGTCTATATAAAATGAAGTGACCCCTGGGGCGGGGCCAATTTTGACCCCAGGGAAATAATTTGAACAATCTTTGTAGAGTTCAACTAGAGGGTGCTAAATGCCAAATATCTAAGCTCTAGGCCTTGTGGTTTCAGACAAGAAGATTTTTAAATTTTTTCCTTTCGGTTGCCATGGCAACCAGAGTTCTGCATGGAATTGATTTCTTTGAACAACTTTGGAAGAGCTTAATGCAAGGAACATCCGTGGCAAGTTTCATCAACTTTGGCCCAGGGGTTTAAGAGGAGATGTTGTTTAAAGCAAAAATTGACGACGCACGACGCACGACGGACGACGCACGACGGACACAGGGCGATCCTAAAAGCTCACCATGAGCACAAGTGCTCAGGTGAGCTAAAAACAAATTTGCATGAGAACTCTGAAATTCATGAACAATATACCAAAGCAACTCATACCTGAAATAAGTATATGCTGGTCTACAATGTTTAGTGCCAATTCGTCTTAATAATGTTACGAGTTTTCAGGAAATTCAAGGAAAACTTACTTCCTGGTTCAAAACGAAAGTAGATTTCTATAGATTTCTACTTTCACTTTGAACCGATCGATCTATTTTGTTCACTGTAAATAGAACATAGAATGGACTTCTATTGAAATAAATCACTGAGGAATTTGAATTTTTATAGCTTCTGATTGGTTACAAATGTAGGGCAACTTCTAAATGTGATTAGGGGATGGGAGGTGTAAAAATAGAACGTTTGAAATCATTTGAAATGAAGAAATTAGATTCAGGCACTATATTTATACTCCCGGAGCTCTGGTATCGGCAATGTCATTGGGTGCGTTCAGGGATCTCCCAGCTGGTAACCAGTTACATACCATAGGCAACCAATGGTTACCGATGGTAACCAAAAATATCATCGGCAACCAAGTTACTCTGAACGATTATAGGTACTAATTGGCAAACAACATGGCGGAAGAACGCATGAGAAGAGTAAGACGGGCTATACCTGCGGTTGTAATGCATCAAAAACAAAACTATGTTCTATCATGGATGGTTTATTCAAGTCTGTAAACAGCGACGTGTTTCTAATAAAACAGAGGAGATATTTTGTACTACTACAATGAACAAATTATCCCCCTGTTACCTGTATTCATAGGATGACTAAGAGTCACGTCAGGCTCTCTCGTGGCTCTTTCTAAACATTATTTTTGGATGTGGAAAATGCCCTGACATTCAGTCGAGCTAATGGCCCATCAGTTAATACTGTAAAGGAGCTGCTTATGTTTTTCTGGTGTCTTTGTATGTACCAACGGCTACTGATTATTACCGATGGTACCATTTCCTCACTCAAAACGAGGCTGCCAAAGCTACCCTACTCGTAGAGACGCGGGAGTATTTGCTGCCAACAGCAATACCATCGGTAAGTATATTGTTACCGATGGCTACCAACGGCTACCAACTTTTACCAATGGTACCATTTCATACCGATGGGAGAACCCTGAACGCACCCATTGATTACCCAACAATATTAAAGATTTCTATTTATAGCATACTAGATCTGTTACCTGTAATTTCGCGTTATTTTTTTCTTTTTACAGTCATATCCTTTAGCATCTCATTTTCCTCATCAAAATTCTCGCTATTTGTCATTAGTTAAGGATGATGGAAGTAAAATTAACTGATATGACTTAAACGGCTGACTCATCTTTTAGGAATTTCATCGAGAGGTCTAAGGAGAATGAAATTGCCTTATAGGGGGAGCGAGCCCGAACGACGAAAGCGCCTTGTCATGCTATTGAGCTAGCCGGGACAACCCCAAACAGGTTGATCGGATAACGCTGATAAACGTAATCATCACTGCATGACCCCGGTGAGCAAACTGAGAAGCTTGTCAGCCATGTTAAAATAGACCACTGGATACCACCGAGCACTTAGCTATAGACCTGTCGTAAACTAGTGAGATTGAATTTAAAAACGAAATGAAAGAAAAATCAAGTTTCTTTTACAGCTGTAGCGATATGGTCTGGAAAGCTTTATGAAACAACTTAAAAATGGGCATAACTAAATAATGCTTATAACACAGTTATGGGTCTTGGTGTAGTTAACAGACTTATTAGCCTTTATCAGTATAAAAGGTTCATCAATTTCACTTGAACGATTTAATGGTAAATAACAGCATACTATTTTTATTAAATGAAGGTCAGTTACTCAAAAGAATATTCACAGACTCATTCGAAATGCTACACAATCTGGCCAGCTGCGCCCCCACAGATGCTAGACGGAGTTCGTTAAGCGGTGGCAGTATAGTGCGACCCTTTTAGAAGTGGAAACTGCTCATCCGTTGACCCGTCGGCCCTAGCTGATGATCATTAAGGGACCAGTCATCTGACCTCTAGTGGCCCCAATCCGTCAACCTATTTACATACTCATCCGATATTGTCCAGTCACCTGTAACTGTAGTCCATTGACCGTTTGATAGATTTACCTTAACCGACCGGGTTAAATGATACGTCTCCCACAATTTTATATCATAAATCCGCCAGAATCTTTCTGAATATACAAAATGGCTAGTAAACAGTTTAACAGTAAAACCTGGGATAAAATTTTATAGTTGAAACGACATATTCTTTTCTGCGAACAGTGTATGCCTATTACTTTGAAGAAGCGAAATGTTTATAACAGAGCGAGAATAGTCTTGAAACGTGCGTCTGACAGCTATATAAACGACAAAATCTTATCAAAAGTGGAAAGTAGCAGAGCTTAAATGCATTTCCCATGCAGAGTCGTGAGCATTGTCTGATTGGAGTTGCACTAGCTTACATACGGCTATATGATAAATACGAGACAAGATATTTTCAATATGCCAGAAGAAGATTTTGCTGCCTTATCAAATTGAAAAACAGTTTTTGCGCCAGTACAAATTCAATTCAAGAAATTAAAGCTTCTACACAAGCGACCGTGTCTCAACCTGGAGAGTCTCGATTTGGATGAGTTAATATCAAAGGAGCAGGATTGTATTACATAGGAAAAGCCGATATCGTGATCTGTTTTCTATATGGTGTTAAAATCAACTGGAACATCATAGATGCTCTCCAAACTGTGACTATCAAAATGGTGGATTATCAAAATCTAATCCTTTCCACTTCCCGCAACGGAAACACCCCCATTCAGATTCGGATCTGGTTCAACGACAGAAGAGAATTTATTTGTAAACCGTTATTGAAACGAATAGTTTATGATTTTTCCAACTCACTATACACCAAATGGTTTTATGCTCAAAATATGACTCAAGCGCAATTGAATTGTTAGATTTAAGCTGGGAGAGGAAGTTGAATTAATTTCAGTTGATTATTGATCGAAAAATGGAAAATTAAATGTGTTTATCCAACCGGAGAGAACTGACAATAAAACATAGGAAAAGCGGCACAGTTATCATTATAGAAGAAGACGGTAGGAAAGTGAGACAGAGTAATTAGTTTTTTCTGAAGCCTTGGGCATTCCGATGGGTGCTAGTTGTGCACCCCTTGTTGCTGGTCTGTTTTTGTACTGTTATGAAAAAGATTTTGTGTTATCTCTTTCTGCCGAACATCAGGATGATATTATTGCTGCTTTTGATAGCGCCTCGAGGTGCCTTGGTGATTTGTTGGGTGTGGGTGGTGGCCGTTTCGTTTTCCATCGCTGGTTGGTAAGATTTGTCTTGGGGAGCTACAGCTTGATGGAGCGGATACTTCGGAGGAGCAGACAGGCTTTCTTGGTCTGATTCAGTCCATTGGGGCCCGAGATGTGTGATAAAAAAGATGATTTTAATTTTAATATAGTAAATTTTCCGTTTTTAGACGGCGATGATCTCGTGCGGCGTCTTATGGGGCTTGTTCGCTTTTCGGGGGCTTGCAACGATGTAGGTGGTTTCAGTGAACGTAGTCTGTGCATAACGGAGAGACATTTACAGCAGGCTTGTCGATGTCGCGGATCGGGGAAAACCTTTTGCAGGTTTTATCACCGATACCGGGATCTAATTAATAAATACGGGTGCAGTTTGGGATCGCTATGGCAACAAGGTGTTTCTTCGCGGCCGGTTTTTTATGGAGATTTGCTTTGCAGGCTTAGGAAGATGGAGGGCAATGTTGGTTTTCCGGTTGTTCATGGAGGCCATCTTTTAAAGGGGGGGGGGGGTGCGGTGCTCTGAGGACGGTGGTTGGCCCATCTGCGGTTGGTCATTGTGCTTGCCTCTTTGATTGCGCGACGGTGGCGGAGGTTTGTGGGTTTGTGGGGAAATCTTTTCTTTAGAGAACCTTGAAGATCAATTCGCTTCTTTTATCCCTGTCATCGTGTTCTTGCTGATTTAACTCCAGTTGCTCTGGTCTCGGTAAGATCATTTAGTACCTATGTTTTGGCTTTACAATTCTATTAACTTCTTATTTTTTATATGTTTGTGTGCTTTTGCATGCAACATTGTTGAGCCGATGGGTGGGGTTGGAGTTATTTCACCAAGACAACTTGTGCTTGTTTTTTTGATACGAGAATGAATGAATGAATGAATGGGATTTTACGGCCCGTCGACATCTGAGGTCATTTTGGGCGCAGTAAAAATAAAATGCAAAATATAAATAACAGTAAAATAACAGTAAGATACACGCTTAGTTGAATGTAAATTACAAGTAAAATATGATAAAATTATGGTGTGATACTTGTGATTTAAATGTTTGTTGACTAACTGCACGAGTATTCAGACAGGACAGTCAGTCAACCAACACCTGCAGTCGATATATATATATATATATATATATATATATATATATATATATATATATATATATATATATATATATATATATATATATATATGTAAATGTAGATAAAATAAAAAGATTTTATTTTCTTAAAAAGATTTATCTCCTTTAAGAAGTTAAAAATTGAATCGGGGGTAACTGTATTAAAAAGGTCAGACATGGTTTGAACATTAAAATATTTATTTCTAATGTGTGCAAGGTCCACACAGTGAATAAAAATATGACTAAGGTTAAGATCAATAAAACAAGGTATACATTGTGGTGCTTCTTCCCCCTTTAAAAGATATGAGTGTGTAAGATAAGAATGTCCAATACGAATGCGACAAAGAACAATTTCTTCTCTTCGTGATGATCTAGAAGATAATGGACATTTTCCTAAAACAGGTTTTATAGAGAATAACTTGTTGTTATGATTCAAAGGATCTTCCCATGATGTTTGCCAGACAGTTTTTATAAAACTGTTAACAAGGGGTTTAAAATCACAATATGGGACTTTGAATGGTAAAATCTCATTATTAAGTGCTGTTTTTGCAGCCTTATCTGCTGCTTCATTTCCCTGAATACCAATATGACCAGGGAGCCAACAGAATATTATATCGGATTCCTGCAGGAGGTAAGAAATCTTCTGTAATAAATTGACAACAAGAGGGTTTTCAGTATTTTCATAATCAAGAGCTTGCATAGCCGACAAAGAGTCCGTGAAAATAAGATATCTCATATAACCTTCAGTTTCAATGTGATTTAGTGCTAGTTCAATCGCCTTAAGTTCAGCTGAAAAGACACTAGAATTATCAGGAAGACGAAAAGAAAAAGTTTCATTTTCTGTTACAGCTGCAGCAGCTACTCTGTTGTTTTGTTTTGATCCATCTGTGTAAATATATTCATAATTATAAAAGTGTTGTTTAATTTCATTGTATTGAACTTTAAATATTTCAGGAATTGTTGTTTCCTTTTTATTTTTAGCAAGGTCATAAATAAATTGCGGGGATTTCCAGATCCACGGTGGAATGTCTGGAATCTGATTGGTTTCTATGTCAATCAGTTCTACATTTAAATTTTCAATGTATCGATTTTTGCGTAAGCTAAATGGTGGAATAGTATTTTCCCTTTGTTGGAAAAGATCGTTGTACATTGGGCTAAATACAGTTTTGTAGGTCGGGTTTTTTGGATTTGATTTCAGTTTAAAAAGTGTAGACCTAGTTTTTGTCTTCTCAAATATAAAAATGGTTCATTTGCTTCTGCATACAGGCTAGCAATTGGAGATGTTCTGAAGGCTCCGAGGGCTAATCTAAGGCCCTGATTATGAATAGTGTCTAATTTTTTTTTATATAAGAATTCCTTGCAGAACCATAAACTATACATCCATAATCAAGTTTAGATCTAATCAGAGATCTGTAAAGTCTAAGAAGAACTTCACGATCTGCCCCCCCCCCCCAATCCATACTGGATACCACTCTGATCAAATTAAGAGCTCTGTTGGACCGTATTTGGTACAAAAACGAATATGGTACAAATGTACCATATTCGGTCGAATATGGTACAAATGTACCATATTCGGACCGAATATGGTACAATTTTCGACCGAATATGGTACAAACATTGTACCATATTCGGTTGGAATAAGTTTTTCTATGCTCGCCAAAACGTATTTGGTACATACCAAAAAAACTCATAAAATGAAAATGGCCTACGTATATGGTACATAAATTATGTATTTCTTAATAAATGAAATAGTCTGCCGATGTGTAAACTTTTTTTCAAACTCAAATACATTGTATTAACCTAATATTGGAAGTGACAAAAGTATCATCATCATCATCATCATCATCATCATCATCGTCGTCGTCGTCGTCGTCGTCGTCGTAACTAGCAGTAACAGAAACAGCTAACCTAACCACACTTTACATGGATTTTGCTGGTTGTGTAACTGTTTCGCCGGCTAGCTCAGTCGGTTGCGCGTCAGATTGGCACGCAGGCGGCCTGGGTTCGATTCCCGGGCGGGCCAGATACTTTCGTGGAGATTGGTCACGAAATGATTTCTACGGCCATTCTTCCCCTACCGCTGTTTCAAGTAGGGCAGTTGTCAATTACTGGCGAATGTATCTCCTTAGTACTGGTTACTAAGTACTAGTACTCTAAGACTAGAGACGTGCTTGCTCGAGGTAACTCTGTAAAAGTTTGAGGATTATCGCATTTTGGTTATGTTCATAGAGTGTGAACTTGTAAGGGTAAAGGTAGGCGAGCAAATCCATGAAGCGCGCCAGCGCTTCTTGGAAAATTTGATCGTTTAATACCCCTCGGTATTAATGCTTATATTTTAATACATTTTAATAATAATTGGTAGGTTTTGTCCAGATATGATTGCTTTAAGCAAACGTCGTTGCAGGAATGTCGACGTCGCATTCGATTGGTCGAATGACGTCGCGTCAGCCATATTAATGATTTCGTGCATTGTTTGGGTCAATCTAAAACTTCTGACAAGAAGATATTGCATGAGAAAATCCGAAAAATAAACAAGAAATTGGGCCGAAAAAAGAACTAACGAAATTCATATTTCATGCATTTGCAGTTGTTTTACGATAGAATTTCTTCGATATAATTCAATATCCTTTGGTCAGTAGTTTTAGATTGACCCAAACAATTCACAAGATCATTAATAGCAATTTTCAAATTTTTAAAACTTTTTTTTTCGAAAGTGTATTTTCACCAAAATCCGATTTAAGAGATTTTGAGCTCTTTTAAATGAATATATCTCTCCAAAAATAAGGATGTTTGACTGGCTGCTTTAGACAGGTGTGACTGTATTCCTAAACATTACTTTGTAAAGTTGATTTGTCGTTCTGACGTCATATTGCTGAGAAGCCGACAAAGCTTTGAAGTTTCCGATTTTTTCTTTGATAACGTGCCGCTTTAAAAAGGCGGGAATTTTGCACACGAGTCTTACTCAGAAGTCAGTAACCATATTTGACTTGGCGGTCGGCAAGAAAAGTTGTGATTTTCGACTAGAAAGAATTGAAATCCAAACTTTCTTCAAACTTCAAAAGAATTCTTGACAGTAAGTACTGTACATAATTTTAATTTTCAGTTGTCTTAATACGCATTGATGTTTTAACATGCATTGATTTTTATGTTTTATGCCCCCCCCCCCCTCAGAGTGCATTTGCAGTTGTCCGTCCGTCTATCCAATTGTCCGTGGCATTCCTTCCGGGTGCGTAACTCCTAAACTGCTAAAATATTTAAGCTACAGTCATGAAACTTCATGAAAAATGTTGTCCATCATCAGCTCTCAAGATACATTTCAGCTCACCTGAGCACAAAGTGATCAAGGTGAGCTATTGTGATGGCAAGTTGTCCATCGTCCGTGCGTGCGTGCGTCCGTACGTGCGTCCGTCAACAATTTCTTCAAACGATTTCTCCTCCTAACCCGCTAAGCCAAATTCAATGAAACTTGGCAGGAATAGTCCTTGCATCAAGCTCTACCAAAGTTGTTCAAAGAATTCCATTTCATGAAGAACTCTGGTTGTCATGGCAACGAAAAGGCAAATCATAGTGAAATCTTTAAAAATATTCTTGTCCGAAACTGCAAGGCCTTGAGGTTTGATATTTGGTATGTGACATAATTTTGGTATGTGACATAATTTTGGGGTCCTATACTAAGATTGTTCAAATTATGCCCCTGGGGTAAAAATTGGCACCGTCCCGTGCCTGTGTTGGGACCCTGTCTCCAACCCGCTGGGAGGGGGGCCGGAGGTCCAGCACAAATATGGCGGTTTCATATAACACGCCATATGAAGTGGGCCTCATCGAGGGCCCCCCTCCCAGCAGACCGGAGAGAGCCCCAAGGCTGATAAGTGAGGATGGGATGATGACGATGATGATGATGATGGCACAGAGTGCATCACTTAAACCGTTCAATCACTGGGGGCTGGAAATGTAACCTTAATGCTTCAACGTTGAGATCCAGCTCCCTTGATGCATAATTCAGTGGAACATAAAATGATGAAATTTACCCCTGTGTGACGTTAAATCTTATTTTTAAAATTTGAACAACTGCGGTGCTATATACATATTTATAACAAACGGCACCTTCCCAGGACCATGTTAAAAAGAATGAGTAACTAATAACATATATACTATATTTACACTATAAAACAAGTGTGATTTTGCCACACAGGGGTAGTGATAAGATCATTGAAGATGAAGACATGGCCAGCTCTTGTTTCTCGTGTTAAATTTAAAACTTACTTGGTCGTTGTTCCTTTCTACGGCCATTCTTCCCCTACCGCTGTTTCAAGTCTGGTGTAAGCATGCCCAGGAACGGTGCGTAGGTTAACTGACCGCTGTGATATGACTGAAATACTGTTGAAAACGGCGTAAAACCCAAAAACAAACAATGGTCGTTGTTCCCTAGGTAACAGCATGACTTGACCAGAGGTTTGCGGTAGGGTATGTTCCACTCAGGTCAGTTCTGCATGCCCACCTGCATGTTAATTGTACATGGTGAGCCTGTTCCTTTAAAGTTTGGGGTTCAGGGATGCTGTATGGTGGGTTTTTGGGGGAGGCCGATGCGAGGTTGCCGAGGCACGGATACCATTCAGTTTTTCAATTTTTTATTTGTTTTATTCCTAGTTTTCCTATTTGGGTTTGTTCGAAATTTACGAAATTGGCGTAGGAGTCTGTGTGCTTCCTAAAGTGCCAGACACATATTCCTGGGGGGGGGGGGGGGGGGGGGGCATTTTATAAATGGGGGACACCTCGGCACATATATTTAACAGGCCTGTGAGGTGCCTTATAATTAAGGGAGGGCCAAGCATGGGGCCACCTGAGCGAGAGGTCAGGTGTTCTTACTCCCATTTATAATGTTTAATATGTCAGAGGACAGAATGCTCTGAAAGAACTTGAATGTGGCCTTTAATGTTAGTGAGTGACTGGCACTGAAGTACATATTTAGGAAGCACACAAGGCTCCTTGAGTAGACACTATGTCTAATAGACATTATTTAAATCTTACGGTATTATCATACCGGTAACCCATGACCAGCGGAGTCGCACAACCGGTACCTGGACAGTCCAAGCACACGCAGGGCGGCCCCACTGGCCATAGAATTATGTATTATTTCTATTTAAAACTATTTATTTATGACGTTCTAGTATAACATTATATCCGCATCCGTAAAAAATCGAAACAGTTCAGAGTTCGAGGACCTATTCCATGTATCCGTAGTCCGCAGTACGCATCCGTATACGCATCCGCATCCGCAAGTCGAATCGCTCAGCGAGCGATTCGTTTGCGGATATGCGGATGCGGACCCTTTTTGCGGACAATTCTAATTACACCTAGTTAATTATTTTCAATTGAAATACACCAAAATTGGTATTTTTGTCCTATTTATTGAATATTTACATAATATACATCTGCATACTTCTACTGTTTCATTTTTGTTAACTTTTCTTCTGAAAACAAAATGCACGAACTCCCAAGCCAAACATTGGGCAAGATTTGCCCATAAAAACAGACATTTATTTTAAAGATTCATAAATAAATTATATACCGACTGGTAAAGCTTGTCAGACGTTAGCATTTCAAATTGCAATGCTTTTTTAGTTCATTTACGTTCAAATGACTGTGTGGATTTCCATATAACCCAGAAAATAAACGCTAATCACTGTAAAATGAAAATTAAAGTAAAAAGCAGCATAAAATAAATGAAAACATACTTGAAATACTTATACTGTAATTAAAGGGTTAAGACAGAGGGCAGCTAAGACATTTTACTTACAAAAATGATTACGTATGCGGGTACATGGAATATGGCACCCGCACGATAACTCTGCGGATACAGTTACTGATACGGGTGGCTACGGATGCGGGTGCGTATGCGTGTACAAGAAATAGACGGCATTCTCTAGAGGTCTTCTACCAAGGTTGTTCGAATATTGCCCCTGGGTTTAAAATTGGCCCTGCTCTGTCGGACAGTATTTGGTACAAAAACGCTTAGTTTAACTATATAATTATTATATAGAGAAATTTAAAAATATATATCTTTTACTCTAAAACCACTTTGCCCAGAGCTTTGATATTTGTTATGTGACATTTTCTATTGAACTTTCGACTTTTGATGAATTAAACCTTGACCAAGTGACTTAATTTTGAAGCTTTTGCCTTTATTTTCCTTACAGTTATTACAGCTCAATCTGATTTTGGTGAAAAATACACTTTCGAAAAAAATTGTTTCAAAAGTCGCTATTAAAGTATTAATGATTTTGTGAATTGTTTTCGGTTAATCTAAAACTACTGACCAAAGGATATTGAATTATATCGAAGAAATTGTATCGTAAAACAACTGAAAATGCATGGAAAATGGATTTCGCGTTAGATCTACTAACGCGATATTTTCGGCCTATTCCATTCCTATTCAATAAATAGGACAAAAATACCAATTTTGGTGTATTTTAATTGAAAAATAAAAAATCTTGTTATTTTTTCGGATTGTATTTGATGTCATGCAATGTCCTCTGGTCAGTATTTTTAGATTAACCCAAACAATTCACAAAATCATTAATAGCGACTTTTGGAAACAATTTTTTTCGAAAGTGTATTTTCCACCAAAATCAGATCGAGCTCCTTTAATCTGTAGATTTGAACATTTTAAATTTTATGGAGTTTATAGGTCTTTGACCTTCGAACCCTGCCTAGTCGTGACTTCTGGTGAGCGACCTAGGCCCCCAGGGCCCCTTCTTTATATCCCTTCCATCCACGTAGCATTGGTTTCTACAGACCGTTTGTCCGTTGACCGCCATAAGTTTGCCCGCTATTTTTCCCCTGAATTTGAATTCGGTTGGATTTCAATGAAACTTTACATGAAGTACTTGCTACTTTCATTGCGCATATTGCCCGGAAGTTCGGATTGTAAATTTTAGCGGAGCTATCAGACGAGTGATTTTAGCTCAGCTCATGTCGTGAGACATTCGTTTTCGACACGCGGTGTTCAATACAAGCTCTATTAACTAATGAAGTATAAATGTATAATAACTTATTATATTATTTCAGATGAAGGAAGCAATTAGGAGAAAAAGGAAGCAATTAGGGTGCTTGCCCAGGTCGAAGTACGACATTATTGTCAGATGTTTAAACGGATCGTTCGATGTCCCTGTGAAGAAACGGACACCTGAAGAGAATAATTGTTTGGCCATGATTAGAAAACGTAAGGACTTCGAGCTTGGTGACCGGGGTTCTTTATTGTGTTGCGGAAAGCAAGTCCTTGTGAAAGAAGATCTTCCTAGATTTGTTGAGAAGATGTTCATGGAAAACAAAGGATGTGGAGCAAGGGTTATTTACAACAAACTGAAAGTAAATTACACGGGGTTCTCGGAACAAGCTATCCTTGAAATACTGTACAATAGCAAGTATTACCATGAGAAGTATCCGAGATTTACAAACAAGCCAACGCCAAAGACAATTACAGAAGAGGAACCAGGCAAAAGATGGCAGATTTACATAATTAACATGAAAAATCAAAGTGTTAGCTACAAGGGGTCCACATACAGTTATATTCTACAAGTCGTGGACGTTTATTCTAGGTACGTTATGCCAAAACCCCTGAAAACGAAGAGTTCGCGTGAAGTTGCAAAGGCATTAGAGGACGTGTTGATGGTTAACCTTGCCCCTGACATCATCCAATGTGACAACGGACTGGAATTTAAAGGCCCTAGTATGAAACTTTTGTTGAACAAGTACAACATCAAAATGATCAATAGTAGGCCGTATCATCCTCAATCACAGGGCAAGTGTGAAAGGTCAAACAGTGTTATAAAGGCCAAGATTCTATTTGCAACAAAAAGTAAACGTGGATTTAACTGGGTCGAAGGGCTTCAAGATTTAGCCTATGCCATAAACACAAGTTTCAAACGAGTTCTTGGGGGTCTCACACCCTTTGAAGCCTACTAAGGAAGAAGTCATGTTTTTACCAAAGAACGTCATAGTTCTCGTGAAATAAAGAAAACCATACGGCGAGCAAATAAAAAGGCTTACAGGTCGCTGTTGAAAAACGCAACTTCCCCAAGCAAGTACAAAGTAGGAGAGACAGTATTAATTCGCTATCCCTTTCGAAAATCCAGGGTGCCAACCAAAAGATATGTTATCGAAGGCAAGGTAGAAAAAGTAAAACGAAATGGTGTTTATATCGTGTCATTTCAAGTACCGAACAAACCCGAACTTGGATTCGTAAGCAAATCGGTTGGGGTCGAAAACATGACTAGCCTAACTGTTGCGTTAGAGAAACAACGAAAAATTAAAAAACATTCATTAAAACAGAACCGCTCAGAGAAACAAAATCACAGAACTAAGTACTATCATGTTTTAACACACCATGAAAATCTGCAGTTGTTGGATGGGGTGAATATTGCCATGGACCCAAATCCGGATGGAAATTGTCAATTTGCTGCTATATCGCATCAACTTGGTAAAATTGGTATATACAAAGACGTAGATGCTTTACGTAAGGAAGCAGTCCATCACATTGTAGAAAACAGATATTTCTATGAAACTTTTGTCTATGATGAAACATTTGATGAATACGTTAAGAATATGTCTAAGAATGGGACATACGGCGACAACCTCACGCTCATTGCACTTATGAGAGAATATAATTTGCAGTGCCTGGTAGTTTCTACCCGAGGACTAGAACACTCATCAATTGTGTCAGCAGATGGAAAGTTCGATGGTGATGTTGGAACAATTGCATTGGGGTATTTCCCAGAAGGATTTGGCATGCATTACGTTAGTATCCGTATCAATCAACGCGTGTACAAGGACATAATATCACGCTTAGAACAGTCGTATGACAACGGTGACTCTGGCGACAGCGCTGCGTCTGGCGACAACGCTGCGTCTGGCGACAACGCTGCGTCTGGCGACAACGGTGACTCTGGCGACAACGGTGACTCCGGCGACACCGCTGCGTCTGGCGACAACACTGCATCTGGCGACAACGATGACTCTGGCGACAACGATGACTCTGGCGACAACGCTGCGTCTGGCGACAACGGTGACTCTTGCGACAACGGTGACTCCGGCGACAACGGTGACTCTGGCGACAACGGTGACGTCTCTGTGTGTTCAGCCCTGAAAGAGCTTCAAGATATGATAAACAATAGGAGGGCACAGAGGCGAACGACTTTTCCATTTCTGATGTTACCACTTCACATTCAAGTTGAAATTTTTAAGTTCTGCATACAATCAAACCCGTCAATCCAGTTTGTGTTGGCGAAGGTCGGCAAACCCTTTAGAGATTTAATAAGGTCAATGAGTTTGCAAACACCTAGAATTTACATTCGGCCGGATATTGGACTAGATACTAGTAACAGAAATCCTGTTAGCGTTCGTTTCCTATTAACAAGAGCGGGCAGAAACAGCGGTCTTATTTCGGCAATAAAAGAAATCATCAAGGGGCCAAAATGGGCAAACGCATGGCTGCGTTTGCGTGTTAGTGGAATCGGTTGGTATGATATCATAGATGTCATGTACAGACATTACAGGTGAAATATACATGTATATCGGTGTTTGGAAACCTGTTAAGTTATTTTTGTGATTGATGATTATGTTCTTCTACCGGAAATTTGTTGTCATTTGCTCATTTAATGGTAACTTTTTACGAAGCACATTTGGGATATTTTGGCTGCTACTAAAATGAATGTATATATGTATATTATGTCTGGTCAAAATGCTACAGTTGGATTAAAATTTAAATGCTGTTCTATGTTCTTTAATATTACTTTGAAAAATCCTGTCAGTATACCAATAAATGAAAAAAGTACAAGTTTGTTGAATCTCTTGAATGAAACAAATTATAAAATACAAAATGTAAAATGAATATGTGATGATGATGATGACAAAACATTTGTGATGATGATGATGGTAAAAAAATTGTGATGATGATGGTGGTGGTGATGATGATGACAGTGGTTATGATGATTGGGGTTTGATGATTGTGGTGATGATGATGATGATAATGATGATGATGATGATGATAACAAACGTTTTGGGATGATGATGACAGCGATGTTTATCGGACGATGATGATGGTTATAATGATGATGATAAGATTTTAGATGATGATGACGGCGATGTTTATCGGCCGACGATGATGATAATGATGATGATGATAACAAAATATTTGTGATGATGATGATGGCGATGTTTATTGGCCGATGATGATGATGATATTCTCATCGTCGTCATCATCATCACAACATCCTCATTATCGACCGAAAACATCGCTGTCATTATCATCACAAAAAATTTTTTTGTGATCACCATTACGATCATGATAATGGATATGATGATGTTGGTTTTGATGGTGATGATGATGGTGGTGTTGGTGAAGATAACAACGATGATGATCATTGGGGTGTTGATAATTGATGTGATGATGATGATGATGATGATGATAACAAACGTATTTTGATGATTATTGACAGCGATGTTTATCGGTCGATGATGATTATTATAATGATGATGATTATGATGACAAATGTGTTTTGATGATGCTGACGGCGATTTTTATCGGTAGATTATGATGATGATGATGTGCTGACCGTCGTTATCATCATTACAAAACTTTTGTCATCATCATCACCATCGACCGAAAAACATCGCAGTTATCATCATCACATTTTTTGTGATCTTCATTACGATGATGATAATGGTGATGATGACGATGGTGTTGATGATGATGATGACATTGATGATTGTGGTGATAATGATGGTGATGATGATGACAATGATGATAAAAGTTTGTGATGATGATGATGACGGTAATTTTGATCGTCGTCATCATCATCAAAACTTTTGTCATCATCATGACGATGATGATGATAATGGCGTTAATGGTGACGATGATGATGATGGTGTTAATGGTGACGATGATGATGTAATTGATGATGATGACAATGGTGATGATGATTGGGGTTTGATGATTGTGATGATGATAACTGCGATGTTTATCGGCCGATGATAATGATTATAATGATGATGATGAAAAAAGTTTTTTATTATGTTGACGCCAATGATTACCGGCCGCCGATGATGATGATTATGATGATGATGATGATGCTGATGATGATGATGATGATGATGACGATGATGATTATTTTCATGATGGTATTGATGACGTTGATGCAAATTGTAGTTATGATGATGATGATGATGATGACGATGATGACGATGACGATGGTGATGATGATGATAATGATGATGATGGTGATGATGATGATGATGATGATGAGATAACGATGATGATGATGATGACGATGATGAGTGTGTACCATATTCGGAACGAATGTGGTACATTTTTCATCCGAATATGGTACAAGTTTGTACCATATTTGGTCAGGCATTTTACCCCAAAACTGCAGATACGTATATGGTACAATTAGACAGTTGTACCATATTCGGCCGAATATGGTACAAATTTGTACCATATTCGTTTTTGTACCAAATACGGTCCGACAGAGCTCTTTGACATTTATCGGAGAGATATTTAATGTGTGGTATAAACGATAGTTTTGAATCAAACACAAGTCCAAGAAATTTAAACTCATTTACTACTTCAATAGGTGTATTATCAAGGGTTAATTCGGGATCTAAATGTAATTTACGAACATTACAGAAATGCATACATTTTGTTTTGGTCTTTGAGAATTTAAACCCATTCTCGTTTGACCATTAATGTAGATTATTTAAGACTTGCTGGAGTTGTCTTTCAATGGTATGCATGTGTTTTGATCTGTAACAGATACAAAAATCATCAACATACAGAAAACATTCGATACCAGGGTTGACAGCTTTAACAATGCTGTTGATTTTGACACTAAAAAGAGTAACAGAAAGGATGCAACCTTGAGGAACACCCATTTCTTGTTCGTGTGGGTCAGACAATGTATTGCCAACCCGAACTTTGAACTGGCGATCTTTTAAAAAAGAAGAGATAAAATATGCAAGTCGACCTCTGATTCCAAAGTTATGTAAATCTTGCATTATACCATATTTCCAGGTAGTGTCATATGCACTTTCGAGGTCAAAAAATATAGAAACAAAGTGTTTTTTTTTTAGAAAGGCTTCTCGTACGAGTGTTTCAAATTTTACGAGATGATCTAAAGTGCTCCTTTGTTTACGGAAGCCAGATTGGCAATTAGTTATTAGATTTTTCTTTTCTAAAAACCAAACAAGCCTGGTGTTTACCATTCTTTCCATTGTTTTACAAATACAACTTGTCAGAGCTATAGGACGGTAATTTGAAGGATTTGTAAGATCTTTATCTGGTTTTGGGACAGGACTTATAATAGCCTCCTTCCAAGAGTCTGGGAGGATTCCAGTTTGCCATATTTTATTATAAATTTCAAGTAAACAGATTAAAGATGAATCAGGAAGATGTTTAAGAAATTGGTAATGTATTTTGTCTGATCCAGGTGCGGTGTGATGTGCTTTTCTAAGAGCAAGTTTTAGTTCTTTTATTGAGAATAATTTATTGTATGCTTCAGTGTTGTTTGATTTGAAATTGAGTTTTGTTTTTTCTTGAACTCCTTTGTGCTTTTGAAATTGTGCGCTGTAGTTGTTAGTTGAGGACTTGTTTGCAAACGTGTCTGCTAAAATATTTGCAATTTCTTGTTTGGATGTAGCTGTAGTGGATGGTGTTTTAAGATGTTGAACAGTAATATGGCCGTTTTTCCCTGATATTTTTCTTACCATATCCCAAGTTTTCTTTATGGAAGATCTAGAGTTAAGGTTTGAGACATATTGACGCCATGATGTTCGTTTGCTTTGTTTTATGGTTCTACGTGCTTTAGCTCTGGCGATTTTAAATCTTGTATGATTTTCAGATGTTGGTCTTAAATTATATTGTCTGAGAGCATATTTACGCTCAGAAATAGCTGTTTTACAGTCTTTATTATACCAAGGCTTGTTTGGATGTTTAGGGGATGTCGTGGTCTGAGGTATTGCTTCTTCAGCAGCCCTGACAAGTAAAGATGTAAAAAAGTCTGATGGATCTTCGTGCTCAGTTAGTTTGTCTGTTGAAATAGTTTGTTCACAACGAACTCTGAACAAGTTCCAATCAGCTTTGTGAAGTTTCCAATTTGGTGGGCGTTCTTGAATCGATGGGCCTTCTTCTGACAACATAATTGGAAAATGATCACTTCCATGAAGATCTGAATCAACATTCCAAGTAAAATCTAAAAACATGTCAGGACTACAGAGAGTCAAGTCTAGGGATGAGTATGAACCAGTAGCAGGATGTAAATATGTGTGTGATTTGTTGTTGAAAAGACACAAATTATGTTTTGTAATGAAATCTTCAATAATTTGCCCTTTGTTATTTGTGTTTGAACAACCCCATAATGTATTATGGGAGTTAAAGTCACCCATTAGAATAAATGGGGAAGGGAGTTGTGTTATAAGTTTGTCAAGTTCTGCAATATTAATCGGTTGGCTAGGTGGAAGATAAAGAGAGCACAATGTAATAGTTTTGTTTAACGTTAAACTTATAGATTGTGCTTGTAGTGTTGTATCAAGAGATAAACATTTATGTGGAACATTATTACTGACAATTATTGAAACTCCTCCACAAGCTCTGTCATCATTTGTGGATTTATGATAAGATAAATAGTGTTTTACAGAACAATTGTCAGTAGTTTTAAGAAAGGTTTCTTGTAGACAAACCGCTACTGGTTGGTGTTGAGATAAAAGTAAAGTTAATTCCTCATAGTTAGATTTAATACCACGACAATTCCATTGTATGATCTTATTTTTCATGTTTATTCAACAGATAAAAGAGTTGAATTAAGATCAAACTATGTTTTAGCTGGATCCTGCATCCGCGTGATATGAGGTCTTGCATGCGACTCTTCATCTGCGATTTCCATCACAGACTCAGAGTCGTCTGATAATGCCTTAAACCGGTTATGAGCTTGGATGGGATCATCAGATCCCTTCTGTATTCTACCGGTGTCGAGTTTTATTTTCTCCTTTGGAGAGTTTTTCTTGTTGGCTTTTGTGCACGGTTTAACTGTCACAGGCACAGTGTCACCAGCCGAGGCATCCGCCCCCACCGAGCCACCAGAGATCTCCGTAGAGACCTCAGCAATCCTCACAGGATCACTTACCGTGGCTCCCCGGGAGCCACCCACCCCAGCAGCGCCACCGTCCGTGGGCGCCTTTAAATTAAGTGTTACATTAGATGTTGGTTTAGAAGTGGTTGTATTAGATACTGGTTTAGAAGTAGACTTTTCAGTTATTGTCATATTTGGTTGTTGGCATGTGCATTTACATGTACAATTTCCCAGGTTTCTGGTCACAGATGCGTAAGTTGTTGATGCAGTTGAAAAACTGGACGTTATTTCAAAGATTTTCTTTGCTTCCGGAAAGGTTATGTTTTGTGTGAATTCGATTCTAAGTATTTCTTTTTCTTTTTTCCAAAATGAGCATTCTTTAGATCTTGCTGAATGGCTATTTCCACAGTTTCTACATTTTATTTCATTTGTACAGAGCTCTATATGGGAAAAATCAATTCCTGATTGGGCACATTTTGGGCACGTTTTGTCTCCAGGTCGTGAACAATTATCTTCGTCGTGCCCAAAACGGAAGCATTTGTAACACTGAAGTGGATTTGGAATATAGATTTCAACATTTACTTGAAGGTATCCTACTTTGATTGTCTTGGGTATAATTGAGGAGTTAAATGTCAATATGATTGTGTTTGTTTCAATTCGGCGTCCTTCTTTTGTAATTTTGATTCTTCGTGCGTTTGTAATTCCTTGTTCTTTTAATCCTTCAATAATTTCTTCGTCCGAAAGCCCTTTTAAATCTATGCATCTTATGACTCCTCTTGGTGAATTTAATGATCTATGTGGTGTGCATGCGACATTCAAATCCAGAATCTTTTTGAGTTTTGTTGTCAGATTATTTGATTGAGTTTTCCTTTCCACTTCCACTAATAAATCTCCTGATCTCATTTTTTTAACTGATTTCACATGACCTGCAACTGATTGGATTGTTTTGTCAATAACAAATGGTGATAATTCAGTAACTTTTTTGGTGTCCGAAAGTGATGTTATAACCAAGAACCTGGGAAATTGTTCCGAAATGCTGTTGTAACTATTGCTAAAATCGTCAGTACAAGGACGTTTGGTACCCATGGTGTTATATAATAAATTCATCATTCAAGCCCCCCACCCGCCACGGAGCCCAACTAGAGGACACGTATATTGGAGCGGATATCCAGCTCCACGTGCCAGGGGTACCTAAATGGTATACTCGGATAGTTCAGTGAGCTGCCACCACAAATCGTACCCGATTAGCCCATAAGCCACCGCCTTATATTTCTTGGTTTTCAAAAAGTAGACAGAATATGTTTATTTTAAACATAGTGACGTTTGACAACATAGTAAATGTAAAAGGTGGAATATTAATATATTCTAAACAAGAATGCAATGGTAAATACATATCATGATAAAATTGAAGGTCAAATAATTGAGAACATATAGGGCAAGGCGTGGCTAGCCGATTGACTAGGTCGGGCCCACCTAGCCACCCTTCTAGGTTGAAATTAAGGCCAAAGTACTGTGTTGACAGATTTGCTTTAAACAACGTGTATACATTTCCAGAGTATACTTTTTATGATTATCTTTTGAAAACCTATACAAACTGGCCAAAACAGATGATTCCAAACACATTCACGGACAAGAGCGGCTTTTACTACACACATATCGGTGACAAAGTGACATGCTTTTCATTATAGCTTTATTTCATTGGATCACTTTGAATCATACCTGGGAGGCACATCGAAAACACTCAAAAGACAGTATATTTATACATGTTCGGTGATGACAATATTCAGTCAGAATCAGAATTGACTAGCAATCACTTCGGAGCTGTCGGTCAAGAAATTAAGATTACAAAACCAACTAGTTTTCAGTTTGGAGATAATATTTGGACATAAAGTTTCAACTTTTCAGTTTGGAAATAAAATTTCGCAGTCAATGGAATCAATGATGGATGTTACAAGCGTTCTCTTGCTGGAATCATACTTTAAAATTCTTCATGCTAGAGCTATATTAGATTCCTTTAACGGTGAAAGAACAATGTTATGGATGTAAAACCGACTCCTGCAGCCAGATAGATCATATCTGTATAATGCTAACCGAATCTGAACTGTTAGACATGTATTTCGACAAGGAAAAGTCAATTTTAATAATCTATTAACAAGTTGGGAACCAAGCTGTTCAAGATATTGATTTTCCTTTCATCATTATTTCATAAGTGAAAGATAAATTCTCTTCAGAAGAGTGGAAGAAACATATCAGCTCTCAAACATAGATAAAAGAATTTAGACGAACAGCCTCGAGAATGAAAGCTTTGGAAAAACGTTTATTATTAACATTCTGTCAAATGTACGTCAGTTTCATTTTACTGATACAATTGTAAAAATAAATATTTTTAAACTATAGAGAATTTGTTTTATTTTCAATAGTTGCAAGAGTTGTGTGCAAGTTTGGTGAAATCAAGGCAGAAATAAAGCTGCTATTGTGGAAAAAAAAGTCAAAATAGCTTAGATCTAATAGTAACTCAACTATTGTACAAGTCTAATTAAATTTAAATTAAAAATGACGCTGCAGTTTATTTCGGCACTTTCAGGGGCCATAACTCTGGAACCCATAATGCAATATAGCAAGAAAGGACCACAAGTGTGCAGACAAGCTTTTATTACAACTTGACCTAGTGACCTAGTTTTCAAGGTCATATGACCCAGTTTCGAACTTGACCTAGATATAGTTATGATAAACATGCTGACCAATTTTGAAATAGAGGACCAAACTTTAGACCACTAGAGTGCTGACAAGCTTTTTCTATCATTTGACCTAATGACCTAGTTTTCAAGGTCACATGACCCAATGTCGAATTTAATCTAGATATCATTGAGATAAACATTCTGACCAAGCTTGATGAAGATCGGACAAAAATTTAGACTTCTAGAGTGGGGAAAAGCTTTTGCTATGATTTGACCTTGTGACCTGGTTTTCAAGGTCACATGACCCACTTTCAAACTTGACCTAAAAATCATTGAGATACACCTTTTTATCAAGTTTAAAGATGATGCCACCAAAATTAAGACGGCTAGAGTGTAGACAAGCTTTTTCTATCATTTGGCCTAGTGACCTAGATTTCAAGGTCACATAACCAAGTTTCGAACTTTACCAAGATATCATTGAGATAAACATTCTGACTAAGTTTGAAGAAAATCCCGCCAAAATTAAGACAGGTAGAGTGTGACCAAGCTTTTCCTTTAATTTGACCAGATGACCTAGTTTTAAGAGTCATATGAACCAGTTACGAACTTAACCTAGTTATCAATGAACCAGTTACGAACTTCACCTAGTTATCATTGAGATAAACATTCTGACCAAGTTTTGAAGAAGATCGGATAAAAATTAAGATCGCTAGAGTGCGTACAACAATTGTGAACGGACGGACGGACGAAAGGCGTTCAGAAAAGCTCACCCTGTCACTATGTGACAGGTGAGCTTAAAAGAATTAGTTACTCAATTAATATTATTTTCATGTTAATAATGCTTCCGCATACAGAAGAGCAAACAAACTGTTCTAAGTCCTCAACAAGAAATATCGCGGAATATTCACTTAACACGTTATTCAACAATCGTTGAATAAACAAGATAGTTATGCAACGTCAAAACAAGTTTATAGATGGTTCAAAACAGCTGCAGTGCGCGTCACCTCTATTAATGAAAAATTCGAAGCGGATCTTTTGTATGTTGCTGACAGCTGTCAAAAGAAAATGATGGGGTTAAATAATTATTATTTGTTATAGTAATCTTTTCACGATATTTATGGGTTAAACCGTTTAAGGATAAAACTGATAAAAGAAAATACGTAAAGAAAACTTCAAATCTAAATTTTGTTGCAATCATTGTAATAGAGAATTTCAGACTTACCAGGACGTTTTTCAACATGCAATGAAGAATCATCCAATGAGCACCACATAGCGGACTGGTGGGATGATACCATTCATTGAAAAATAACAAACCCAACTCCAAGATATTGTACCTGAAGCTAGAAATGAAAATGTACAACAACAACATCAGCATGGACAACAATGTGCTTTGCAGAATGCAGTGTTATATAGGGCTTTTTTCCCTAGAAATGAGCAGAAATATGACTTGCTGACTTTCTTTGCGAATATGAGAGATGAAACAACTGATTTTTAATGTCAAGGCTGAAACAGCATGGAATAAAATGGCATTTGTCTACGCAAATTGAACTGACCAAGCAAGACGCTGATGGAAATGTCACTGCTAAGAGTGAACCTCACTTTTTATGCCCCCACAAAGTGGGAGGCATATAGAGTTGCACTCGTCCGTACGTCTCCTAATCTTGTGGCATCAACTCCTGGTAAACTATAAGATGGAATTCTTTCAAACTTGCACAGATGATCAAGCAGAATGTGTAGATGATCGTAAAGAAAGGATTTTTTCCTGCGACCATTTTACCAGGGTTATGGCCCTTTATTAAAATTATGTTGCAGCAGTGGGGGAATCAGTGTCCCAGGACACATTCTAGTTGAGTATTACATATGGTACACTAAATACAGACACGTTTTGCCAGCAAGAACTCTTAGAGACTCTTCTGGATGGATTATAAACAAAGTGATTCACCTTAAAATCCATACCGTTGTTTACAAACCACTAGGTGGATCAAGTTACATACCCTTACCAGGCACTTTAAAACAATCAAATTGCATCATAAATGTTGAGAATCACGATGATCATAAATGTTCTGTTTATAGAGTTCTTGCTTCGTTACACCCAGTTGAGTCACAACCTGAATTGGCAAGTCATTACTACAATATGAACATTGTTTGAACATGCAAAGCATAAATTATCCAGTATCACTCAGGCAGAGAGACAAGTTTGAATCTCAGAATACAAACATTTCAGTGAATGTTCATCAGTATTTTGTATGTAACTACTGTTTGCATATGTTTGCCAAGCAATATTTACCACACCCACAACACTGTTAACACCTTGCAGCTTTGGTTACAAAGTGGTGTGTATAGATCCACAATCCACAAAGCCTACTGTCATTTAACAAGGATCAGATGCATCTGAAAAATTGATAGAATGTTTGTTAAAAGAGAAAGAAATAGAACAAAGGTTACAAATTATTCAACCATTAGATTTGACTAATGAAGATTATACAGACAAGCGACATTCACCAGAAGGGAGACAGTCTCTCGTTTAGGAGACATTAGTTGGTTTTGAGTTTTAACTACTTTCTCGAGATCGAGAGATATTCTACCAATTTGGGGACAATAACAAGAGAAGACCATACTTGCGCGTATTGTTAGGCCTTTTCGCGCGTCCCAAGTAAGTTCTCCTGCCGGGAAACTGAAAAACAAGTGGACATGTCCGAGGGTTCAGGTAAATCCATCGCGTACTTTTCAAGTTATCTTCTCTTAAACAATACTTTATGTCATTTTAATTTATAAAACTTCACTTCACAAGATCTGTGGCAAACTTTTCTTCTCCCGAAAAATATCCAACAAAAAATGTCTTCTATTTTGTTCGTTTTTATTACAGTATAATGCGCATGTGCTCCAATTATCGTTATCATCTTCGTCCCCCGATTGGGAGACATTCTATGTTATATCGTCATCATCATCTTAACAAGGGTCCCTGCTTAATTTAATTAAAATAAAACTATCTCTA
This sequence comes from Corbicula japonica, assembly GCA_038501625.1. NCBI lineage: Eukaryota > Metazoa > Mollusca > Bivalvia > Venerida > Cyrenidae > Corbicula > Corbicula japonica. The sequence continues at coordinate 625,446 of JAZAYU010000168.1, forward strand.
CTTCCAAAACTGGGAATAATCTCCAGCTATAAACACACAATGCATATTTCCTTTTCAGAACATCAAGTGAATGAGCATATGTATGCTTCATGTGAAGAGGTGAATCCTGTACAGGTAAATGTCAGATACCTTACTATGAACACCTTTATTTTATGATAGCAAGTGTATAATAATTATTGTATGATACATATTAATTCTATTAAATAACATAAAATGAAAGTTGACATTGTGCTGGTATAACTGTTTTGCAAAAATTGAGTTAATATTTACATGGCACATATATATCTAATAGACTGCAGTCATTTCGACAGTTAAGCTTAAACTTATATGGAAGCTATGATCCAATTGATTAAACTGATTGTTAACTTGTATATGGGCATGATTCCAGATGTCTAGTGTATCACTAGCAGAGGAGACACTGGACATTGGAGCAGAAGTGTCATTCAGCACTAGCCCTCCTCCACCTGATGCAGTGGTCGTTGTAGAGCCAGAGCATGGGGTATACTTCCATTCATGCATTACAGGCACCTGCATTTAGCAAACACATGCCTTAAACAACCAGTTTGATATTTACTAAACTGGTATGTTAATTTGTTCTAATTTGTATCTCTCTTAAACAGCCACCTGTGTTTAGCTGCCACTTTTTGTCATTCGTTTTGGTATCTGCCTAACAATACAGGTTTGACCTTTTATATAAAATAGTATTCATAAATTTAAACAATGCCAATTACTAAAATGCAGTTTAGAATAGACTCTATGCAAAAGTACAATCAATTATTTTGCTTTTCAAATTATTTTATTGTGATGTTTGGAGTAATAACAATATAATAGAATCTCAATGTTAAGACCACCTTGGGGACCTTTGGAAACTGGTCTTATTTTTTGTTGGACTGGGTATGGAGTTGGATTTTAGAAGGAAAACTTTTGAGTGTTTGTTACATTGGTCTTCATTATAGGTTGATCTCTTTATTGAGGTGATTTTTATCTGAGTTTCAACTGTACTTCTATTTAAGACTTCAAGCAGCACCCACCATGTTGGGCCTATTGGAGAAGCTTACATTCAGGAAAAAAGAGCTAGGCAGAAGTCTTTTTCAAAGCGCCTGAAGATTTTCCAGAAAACGGTAATTATAATTATAATAGTAATAATAAAAATAATGACAGTATGACTTATTTATGACTTGTACTTATTTTATTATTTAAGCCATTTATGATTAATATATAGAATTTGGTACAACCCTAACCCTTTTCTCTATATATAAATGTATTTTTGAGTGTGAGCGATAATTGTAGATCCAGATTTGGATCTACACTGCTCTCAAATGTTTCTTATTTGTTATAACCAAATAATTTACTTTAGACTTGACAAATTATACACATTCAACATTACTATATGTATACTATATGTATTGTAACAACATGAAAAATCACATGTTTTTTCTTTTATTTATAGTTGGGATGGCAACGAATAGCAAAATTGGCATTCGAATATTCGATAGTTATTATGTTTGTTTGCGATCTCTTTGTTCAAAGTATGCTGGAGTTTGCTGCACGAGTCAGTAAACAGGCACTTCCGGTTGTATAACGGAATTCCAATTATAAATAAAGCTCAACGTTGTCATCAGGTCAAGCTAACAAAAACAAAATCTCAATGTCTAACAATTAATGTTCATGTGATGTCCGCTTGCAGATTAATAACATGAAGTTACTATAAAAAAAGTTAATCTACTTTCGTTTTCTTTGTACTTGCATTTCCGGGACAGAGTAATTTTATGGTAATATCGTTGTCGTCACGGTCTTAACGCCGATTGTCTAAATATTATATATGAAGCAGAAGGCATGTTTAATTTTGATGATAAATTTAGGAAAACTTTTAACTTTGTAATGATTGAAGAAAGCAGGAAGAAATACACGTTCTATGTCATTAGCATATTGAGCAATTGACTCAAGTTTGAAGTTTCACGTTACTGCAATAGCTATCGGGATTGGATGTGCGTGATACCGATAATGCAAATTATCTTTATTATGACAATTATTGGATGCGGCTTATTTTTGCTTCATCCAATGATTATTGTTTTCAATTTTAATTAAAATATGCACACGCATGATTAATTTCGCACCTCAACAGAATTCTTTATTCTAGCTCTGGTCTCGGTAAGATCATTGAGTACCTACCCTTTGGCTTTGCAATGCTATTAGCTTCTTATGTTTTATATGTTTATGTGTTTTTAAATGCAACATTGTTGAGCCGATGGGTGGGCTGGAGTTATTTCACCAAGACTTGTTTTTGTGATACGAGAACCTTTTGGGGCAAGTGCGAGGTTGGTGCACCTAGAACCTGGTTTAAACCCCCAGTGGCAATTTGATTTGCCACTGACCATTCCATGGGTGTGGCGATTCCTGATATGCATATATTACTTTTTATGAAACGCCGATCTCCAGAATCGCCGATAATTGACGTTAACGGGTCACTCAAACTGCCAATTGCTGTTTATTGGGGGCCAATATATTGACTATGACAGGTCCTATAATAACACCAAGTGTTTCTGTTAATGCGGTCCTACCGATATACAGAGTTATCTCGATATTCTGCCTTAAGTTACCTCCCTTTGTAACGCGCACCTGTCACTGGGTAGTTCCGGTCTGAGGTTGACAATTAAAACAGGCATGCAGTAGTCATCCGTGGTCCTTTCAAATACGTTTTAATATGGTCTGGTTGGTCAGAGATCAGCATAATGTATAAAAACGTTTGGTTTTTATCATTTATTGGAAAATATATAGTTTTTATAGTGCAGCGCGTAATATTAAAAATTTTTCTGCGGCTCATGATGCTGGGCCATTGGAGGGCTATGCTCGCTATTATGTGCTTGCTCATCCCGAGTGATGAGACTTTATTTAATAAAGATTTAATAATTATATCCCAGTATTACGTAGGTTGTTTTTCTTTGTTCTATGCCAAAGCGCTTCAGAAGATTGAAAAATGTAACGTAGTATATTTATTCGGTTGTTGTGGTAACCACGAATACGTCGTACAATTTTGACATGTTTTTAGCCAATTACAACAACTTGTTGAGAGATCTATGTACTATTTGGACAATTTAAAAATTAAAATGAACGTGTTATCAACGAGTCACCTTTCTCCGAGTACTATTACGCCTAATAGTCTTATATACATTCAAACCGAGATAGAATCCAAACTACCTAATGACTTAAGATTACCGGCAAATCCTAGAACAAATAATGGTATTTTTATAAAACACTAACCTCTATAACAATATTAGAAGATAGTCAAATATTAGTCTTTATTTCTGTACCGTTAGTGGGAAAAGATAAATTCGATGTTTTCGAAATAATTTATCTTCCTACCAGGGTTTCGCTGGGTACTGAGGTTCAGTACTCGAGTAAGTACTGAGTACTGGATGCTTCAGATGTGCTCGAGTAAGTACTGAGTACTCACTTTTGTGAGTGTACTTAAGTTAGTACTGAGTACTACTTAAGGTACTCGTGAGTATTTTGCAAGTACAAAAACTTTTAGTATTATTTTTATAATTAAATAGCATACTATACACTGATTCAAATGAGGTATGCTAGTAATATTTTATTTATAATTAAGTAATAATAATTTTATTATTGACATTGCCACTAGACAAAAAATATATAAACACACACAGAAATCATAAGTATTGCATCATTGAAAAAAGTGACCATCAATTGTCACTGGTATTGCATAGTAACATCTTTAGCCTTTCACATGTGTCACCTTTCTGGTCTCACATTATTATATCATATTTGCAAAATTGAGAAAAGCATGTTATCTCCATTGTATTATAATAAGGTGATAATCAGTTCTGTTGACTCAATTGCTAAATCTTATAATCTTATTGAATGCACTGTAATATTTAGAAAGGTATTTCAACCATTGACAATTATAATGATTTATTTAATGATTTAATATAATGCATGAAATAGTACAAAAACAAGTAAGACCATAACAGCATTATACTTAAGTTGTTTGATTACCCTGCCCAATATATGATATTAATGAATTATTTCTTTCTATTCCAATTTTTATATGCATTTCATTAGGTTAAGTTTTATTTCATTTCGTATTGTGTCAGTAAAGTGTGAAAGTACTCAAATAGTACTCGTAAAGTACTCATTTAAGTACTGACCATTTTTCTTCAGTACTTAAGTAAGTACGAGTACTTGTAATTTAAGATGAGTACTGAATCCTGCTGAGTACTTGAAAATTGGTACTCGAGTAAGTACGAGAACGAGTACAAGTACGAGTAGTGAAACCCTGCACCATACCATATCACACAGGTTGAACATAACGCTATAATTCCAAATTTGGTTGCAAAATACGACCTGGAAGCTGATTCAATTTTAATCAATGAGGATAGATAAAAATTTGCATTACTTACAAAGGAAGAATTTTACAAGTGTAATAGCGAAGTTGGTATTCATTGTAAACCTAGAAGCGCGTTCTTCCAGATAAATTTAAGCCAATTATGTGTCATTTCACTATTCCGACAGATCGACAATGACGTTTAAGAAAATTGCAAAACAATGGTTACTCCAGATACTATGTTACTCATTGCAACATATATGACAAAAAACTTGTGGGTTATTTCGTCAAAAGTTGGTCAGCAATTTTCAATAATCTGTCCTGACAGTAATGAAGTGTTTAGTATAGAAGTCGTAGCTCCATTGGGTCTTATTGAAATAAAAGATGGTTGTCGAGGCACGAACGACTATTTTAGCCTGTCGGCCTACATCGAAAAGGAAAGTACTTTCCCAGTTAATGATCCATTAGTGGAGCTCATGCAAATTGAAGATGTTTCCAAAATAAAGCTAAGGGAACTCTTTTGCCGCATGAACAAAGTTTACTTATCGTTAGCCTTCCAAACCACCTTCTTGATTTAAAGCGCATACCTATAACAACACTTGTCAATGATCTAAAGAAGCTCCGTGAAGTTAAACACACTGACTTGGAGATAACATCTTGGTTTAATATTGTCAGGGGTTCAGTAATTAGCATACTTCTATTTAGTGTAGGATTGTTAATACTTAAACGGAAACAAGATATGCATTTAGTATTAAGAATTTTTCACCGTATGTTTGCCAAATGCTTCAAGAATTATGTAACGGCTCGAGCTGAAGGAGAAATGGAAGTCGACCAAGTTGCGGCATAGCCCCTATACCGAATAGAAATGTAACAAGTGGACTATATCCGATGTTATGCATACATGCTATTATGTTTGATCTCTTGCTAGAACTTTCTAGTATGTAGCTAGGAAAGGGCTAAGTCATTGTGGAAGTTTTTTCAATATGCATATAAACATATATGCTGTTTGCTATTATTGATTTTTCAAGATTGTTTTAGAATATACATGTACCGTAAGCTGTTCTATATTTAGACATGGAAAAACACTATGCTCTATGTAAACATTTAGCATGATAAATATAGACTTGTTGGTATATTCTGGAATTATATTTGATGGAGAAATTGTCTGAAGGTTCTAGAAGCTTCTCTGGTAATATATATAATCGGATATCTGAAGCTGTTTTTGGTTGGCATTCACGGATATAATTAATAAGTTTATAACTTTTAAAAGAAGATTATTCAACAAACGTGTTGTGATTATTTTGGCTTACTATATTGGAACTTCTGGACTTTCGGACAGTGATTTCAAAGTGATAATTCAGGATCAGAGGACTATAACATTTAAATATTGAACAAACTGTGGACAATTTAGGATTTTACTTTGAAATTGTGTGGAGATATAGCTATATAAGGTATTGTAAATTTCACTTGTTTGTTATTGTTTGTTTAATAAAATATATTTTTGTAATACTTGCTGTTGGTGATCATTCTGTTCGAATACCTGGTCGTAACACCGAGACTTCTTGAAATGGTCGACAGAAAATAGAAGATACATGTTGAGAACAGAGGAACACTCGCGAATTTATATAGTATTCGTGCAGACATTGTGCTAAAGTGTTTCAAAGTGTAGTTTTAGACAGTATATATATATCGAGTGTTATTTTGTTTACCTGGACGTATTTAACCTTTATTCACCTTACTTGACCCCGAGCGTGAGAAAACATTTTACGAGAGATACACCGATAGAGCAAATTCGAATTTTTTAAAGTACACTATTGAATTATTTTGTATTTTGTATACTACCGTAGTTGGAAGGAAGTTCTTTAAGTAAATATGTCTAGTTAGTAACACCTTAATTGATTTTAAATTATTCAAGGCCCATATCGGGGATGACATTATTTTATTATTTCGCAATGTGTGAATGTGTTGTGACATTGGAACTATATTTCTTTTCCGTTGGATTTATTTTCGGATTGTCAATTATTTTAGTGCGTATATTTTCATTATAATGTTCTATGTATATTAGTTTCAGTACACAAACAGTGATAGCATATTTGTAAATTTAAATAGTTGTTCTGAGGGCGTTTATTCTAGTACAGTATTATTTTGACAATTTTGTTGAACAAACTGTCATTTGCACACATTTATCATATGTTAACTAAAAAGACTTGCCCTATACTAGCTCGTTAGCGACGCAGATGTTAACTATCGTTTTTGTTGTTCCAAGAAAAACTCTTGGCGGTAATGCAGTGTAACGTAGTAAGGTGTGTGCTATCAGTAACTATACGCTCGTAGTGATGTATTTATTCGGTTGTTGTGGCCGTTTTATCTTTTATACCGATAGACGTGTTATTATTAGTAAGCTATATATTTTTAGATGTGAGTTCTCAATTGTCTGGAAACTGTAACAGGTCAGTGACGTAAGCGTTGTTGTGCTAGAAATACCGCCCCCACGTATTATTCATCTACTTCGTAAGAAAAACGTCAGCGTAATAGAAAAAGGTGGGGAAAGCTATCTCCAAATATGTAGTTTTGTTCTGATATTGTACGCCCACAAGTTGCACGTGATCAACCATGAAATTCTTGGCGTTATTGCATCATGATTTCATAACAACCACGTCTGTATGACGTATTCGTGGTTACCACAACAACAACTGGCGTCAGGGATACCGCATAGCCTAATTTAGTAATTTGTTTCCAAATCATTGCCAAATTAGTAGATCTCTCTTTGGTTGCCAAGGTGTACTTATGATGGTATCGACTACGTCAAAGTGACGTAAGGGTATTTCACAACATATTTTGATGTTTCATCAGATTCCAGCAGGGCTCATGTTGTATAAATACAGCCGCTGCAGCAGCCAGAGGGAGAGACAAGAAATTGGTTAACTTAGAAAGTAACTCCGACTAGAAACAATAAAAACACGACAAAACTTTTATTTTTACTTTGCAATTCTGGACTCAAACATATAGAACAATAAAGTGATTTGTGGAATCAAGAACATTGTTAATTATTGCCGAGTTACGCCGACTACGCTACACTTGTGGGCGATCGGACAAGCGATGCCAGAGGGCAAGTTCGTCCGGCGTCTCCCCCAAAATGGCTTTAAAAACGTTATCGATATCACAAATTAAGGAAAACCATTTGCAAGTTTTATCGCCGATATACAGATTTAATTCAAAAATACGGGTGCAGTTAAAGATCACTTGTGCAAATAGGTATTTCACAGCCAGTTTTTTTTTATGGAGATTTAATTTATAAACTTAAGAAAATAAAAGGCAATGTTATTTCTCTCGGTTATTCGTAACCATCTTTAAATTACAAAAAAGAAAGGTTAACAACATAATATTCTGCAGCGCTCTGCAGGCCTGGTGATTAGCCAATCTACAGTTGATCATTATGCTTACCTCCTTGGTTGCACGACGGGGGAAGGTGTTTAAGAGTGTATGAAGGTTTATGGGAAAATCTTGTCTTAAAAGAACCTGGAAGATCCAGTTGTTTCTTTTATCCCTTTCATCGTATTCATGCTGATTTACTCCAGGAGCTCTGGTCTCGGTAAGAGCATTGAGTATCCGACCCTTGGCTTTGAAAAGCCATTAGCTTCTTGTGTTTTATATATTTGTGTGCTTTTGCATGCAACATTGTTGGGTGGGTTGGAGTTATTTCACCAAGAAAACTTATACTTGTTTTGTGATTTGAGAACCTGTTGAGGCAAGTGTGAGGATGGTGCACCCTAGAACCTGGTTTAAACCCCCAATTGCAAATTGTTTTGCCAATGACCTTTCCAAGGCGGTAACCCCTCAGGTTCTCACTTATGTTAATTGTTGCGTCCATTTTGAAACTGATCATTGTAATACCATGCTCTTTTCCTCTATACTTTTTAGCTGTGTGGGAGGCTGTGTCTTCTGGATGTGGCCATTCCTGATATGCATATTTCACTTTTTATATGTTTATGTGCTTTTGCATGCAAAATTGTTGAGCCGATGGGAGAGTTGGAGTTATTTCACCAAAACAACTTGTACTTGTTTTGTGATACAAGAACCTGTTGAGGTAAGTGTGAGGATGGTGCACCCTAGAACCTGGTTTAAACCCCCAGTGACAAATTGTTTTGCAACTGACCGTTCCAAGGCGGTAACCCCTCGGGTTCTCACTTTCGTTAATTGTTTGTTACGTCCATTTGAAACCGATTATTGTCATATCATGCTCTCTTTTCCTCTCTACTTTTTGGCTGTCTGCTGGATGTGGCCATTCCTGATATGCATATTTCACTTTTTTAGACCCGAAAGTCGTGACCAGTATATGCAATTCTTCAACTGGTTGAATTACCTAAACGAGTACGGAGGTAAACACGTTTTTCTCCAAGGTAAATTTTACTTCGATCTTAAACGATACATTGGAACTGTTCTTAATTATCATTATTAATTTTAATGGTATGTTTGAAAATTATAATACTTCGATTAATTAAGTTATATGGTAGACGAGCAGACTTTGTATCAGAATCATGTGAATTATGTCTGATCACAAGAAATTGTATTCAAGCAGACGGATATTGCAAAGACTGAGATGAGAATATGTGTAAACAATTTCACACGACGTGATTTGTCATAAATAATTGGGCGTGGTGTGTTTGGAGCTTCTTTGTTTTCATTTTGAAACAAGAGGGCCAAATGGCCCTATCGCTTACCAGATACTTGGATTCATGAAATGAAAGGTAAAAAAAAAAGAAGAAAATTACTTCTACACAGCTGACTTTTCAACAATTAAATAACGGGCCTTATAGAATCACACAAATATGTGTATTCACATCTCATGAGGTGACGATTCTTCTTCTATTTGCTGGGGTATTACAGCATTTCATACAGTCACACTTGTGTTTAATTCCAAGAAGCCATTAGTCTTCAATCCATAACAAATGCAAATAATGTTTTCTAGGCAGTAGATTGATTGAAATTCATAGAATACACCATTTCCTGAAAAATGCTTAACCATTTCCTTCTTATATATACCTTTATTGCGTGGACAAACAGTGTAGACCCTAATCAGCCAGCATATCCCTACCGTCTGAACAAAATCTACTGTTTACTTGTTTATTTGTTCAGTTACTTCCGACTAAAATGCGACCAGTGCAGATCCTAAACAAACGACACAAATGAGCCGGCTGATCTGGATCTACACTGTTGGCATTGCATAAAAATGTACAATATTGAGGAAAGGGTTAAAGACTGGTTTGGTCCGATCTGGGCCAAAGACAATGAGACTAGAGACCATACTCAATTCTCAAGCTTCTGACTGCCGAAAACCAAATTTGATGACAATCGGTTAACAAATGTGGCCTCTGTTGCGTTAACAAACAAAAAAAGTTGACGGACGACGAACATCTGGGGTCCACTTCTGATCATAATTATCATTATTATTTTTAACTGTTTGTTTGTAAATAAAATTCTTTAATTACCTATAAAGTAACCGAAGTTTAACTAACTACCTTCCCTCCAGAAGAATAACAGGTTGGATCCTAAAACAGTTGTTTTGTATAAAAACAAAAAAGGGAAATATAATCTTACAATAGTTATGGTTTACGTGGATTGCAAATCTTCCCATTATGATTGTTTCTTTCAGTAGTTTTACATATAAAAAGAGGGAATAGAAAATTGTAGTTTATCATTATTTTTAGTTTAAATTAGTTCCATTTAACAGAGGTAAATATATACGTTCCGACATCTTTTTAGTATAAGACTCAAAAATGTTTGATGACAGTTATCAGTCTTGTACATTACACAGTTTTATGTAATTGCCTTATTATATGAATCATTCGGTTACTTTTTAAGATTGTAGAGATATGCTTCGGACAAGCTATTTATATATAAAACAACTTCAAATGGACATCACACTGTAAATACTTTAGTAGAGTTAGGATTTTGTGCAGTGCATACCATTTCAACGCCTTTTATCAGTATATCAAGAATCAAGTTCTTGTTACAATTGTAGCGATATGGTCTGGGCAAGCTCTCTAAAAAATCGTTAAAAGGGGCATAATTCGATATCTGCTAACGACAGAATTACGAGTCTCGTGCACTGAACACTCGTCAATATTAAGTTTCAATAATTTCCCCGAAATGGTTTAACTGACTGTAGATGATTTTTTTATTAAATGAAGGGCAGTAACTCAAGAAAATTGACCGTCAAAAAGTTAAATATTCATCATCTCTATGCCATATTAGCCAGTCGCCTATTGGTTCTATCTAGTCTTACGGGTTTCCTGACTTTTTAAACAAAGTGGGAAGCAGTTGTTATTTAGTAAACGCCGACCTTAAGCCAACGTTTTATTTCGCCCAAGTTTTATTTAATAAGAGAAATGGCTACTGACGGTCAAGTATGACGGAAGGACAAACAATGTCATTTTAATACCCCCTTTCCGATTTCATCGAACCTCTGGAATTGAGGCCATCCGAGTTAACTTGGGACAATATCATACTATTTTCTTTCTTTCGTTTCAGCAATAAAGGAGTTAACCAAATCGATGTGTTCATGGAACCTGTGCGAATCAAATTTGTACGTACACTTGCTAGTTGTACGTTCTATATGATTTGAGACCTTGTATCCAGCACATGTATCTAAACCATCCTATGTTATCGAACCTCCGGAATTGAGGCCATCTGAGTTAACTGGGGACAATACCTTAATATTTTATTTTCGTTCTTCCTTCGGTTCAGCAATTAAGGAGTTTTAATCAAATTCATGTGTTCACGGAACCTGTGTGGATCAATTTGCACATACCATACGCATCTGAAACCTCTGTGAAATATTTTGTAATTTTTATTCAGAAATTTTGACTATAGTTCAAAAACGACTTGTATTTTGTCACTTCTAAACCAGTGAATGAAATACACCTGAAAGCCATAATTGTAAAGTAATATTAGGTTCAGTATGTTATATAGTTTTTTATGTTTATTTGACTTTGGACCTAATATCCAACAGGATCTAACGTATACATATACCATCATGCAAAACTTTTAATAAATCGTTGTCAAAGAATGATTAAACAATAACGCCACAAGTGTCGAATCGAAGATCAAACCTTGATTAACGACACGGAAGCTGACCTAAAGGAATTGTTCGTTTCAACAAATCGGATATTGACCAACAATAATGACCTGGCATTTCATTAATTTTTGTAAAGGCCATTTGAAAAAACTGGTCCATAACCAGCGAATAAACAGATATATTTGATCATTTCACATATAAGTGAGTTGCGGCGTATTATACATGCCAAACTACCGTTAGTTTACCATTAACACACAAAGTGATGGCGCTGATGAGCTGGAGGATGGAGACACTGTTTGATTGTATTCCACGGTTAAATGGCAAACATCGTGGACTTTTTTTCAAGTCTCTGTACAGAATGTCCCTGTGCATACCTTGTCATAAGGTTAGATGAAGTAGATGTTAAGATCAAGTATAAGAATATACGGAATGACAGCTTGAGTAACCTACGGGAAGTCTCCAAGTGGACAGTCTCCTTACCGCCGTCGATTCCTCATACGGTGGGAACGATACAACGGGCAGTAGAGATGATATGCACCGGATTTCAACGCCTGTTGCTATCTCAACAAAGAATGTGGAAGTTTTTTTTTTGTTTTTAGAGCACAGGACAGGGATGTTTCCCCCAAATGTCTTCAACTTAAAAATAATTTCCGATAGCCTGGCCAACGGTTCGCTAAGCCATCGTTCTTGAAGCGTTTCATTGTGAATATAAGCCCGCTATTCGGCGGCCCTAAATTAAGATTTAGGTTCTGGATTGTATTGTAAATTGTATAGTGTTGAGGCTTTATTTCTGAGTCGTAACCCAACCTTTTTTGTCCCTTTTAATTGTTTTGCATTCACATCGCGTGTTTTTGATAGTTGTTTACCAGTGAAAGACATCTCTTTCTTAATTTTTTCATTCAAATAACGTTTTTTATGTTTAGGTACCAGTTTTCGCGTGAATCTGTAAGTATTTTTTTTCACATTTTTTAGTATGCCTCCACTCAGAAATGCGTATACATGTCCTGTGTGTAAGGAGAAAGTCAAGCGGCTTACGCCGAATCTCCGGAGGCAGCATCTCCATTACAGAGTTCCGCCGACTACGCTACAGGAAGTACGCCGTGAAGTACCGTTTATATTAATTAACGAACGATCCGGCGCAGGTGACGACGACTCATTTGATCCCACGCTGATGACGTCACGATGAGTCCTTCATGGCTTATGCCTCGTGCCCCAAACCACCAGGGCCCAAGATCATAGAACTAAGATTTGAGATCAGTCTCAAATCTCAAGGATCTCAGCCAGATTTAGTTTTATGACCTTGGGGACTGATCTGTCCAATATATACTACTGCTACACCTTGCAATCGAGAGACGACCAGATATGTTTAGGCAATTTCAAAATATAGCGAGTTTAGAGAAAAAAAAACAAGTAAAATAGTGGTTCATAAAAGCTCAGGAAAAGGGAAAGACCAAACTCAGGGGAGGTAAAACATCTCTGTACTTGTGGGCGATCGGACAGGGAGGGTATGTTCATCCGGCGTCTCGCCGAAAATGGCTTTAGACCCGAACGTCGTGACCAGTATATGCAATTCTTCAACTGGTTGAATTACCTAAACGAGTACGGAGGGAAACACGTTCTTCGCCAAGGTCAATTTTACTTCGACCTAAACGATTCATTGAAACTGTTCTTAATTATCATTATTATTTTTAATGGTATGTTCGAAAATTATAATACTTCGAGGTATATGACGAGCAGATTTTGTATCAGAATCATGTGAATCATGCCTGATCACAAGAAATTGTATTCAAGCAGATGAATATTGCAAAGACTGAGATGAGAATATGTGTAAACAATGTCACAAGACGATGTGATTTGTCATAAATAATTGGACGTGGTGTGTTTTGAGCTTCTTTGTTTACATTTCGAAACAAGAGGGATAAATGACCCTATCGCTCACCAGATACTTGGATTCATGAAATGAAAAGTAGAAAAAATTGAAGAAAATTACAGCTGACATTGCAAGAATTTAAATAACTGGCCTTACAGAATCACACAGAGATATGCAGGCAATCTGCAAAAGTATTTAATTGCAAGGTTAATACTAAATAGCGGTGCACGAATCGGGGTGCTGACGGGTTTATCGTTAAGTGACTTGCTAGATTCAGAAAAGATCCAAGGGCCCGAGGGGCGTGTGTATCATGTGTTCTCGATCCCTTGTTCGGCACCTGAGTACCAAGCTCTTAAGAATTTGTGTCTCTTTGTGGACAGCAAGTTCCCCGGCAAACAGCCGGAGGACGTCTACCCCTTTGTGACGAATTAAGGGAAGCGTTGTCAAAACAAATGAAGCACTCCAGCCGTATAGAGCGCGATGTATACGTCCTCAGTACGGGTGCACAGAATGCCGTGAACATTCTGGAAACGCGTAGGGCAATTGGGGGCGAGCCGGGTATGAGCGTGGTAGAGCCGGATACGAGCAAGGAAGTTAGAGAATCCGACTTGGAAAGTGGTAATGACGAGCGAATTAGGGAGTGGGTGGATAAGATACCCGAAAGCGTTGCCAGTATTCTGTCGGACGAGGAAGATCATGGCCCAATGAATACCTCTAAAGATATATTAAGTTATGTGTCAGAGACGCTACAACAAAGGAAAAGCCCTACGAAAAAGGCGAACGTGGACGCCCGAGTCAACTTTCCATACTGAATGTAAGCTAGAGGTTGAACTGGCTCTGGGTCTGAATAAGAAACCCTCGTTGGGTGAAATTAGACGTAAGTTGTCGCTGATGTCGGCCCTCAAAGACAAATATAAGGAGTTAACTCCTAAAAACATTAAGGATAAGATATGGGTCTTAGCTCAGCGCAAGCGAAAGCCTGGGGAAGAAGATAGCGAGTGACTTAATATATGAGTAAGCTTCTTTACCAGGGTGTTGTGTTTGTTAAAAATGCCATTCTAGTGAACTGCTCAGAATTAAGATGTCAAAATTTTAGAACATATATAAACTGTTCTAAAAACACAGACGGCAGACAATCTGTTTCATTGAAACAAAGACAGTCTTAACATAGTCTTCAAAAACCATGTCCGTGTTGTACATCGGAGATTCTATCTTCAAGTACCTGACTGTTCTGGGCAACAGTAATTAAGGTCATCTTCCGAAGCGGTGCCAGAGTGGAAGATGTTGAGGCTATTGCGGATAGAGTATCGGGATACGAGGTTAGTACAATTTAGCACTTGATATACTGATATATCACTAAACTCTAATATATATGTATACGTATATATATATATATAATATATATCTCTTTAATCATGATAATAATTTGTTTTACAACAATATCTATAATACAACAATGGTTATATAAAAAAATAATTTTACAACAATATCTATAATACAACAATGGTTATATAAAAAAATAATATCATTAATTTAACTATTCATTTATTAAATTTTCGTATGTATACAATTTTTATAATGATTAATTGACCCAAGTTTTTTTTCCGGCTGTTGTGCATGTTGGAACCAACAACATTACGAGTGAGGATGCAGCGAGTATTTTACGTCGGTTTGACTCACTGATTTAGGGTTTAAGCCAGAAACTTTACAGTTTGAATAAAAATCTTTAAGAGAACATTTGATTACATGTATTGAGAATAAACATTTCACTGCGTTTCATTCCGTTACTTATTCTACTGACAAAATCCATATGTTAAAGAATTAGATATTTACTGTAAATGTCGTATGCCGCATGATTCCAACTCGCATATGATTGAATGCTCTGGTTGTGAAGAGTCATACCATTTCTCATGTTTGAATATTACCGATAAAGTACGTAAAGAACTCCGACAAAACAAATCTAAAAAATGTTATTGTCATGAAACTTGTAAAAACATTGGGTCTATGTGAACAATAATTATTAAATTCATCATCATGCTGATTCTGTTTATTCTAGCCGGTTATTGCCTATTATTTCGAATTTCGAATAGGTAATATACGGCTATATGTAACCTATTATATTTACGTGTCTATAAAGCAGTAACGATAACTCATATCGAACTATATCACAACAACGACAACTCTTACTGCAAATTACGTGTCACTTATTGCATATCTTTTACAATAAGCAATGGTATTATTTTTCTTTCTACATTTATTGACATAATTTTGTCTGTAATTGCGAATTTCGTAGAGACAATACTCTTATACTCTAACTCCACCATTGCCTGGTCCCAAGCCCAGGATTAGAAAGGAGGAGGGTTTTAATCTTGTGAGTTATCTGAAAATGTTGCATAAATAACTATCTTAATGTGATTAAATTGAATTAAATTCTCATAATATTATGAATTTCTTATAAATAAAGTAATTTGGAATTATTTGATTTATTAAATAATATCATAAATTATCATTTAATTGGATGCCAGCACACAGTACAGCGCTAATTATCACCTCTCAATATTAATTGAAATTACGTGGTAATAACGGGTACTATTAACACGTACGTGGCAATAGACAGCTTTTACATTGTGAAACGTACGTGGCAATAGACTCGGCCAATTATTATTCTAAAACTTAAAACTTTATACTTTCGGTGTTATACGTTAATATTCGTGCTGCTTCCGCTAATTGATAAACAACGTCGACTAGCTTATCGCCAATCTCTGAAGACCTTAAATGTATACATGTTGAAAATTTTAAGTTACATTTCACAAAAAGAAATAACAATATCGTACACAATCTATCTCAGTATTACACATATTAACAAAGCCCCATAGCCGGTGATAAACTCTTGTCAGTAACTTAGCAAGACATGCACTTTATTTCGAAGCAACTTGACCCGGTTTTATTATCTGTCATAACAACTAGACGAGATAACGAATCAAACGGCTGAAACAGTTATTTTAACTAGTTTTCTTTGTTCTTTGACCTAGTTTTAAAGATGACGTGGAGTTCTTATTTCTTCTTTACGCTTAATCCGTTTTTTCTGGTTTTTGTTTTTAAAAACCATTCCTGCTTTACAAACTCTGTATTTTTGTAATAATAATTATTGTTTCATTATTTCAAATACTCAAACCTTTGTTTCTTAATTATATGATTCGGCTACAGAAACTGTTCATTCGCCAAGATTTTTGCAATCTTTTCCGAATAACCTATATTTTTCTTCAAATCATTTTTAGTCTATTTATAGATAGTACCAGATAGCGAAAATTAAGGTATTTATAGAATTTAACACCGATCTTGCCTCGTGCTAGAATTTGCCTCATTGTTTGTTCGCTGTTCAAATACAAAATATGGATGAAGTGTTGCCAACAATATTTAAACGTTTTGTAATTGAGATTTTGAAATGTAAACTAAATATGTGCCAAACGTAAATTAATTTAATGATAGATTACTGGATGTTGGTCTGTTTTAGGTCAAATTGATCAAGATTTCACTTTTCCGTGCGTGAAATGCTCGAGGCAGCCGAAATTAACTCTTATCGTCAATGTTTATATGCAAAAAGTGTTATTCAAAACCGTTAATAATGGTTGTAATTATTTTTGCGCCAATGACAATCTAGTATTTTTCAAATATTTCGAACCTTAATTCTCATAAAGTCGCGCGTCCGAAATGTGTTTATTATAGGTCGGTTTCCTCCATATTATTGTTCGGACATTTATTGATAATCATGTATAGTTCGTTTACGATCTTCTACAGTGTTCAATGAGGCGTGATTTAGAATGTCCGAGGAAAAGAAAATCATTTATTTAATATTTTAGCCGTGACTTTTTGGCTCATGATAATCGTCTTAAATTGCTTAATCCTTTACATGATAGATACGTCTGTCATCACATAGGCGGCCAGTTTAGATCCAGATCACCCATCAATTCAATGTCATCTGATCAGTATTTGCACTTTCTATTTTTGTCACAAATAATCTTGTGAATCTAACTGCGAGAAGTGTAGGTCGTGCTCAGACTACACGGATGAGCCCGTTGATCCGGATATTAACTATTTTGTCATGCTATAAATGATTTATTATGAAGTAACTGGTAAAATGGAACTTCCACGGATGAACCCTTGTTTCTCTACCCAAAGAAAGACTATTACACAGGTTTTTTTCCTGAGAGTCAGTTATGTTAACATGGTGTTTAAAAAAAAAGAAATGGCATGATTAACTTTCTAAAATATTCTCGGTACATGTTTACGGGCCATTGAATGACAAAGCTACTTTCAGTTTGACTATTGATTTTTGTGCATACCCATATATGGTTATTCAGGCGGCTACTGTTTTGTCAGTTACAAAAATAATTTCTGACCGTTTAATTTTCATACAAGCCTCCAAATAAACTATAACCTATACTTAGAAGTTGCCCTACATTTGTAGTCAATCAGAAGCTATGAAAATTCAAATTTCTCAGCGATTTATTTCAATAGAACTCCTTTCTATTTTAATATTTATAGAAATGTTGACAAAGATGCAACAGACATACAAACAATACAGTTGTCCTTTCACGTTTCAACACCGATGTGTGGATAGTTTTGTTAACTATAGGCTAATGTCGAACCCTGGTTTGAAATATTAGAAACAGTTTATTACATACATGAATGACAAAGGGTCATTCATATTGGAGATCTGCTACCCTAGTGCGTCTGTATTGGCGTTTTTTTTCCCTCAATTTAGAAGTTTTGAAAATCTTTATAAGCGAATTTGAGATTTGTTACTCCATGATAACACTATGGGGAATCACATGATCAAAATAATCTCTAAACATATGTAAAAAAATGAAAAATGAAGTATATTTTGTCCATGGTTTGTGTGAAGCTTTATTATGTAGCCTATCATATGCCTATTGGAAGGTATAATTATACTGACAATATTTCGCTCATGACCTCTTCCTCATAATTCAGAACACCCAAGCACTATAAAACATGGCACTGCAGAGGTAGTCTGGTAAAATTCGAAACAAAACACTTGTTAGCAGTTGTAGTATAAAACATATAGTCTGTGGTCATATGATAGTACATTTATAAATTCTATTTGTGCAACTCAGAAATGAAAACTTCACAAAATTCAAAATTTCCCTATAGCTTAGAGATTATTTTGATCATGTGATTCCCCACAGTGGATAAAATAACTTTAAATATAGTCGTTTTATTTGTTGCATCCGTAGCGATATGATGACTAACATAAACAATGTATATAGTTTTGATATACATCACTTGTCTTTGAACCTATAATTGGACAAAGGTAATTTGGCAATGTTTACATTGGCGTGTTTACATTTGCGTTACATGAAAACATTGAATTAATATTTTAATCGTTGTTTAATACAAAGCGTGAAGCTACCAATACTTGTCCAATTGGCCGAGTGGTCTAAGACACTGTAAATTTGAAATGCAATGTAATCAACGCTGAAATATGTTGTGGGTTCAAAACATATGTTTTTATTTGTTTTTATTTTTTACACAATGATTGTCGCGATAAAATAAACCGAAGCAAAATACACACAATACGTTGAAATAACTGCAATAAATCTTTAAAAAAATAAATCAAAAATATTTCCTTAAAAGCAGTGTGTGAGTTTGAATCGAACCCGTGTCGAAAAAAAACCATTAGGTTTATGCCAGCCCAGCGCGTACACCACTGTGCTATCGAGGCGATGTGTTCTAAATTGGCAAAATAGTACTTTTGCCGCGGAGATTTGCCAAACCCGTGTTTACATTCAATTAATAATTGTAAACATCGCTAATTTAGCTTGGTCGACCTTTAGAGATGACAGAAGAAAGCAACAATAGTTTTGCAACAAAATGGCTTTTGTTACCAATGTAACGAAGTGTTGTCATGGAAAACGTTTCAGCTGGTCATTTATAGTGTTGTAGATCATCGATTTCTAATGCGTCTGTATTGACGCGTTTTTACTTTCATTAATAAAGTTTTCTGGTTTTCGTTGGAGATGATAGAATTATAATCAAATGGATCGAGCGTTTATATTAACGTGTAAGAGGGTTCACATTTTTCACGTTATTAAATTTAACAGCATTATTGTGTAAAATTGCAGTTTAAAAGCGACTCTTGTAAATTAGTATGTTGAAGGATTTATTGATCACGTTTCATTTTAACAGCTTCATGAATATAAAAAAGGCTTTTTTCGATCTTTTATGGCGTTAATCTTTTATCAAAAATACGTTCTTGTAACATTAACGCATTTTGTTTGCGTTCAAATGAGACTGTAATTTTCATCACACGCATTCACACCTGCTTCTTTACCAACCGATGTCATTTGTTCTACCCGTTGAATCGATTGATTTGAATTTATCATAATGCTTACATTTATCTTTTGAAGATGACCAGTCCACTTTTAATACCAATGAATGATTACGGTCTTTAAATTTTGCCGACTGCAGGCTCTCACCTGCCGATAATATCTTTTGAACAAACTAATTTATGTTAATTTATACCACAAATTTATTTTAATTTATACCACTGTACTGTAAAATGTTTTGATATTGACTAGCTATTATATTTTTTGACAAGAGGTTTAACTCGGGATGTTAAAAATGAAAACACGTTTGAATTTCAATACATTGTTAGCAAAGGTGTATTTAATTCCAATACATGAAAAGGACATTAGAATTATTTTAAAGTCAGATGTTTTTTTCATTAAGATTGTTCCCATTTAACAAAATCACTCCAAGATTAGGCAAAATTGGACATGACATCCTAAACCATATTTTACCCCACCACCTTTCATAAATTCAAAAAGACCAAAAATATTGTAACAACTTTTTTTTTAAATATTAAGTGTACTTAAGTTTGTAATGATAAAAACAAGATATCACATAGTGACAGGGTGAGCTTTTGTGATCGCCCTTGGTCCGTCTTCCGTTCACAATTGTTGTCCGCACTCTAGCTGTCTTAATATTGGTGGGATCTTGCATTTTGCTCATAACTTTAAAACTACTTGAGATATTGCCTTGAAACTTGAAATATATTTTCACCATCCAAATCTACATCATAACCAACATGACCCATAACCCTGCTTCCAATATTTTTCAAATTATGCCCCTTTTTCACTTAAATTTTGCGTTCAGGAAAATATGCACTTTGGTCTATAACTTATAAACTACTTGAGATAACAACTTGAAACTTAGAATATATATTCACCATCAAATCAACATCATTACCAACAAGACCCATAACTCTATAACTCTGCTACCATTATTTTTAAAGGTTATCCCCCTTTTTCACTTACATTTTGCTTGGCTCATTACTTTGGAACTACTTGAGATATTGCCTTGAATCTTGAAATATATATTCATCATCAAAATCTACATCATAACCAACATGACTCATAAACCTGCTTCCAATATTTTTCAAGTTATGCCCCTTTTCCACTTAAATTTTGTGTTAAGCAAAATATGCACTTGGCCTATAACTTGGGCGTCAACATTTTGTGAAGTTTTTTGTTAAAGTTGTGTTTTTCTCAGTAACCGTTTAACGTACAACTTTGAAACTTAACATAGTTGTCTGACATATCAATACCAATTATCAGGACAAGTTTCATAATCCCTGACTGTATTTTGACAAAGTTATGCCCCTTTTTCACTTAGAAATTTTGTGAAGTTTTTTGTTAAAGTTGTGTTTTTCTCAGTAACCGTTCAAGGTACAACTTTGAAACTTAACATAGTTGTCTGACATATTAATACCAATTATCAGGACAAGTTTCATAATCCCTGACTGTATTTTGACAAAGTTATGCCCCTTTTTCACTGAGAAATTTTGTGAAGTTTTTTGTTAAAGTTGTGTTTTTCTCAGTAACCGTTCAAGGTACAACTTTGAAACTTAACATAGTTATCTGACATCTGAATACCAATTATGAGGACAAGTTTCATAATCCCTGACTTATTTTGACAAAGTTATTCCCCTTTTTCACTTAAAAATTGTGTTAAGTATTTTGTAAAAGTTGTCTTTTTTCAGTTACCATTCAAGGTATAGCTTTAAAACTTTACATAATTGTTTGACATCACAGTACCAATTATCAGGTCAAGTTTCATAGGGGTTTTGATTGTGTTTTGCAAAATTTATGCCCCTTTTTGACTAAGATTTTTAGCTCGACTATTCGAAGAATATGTCGAGCTATTGTACTCACTTGGGCGTCGGCGTCGCCGTCGCCGTCGGCGTCCCGCTTTGGTTAAAGTTTACGTGCAACCTACCTATATCCTAAAAACTACTATAGCTACAGCTTTTAAACTTGGCACACTTGTTCGTCATCATGTCCCGAGTGTGTATGCCAAGAACCATAACTCTAACTTTCATTTTGATCAAATTATGGCCCTTTTTGACTTAGAATTTCAGGTTAAAGTTTGCGTGCAAGCTACTGTACAAACTCATAACTTCAATACTACTTATACTACAGCTTTTAAACTTGGCACACTTGTTCATCATCATGTCCCGAGTGTGTATACCAAGAACCATAACTCTGACTTTCATTTTGATCAAATTATGGCCCTTTAGAATTTCAGGTTAAAGTTTGCGTGCAAGCTACTATACAAACTAATAACTTCAATACTACTTATACTACAGCTTTGAAACTTTCAACACTTGTTCATCATCATATCCCAAGTGTGTATGCCAAGAACCATAACTCTAACTTTCATTTTTATCAAATTATGCCCCTTTTTCGACTTAGAATTTCAGGTTAAAGTTTGCGTGCAAGCTACTGTGCAAACCCATAACTTCCATACTACTTGTACTACAGCTTTGAAACTTTCAACACTTGTTCATCATCATATTTCAAGATTGTATGCCAAGAACCATAACTCTTACTTCCATTTTGTTCAAATTATGGCCCTTTTTCGACTTAGAATTTCAGGTTAAAGTTTGCGTGCAAGCTAGTTACTTTCATACTTCTTGTACTATAGCTTTGAAACTTAAGACACTTGTTTACCATCATGACCCTGACTATTTATACCAAGAACCATAACTCTTTCTTTCACTTTTAATCAAATCATGGCCCTTTTTCAACTTAGAATTTCAGGTTAAAGTTTGCGTGCAAGCTAGTTACTTTCATACTTCTTGTACTATAGCTTTGAGACTTAAGACACTTGATTACCATCATGACCCTGACTATGTATGCCAAGAACCATAACTCTTTCTTTCATTTTTAATCAAATTATGGCCCTTTTTCGACTTAGAATTTCAGGTTAAAGTTTGCGTGCAAGCTAGTTACTTTCATACTTCTTGTACTATAGCTTTGAAACTTATTCACCATCATGACCCTGACTATGTATGCCAAGAACCATAACTCTTTGATTTTTTCAAATTACTGCCCTTTTTAGACTTAAAAATTAAGGTTTAAAACTTTGTATACCTTTATTTTATCTTACATCAGGTTTATTTTCAAAGGCCCATAACTCATCCTTGCTTTTTTATATTTGAATTTTGCCCCTTTTCACTTGAAATTAGAATTAGGACTTATAAATAATTGTTAAAGTTTCAATGTTAGTGTTTTTCATATGAAATGCTATATAAAAGGTTTAAAACAGATGTCCTTAACATACTTTGGTTGAAAGTGTTGAGTAATTGTGGCGTGGGTGGGTGGGTGCATAGACTATACTATACTATACCATACCATACCATACCATACCATACCATACCATAACACTGTACTGTACTGTACCCCCACCACCCACCACCACCTCCACATACCAACACCACCACCAACAACAACTACAACAACACCAACACAAACACCACCACCACCACCACCAACAACAACAACACCGCCAACACCACCACCACTAACAACAACAACACCACCAACAACACCATCACCACCACCAACAACACAACCACCACCAACAACAACACCACCATTAAAAACACCAACACCACCACCAACAACAACTACAGCACCACCATTAACAACAACAACAACACCAACAACAACACCAACACCACCACCAACAACAATATCAACACCACCACCAACAACACAAACACAAACAACAACAACACCACCACCACCACCATCAACAACATTACCACTAACAACAACAACACCATCACCACCACCAACAACACGAAAAACAACAACACCACCACCAACAACAACACCAACACCACCAACAACAACACCACCACCAACAACAACAACATCATCACCACCACCAACACCACCACCACCAACAACAACACCACTACCAACAACAACAACACCAACAACACCACCAACAACATCAACACCAGCACCAACAACAACACCACCACCACCAGCAACACCCCCACCAACAACAACACCAACAACATCAACACCACCACCACAAACAACATCAACACCACCACCAACAACAGCAACAACAACACCGCCACCACCACCACCAGCAACAACACTACCACCACCACCACCAACAACACCAACAATACCAACACCAACAACACCACCACCAACAACAACACCAACAACAGCAACAACACCACCACCAACAACAGCAACACCACCACCACCAACAACAGCAACACCACCACCAACAACAGCAACCAGCATACCATACTGTAATTCACCACGCCACACCACTATAGGTGGGCAAAGATAGTGGGTTGATGGGTGTGGGATCAGGGGTTTATGGGCTGGGTTGTGTTAACCCTAAAAAAAATCTACAAGAATAAATTAAGTGTAATTTATTGATTTCCTAACTTGGATTAAGAAACTTTTGTTCATGTGGGTTTGTTGGGGGTGTCATAGACTCCTGAATCACTCCCCAGTTTAAATGAAGCCCAGTTACAATGTGCTTAATAATTCTGACTTTTCGAATAGTCGAGCGTGCAGTCGTTTCCGACTGGCTCTTGTTTGTTTAGTATTTTGTGAATGTTATCTGTTGATGCCAAATTGCCTGTTGACGCTTAGCTTGGTTTGTGGGTAGCTTATATCAACAGGCAGCTTGCGATTGCTACCCAGGTGTCTGTGATAAATTGCTACCCAGGCGCCTGTGATAAAGCTCAAGGTCACTGTAGCTAAAAATAGAAATTCAGTTTCTGCTCAATAGCTTGAGTTTTCTTTGGCCTATTGACACCAAACTTGGTTTGTGGGTAGCTTATATCAAGACACTACTTAAGATTGATACCCAGGTGTCTGTGATAAAGGTCTATGTAATTTTTGCTAAAAATACAAATTTAGGTTTCTCCTTATTACTTGGGTTAGCTGTGATCTATTGACACCAAACTTTCTTTGGGTAGCTGATACCAAGACGCAACTCGGGATTTCTGCTCAGAAGTCTGTGATCAAGATCAAGGTCACTGTTGCTAAAAAAAGAAGTTCAGCTTTTTTATATCAGATATTTTCTTTACAAAAGTATAAGTATTAAATGAAAACCTGGTTTTCGGCGCGTGGCGACGACTTTTTCTTGTTTTCAAAAGCCTTGAAGGATTTTCATGAAAGTTGCATGCTTTGTGTCCAGTCTATAACTTTTTAACCCCTAGAACGAATTTCATGGAACGTTAGTTAAATGTTCTCCCCATCAAGACGATGTGCAGAACCCATGTTCCAACATGTCAAAGTCACCAGTGGTGTTTGAAGATTTGAACCATGCATTTCATGTCCAGTTCATATCTTCTGAACCACTGTAATGAATATTATGAAACTAGTGAAATTTTCAGTTCATGAACCTGATGTGCAGAACCCATGTTCCAACCTGGCTGGCTCAAGGTCAAGGATGCCTCTGGTGTTTGAGCAGGCCAATACTCTGAAACTTATCTGAACATGACATACCCTTGCACTTGAATTGGCTTGCACCTGCCTGCCTGTTGCCCACAGCTATTGTTTAATTTGCTCTTAACCATCCATTACCTCTCCCACATTCACATCTACGGCGGGGGATATTGCTGTCGTTGCTACTGCCTAGTTTTCATTTCAGTTCTTTTTCTGTAACATTGCTGAAGTAATTGATATTGAACTTAAAGTAAATTTCTCCAATCATAAATTACTAACAAGTTTTTTTAACTCTTCCAAAAATATTTCATAGTTATTCCCCATTTTAGTTCAATATTTTTGGAACATTATGGAATTATTTCTGTTATTTAAAATTACTTTCACCCATTCACTTGTTAATACTTTTCCTGATTGCACGTGAATGTTTGGCCATAGTTGCTATTGTTTTAATCTTCAAATTGCATTTGTTTCAAATGATTCGAATAGTCGAGCGCGCTGTCTCCTCGGGATCGGTACATTCCCATACGAGGAATGACAGTTTGTTCAGTGGTTGATCAAGAAGAACTAGAATGTAAAACAGACATAGATGGAGTAACACTGGAGTGGAATAATCTTGGATATGGGCTCAAATGGAACTTCCGGCATTTCGATGTACTGCCTTCCGGACTCATCAGCCTCCGAAGTCTGTACCCTATCGTGAAGAAACATTTAGACTTGTATAAGTTCAATGAAGTTGGTCGGCGAGTGCTTAGGGAATGTGTTGGCACAAAACTAATCTACGATGGGCAGTGGGAAACCTGGCTGGGATTTGTGCCTTGCTATCGCATACCATATGATATTGACAATAGAGCACAACAACGAGCAGTGTGCAAGTATATTGAAAATGTCCGTGACAGCTTCCAGAACGAGTTGAAGAGGTTACTAACAAGAGAGATTGCTGTTGACGTTGGCTAAAAGTGACTTAAATACAGCTACTGAACTTTACGTGCTGCTTGGTGATCAGACGCATATACTAGTGTTTTCAACGTGCTCTGGACACGACTGCTTTGGCGAATATTTTGCCACACTTTAACACGTTTTTATGCCCCCAAAGGGAGGCATATAATAATCGGACCGTCCGTCTGTCCGTCGAGTCCGTCCGTTGTGCATATCGTCAGGAATTTCTGCTCGGATTATTTTTGGCTGAGTTATGGCCCTTTTTAGCAAAATCTTGTCCTCGCTTCTTCTCTGAAACCGCTTGAGGGATTTCATTGAAACTTCACTGGAGTGTTTGTCACCAAGTCTAGTTGTGCATATCCTAAGGAGTTTCTAATCGGATTATTTTTGGCGGAGTTATGGGCCTTTTTCCCTAACCCTAACCCTAAGCTTTTTTGAAACCGCTTGAGGGATTTCATTGAAACTTCACAGGAGTGTTTTTCACCAAGTCTAGTTGTGCATTTCCTAAGGAATTTCTGATCGGATTATTTTTGGCGGAGTTATGGGATAACCCTAACCCTAAGGTAAATTTTGTTAAAGCAATAGAGGTTACATTTTTTGTCCGATTGTCATGAAATTTGATATGAATATTAATATTGATGATTTCTACTCAAATGATTAAAATCATGTTGTTAAATTGACCAGGGGCCCCGCCCTGGGGATTTGATTTTTTTTTCTTTCAAAATCTGTTTTTAACCTTTGATTTTCTACAGTTATCAACCAGATTTTGAAACAATCTTTATACCATCATAAAATTCAATATTTCCTGTACAATTCATTCACAGGTTGTTCAGTGATAAAATTTGAAACAAAAATTTTAGTAGCAGAGTGAAAATTTCAAGTGTCAAAATCCAATATTTCTACCTGTCTTCAGCTACATATGATGTTTACCAGTTTATTCATTAATATTGGTCAAGTTGCTGGACAATGACCTCATGAACTTTGCTGCTTAGATCTGTGTTATGCAATATTAAGAACTTTGCTCTGGAAGATTTTATAGGGTAAATTTTGTCATTTTCTATGGATAGTGAGTGACCAAAAAAACTTTCTTACTTTATAGCACTTTCAAAATCAGGCTTTTCTGAATATGTTATTCACTGATTGTAAGTAAAACAACAAAAAGAACAACAACAACAAATTTGAAGCACATTCTCAAAATGTTAATACTAAATTTAAGTTTGTGTATGCTGGATGTGGCCATTCCTGATATGCATATTTCATTTTTTAGATGTATAAAGTATATGTACACAAACTGCTAAGTTAAGGCCACACTTTTTTATGCTCCCCGAAGAAATTGGGGGAGCATATAGTCGCCAAGTTGTCGGTCAGTCCGTCAGTACGTCCCGCATTCTTTAACACTAGCGGTCACATTTTTGCCTCGATTGTTTTGAAACTTCGTCAGGATGTTTGTCCCAATGATTTCTCAGACGAGTTCAAATATGGGTCATCTGGGTACAAAAATTAGGTCACTGTTACTAAAAATAGAATTTTCTTGTTAACACTCTAGCGATCACATTTTTATGCCCCCCTTCGAAGAAGCGGGGGTATATTGCTTTGCACATGTCGGTCGGTCGGTATGTCGGTCGGTATGTCGGTCGGTATGTCGGTCCGTAGACCACATCTTGTCCGATCAATAACTAGACAACGCTTTGTGATACAGTCCTTATATTTGGTGTGGAGGTTGGTCATGACCAGTAGAAGACCCCTATTGATTTTGGGGTCAGTAGGTCAAAGGTCAAGGTCACAGTGGCCTTGACCACAAAAACCTTGTCCGATCAATAACTAGATAACGCTTTGTGATACAGTCCTCATCTTTGGTGTGGAGGTTGGTCATGACCAGTAGAAGACCCCTATTGATTTTGGGGTCAGTAGGTCAAAGGTCAAGGTCACAGTGGCCTTGACCACAAAAACCTTGTCCGATCAATAACTAGACAACGCTTTGTGATACAGTCCTCATATTTGGTGTGGAGGTTGGTCATGACCAGTAGAAGACCCCTATTGATTTTGGGGTCAGTAGGTCAAAGGTCAAGGTCACAGTGGCCTTGACAACAAAAAACCTTGTTCGATCAATAACTAGACAACGTTTTTATGTTTATTTGTATAATAAAATAAAATACTTCTCAGTGTAAAGTTGTGATTATTTTTCCCCATGACAATTTCAAGTAAAGATCTATATTAATGATCCATAACATTAATTTTAAACTATTTCAAAATATGCCGTGTCATAAATAGGCACTGATTATCACTCACTTGTGTTTATTAAATGCTTTGGTTTCGTATGGATGGTCACTAAAGCCTGCACATTACCGGAATTGACATAACACTAGAGCTACTATATCTCCGCCAATAGCGAATATTTGATTTAAATTACAATAAAATCCTTTGTGTTAGACTAGGTTAATCTACACGCGCTTATGTTTGTCGAGGTAAATGTAATCCTCTCATTGGATGACCTGGTTATTGATATATAGGAGTTCCACCGTCTTGTAAATTGCTTTCATGACTGGTACCCTTCATTGCTAAAGCTTACAAAAGTCTCTAAATTTCCAAAAATTTAAATTCAATGCTAATAGATATCACTTGCACGTCAGGGGGGGGGGGGGGGGGGCATTTGTGTTTGACAAACACCTCTTGTTTCTCTGATTGTCATGGAACTTGGTCAGGATGTTTGTCCCAATGATTTTTTGGACAAGTTTCAATATGGGTCATCTGGGTCCAAAAACTAGGTCACTGTTACTAAAAATAGAATTTTCTTGTTAACACTCTAGCGGTCACATTTTTGCTCCGATTGTCACGAAACATGGTCAGGACATTAGTCCCAGTAATTACTTGGAACAGTTCGAATATTGGTCATCTGGAATCAAAAACTAGGTCACTGTTACTAAAAATAGAATTATCTTGTCTTGGCTGTAAATTTGTTATTTCTCAATGGATTTCAAAATAACTTGGCACAAATGTTCACCATGACAAGGCGGTGTGTTGAGTACAAAACCATGTCGGTTGGTCCAAGGTCAAGGTCACTGTTCCTAAAAATGAAATTTTCTTGTTAACACTTTAGTGGTCACATTTTTGCTCTGATTGTCCGATTGCAAAGAAACATGGTCAGGACGTTAGTCCCAGTTATTAATTGGACGAGTTTGAATATGGGTCATCTGGGGTCAAAAACTAGGTCACTGTTACTAAAAATAGAAAAATCTTGTCCAGGCTGTAAATTTGTTATTTCTCATTGGATTTTAAAATAACTTGGCTCAAATGTTTACCATGACAAGATGTTGTTTCGCGTACAATACCCATGGCTGTTTGTCCAAGGTCAAGGTTACTGTTACTAAAAATAAAATTTTCTTGTCTGGGTTGTAACTTCCTAATGAATGGAGTAATTCAAAATAACTACACAAATGTTTACCATGACAAGGGGTTGTGTTGCGTACAATACCCATGCCGGTAGGCCCAAGGTCAAGGTAACTGTTACTAAAAATAGCATTTTCTTTTCCAAGCTGTAAATTTGTTGTTTCTTATTGGATTTTAAAAGAACTTGGTGTAAATGTTCACCATATCGAGACGATGGGTCACATACAACACAACTTTGTTGTATTCAGGTGAACGATGGCCCTCTTGTTTCCCTTGATTTTACCAAACTTGCACACAACTCTTACAACCATTGAGCAGTTGTTGACAGGTGAGCCACCCTATGGACCCTCTTGTTGCAAGGGTTATAGGCCCTTACTCTTTACTATTTAACTTCCACAGGCATATTTTTACTACATATGTATACCAATTCGATTTCAAAGCTGCATTTCGGGGGCATATGTCAATTTCAAGTGACAGCTCTTGTTGTTGACATTCCGTTTTGGCGAGAAATGTGCAGCTTCCGTGCCTTTGCCAATAGCCAACTTAGATGCGGTGAAGGAGGTCGGGTGGGCCATTTCATTTGACGGGCTGATTTATATTGGAGTCGCCAGGGATTACGAGACGTCGTAGGACGACGAAGTAGACTGACATCTGCATTTGGATTTTCAGAGTGCAGTAACTTTCAGACTTGTTTGGATGGCAAATCTGTGGATATGATTGATGACTTAAGATGTATTTGTTCCGCACCTAAGAACGTACGGTTTATTTAGCTGTATAGTGATCTTCTTCACAGGTATCCGAAAACTCGTATTCACCCAGTGTCTGCATCAGTGTTGGCGGTAGATGGGATACTTCCTGAAAACAGTAAAACAAGCATGTACAAAGACGCGGAAAAGTATCTGTCTGAAATACACAATATTTTCTTCCAGTGCCGCCGAAATGTATGTCGGATGGAATTTGTGGTGGTACTAAGAGAAGCAGTTGACTTAGTAGATGACTGCAGTCTGATTGATGCGGACAAAGTGTTGAATTTGCTAGCCAAGTTTCCCGTGGTTGTGCCTTTTTTTTGAAAGCGTGTGATATCATGGCTAAATTGCGCGGCATCGAACTTTACCTCCATGAGAAACTGATTTGGGCTTTCCGGACGCGAAGAGGTACAGGACACCTAGATACTGTTTGGGATGCATTCCAATGCGAGCTAACGGTCCACAAACTTATTTGGGGTCATCCCATGTGCGCTCTTTTCAGACTTTACTGTACCAATCTGGGTCCAGGGCTGGAATATTCGACTCGAAGTCGTAGCGACCAAATGGGGTTTCTATGTCTAGAGGCGAGCTCCATCTGTTGCACTTCGGAAGATTCGCTGCCCCCCTTGGAGATATACAGTAAAAATGTTGTCATGCAGCAAAGAATTTGTTATAGTGCCGGATTTTATTATCGGCTCGATTCTGGCGATGCCGCTCTAGGTGCACACCTTGTGCGTTTGCTGCTGAAAGAATTTCATGATAGGGGCAAAGTGTTTGCACGATTTATTGACTTTTTGACAATGTTGAAAAGCAGCTATGAATCTGGAGGGAAACGTTTAGTGGGCGGAATCAGTGTGGCTGATATGTTTCAGAGGCTAAATGTAGCCGAGAAATTGGCTTGGCCAATGACATTCTGTGATGTGAGGAACTTACTGAGAAATGCAAAGAAAGATATCGAGCAACTTCTTATGATAGGAACACAGGAATTGAGCTTGGGCTTCTTCCCTGAATTCGATCATCCGGTCATTCGACATTAGCCGAAATGTTGGTCTGGATTTGCAGTATGAGTACGGTTACTGGATGATTGTTGACATCCCTACTCCCGAGACTGCGTTGGAACTGGATAGTGCTAAGATACAGCCCTTAGTTGTTAGACTTCTGGAGAAGAGAAACTTGTGCCATTCCTCCTTGTATAAAGACGTGGTATTTCCCTGGATCAAACCAGTTCTGAGGAAACTTGCCAATACCAATATTAGCGAAGAAAATAAGATAGTTGTTCTGGCTTTTGTGTCCTGCATTGCTCTTATTCAGCTGGGAAGATATATTGATTTCAGCAATTTCGGTGATTTTGTGGCCAATTTGCCCATTTCGCAGACCGAACTGCGGCGTCGGGAAGTGCTAAGTAAGTTTGAAATCACCGGACTTAATACACGAACGGTGTATCGACTTCATTCTTCGATTCCCTGTCAGTTGGAAATTAAATGATCTGGTTCCCAGCCCGAGAAAAATGACTGTGTACAGAATACCCAAGCCTGTCTCGACGAGTTTGACGCTGGACCAGAGCGTATTGATGAAAACACTGTTAAAGAAAGTCTCCCAGCCCAATGTGTGGAAGAGAACCCTATCTAGGCTGCACAGGCCAAGTAATTAAAGTTATGCTTGGTGGTCTCCAGCTAAAATGTACTCCAGGTGTTCAGCGTGTACCAGAAGAAGTGCAGGGGAAAGGGGTTACCCGGCAGATTGTTGATTGCCGTTAAGAAGGTTCAGCGCATGAAACGTGAAATGAAACTGATATAGATATTGTAACTGATATAGATGCTGTTTCTTCAGTACTTATGCGATTTGTTGAAAAATGACATGACCTATTGACACTGGACGTTGTTTTCTGACAATGTATGTTCTGTCTTGAAAAAGAATCCAATAAATGTTAGTTAACTTTGTACTAACCACACAGTTTTGTCTTGTGAATGCAAAAGAATGAAATGGGTGGATTTTGCACTTTATAGTTAAGATAGGCTAAGAGGTTACATTAAAGGTAAAATACACAGTCAGTTTGGCAGTAAATGCAGGGAGTAAACTCCAAATCTTCTTAAGGGAGGTAGATAAAAAAATCACAAGGGGTGTTTGGGGGTTACAGTAAAGTTAAAATACACAGATAGTTTGGCAGTAAATGCAACATTCAGATAAAGGGTGTAAGGGTGTGGGTAAACGCTAAAAAGGGGGTTGACTTCATTTTTTCTTACTGAGTTAGATAAAAAAAACCACCAGGGGATGTTTGGGGTTTAGAGTAAAGGTGTAATACACCCCTAGTTTGGTATTACAATAGGAAAAAAAGGGGTAAGGCTGGGGGTAAACTCGAAAAGGGGGGTTTACTCCGCTTTTCTTATCAAGTGAGTTCAATCAAAATTAAAATTAACGACCATGGGTATGTGGGTAAGGGTTAGAGTAAAGGTTAAATACACAGTTAATTTAGTAGTAAGTGCAACAATAAAAAAGGTGTTAGGCTGGGTGTTAACTCCCAAGAAGTGGTTAACTTCTTTTTTCTTATTAAGTACGTTCAAAAGTAACCACCAGTGGTTGTTTAGGGGTTAGTGTAATGGTAATATACACAGTTAGTTTGGCAGTAAATGCAACTATAAGACAATATGGGTTAGGGTTGGGGTTAACTCCTTTTTTCTTATTAAGAAAGTTAGATCAAAAGTAACAGACAGGGGAGGGTTGGAGGTATCAGTAAAGGTAAAATACACAGTTAGTTTGGCAGTACATGCAACAATAAGATAAAAGGGGTTAGGTTGAGGGTTAACTCCAAAAAAGGAGATTACTCCTTTTTTCTTATGAAGGAAGTTAGATCAAAAATAACCACCCGGGGATGTTTGGGGGTTAGAGTAAAGGTAAAATACGCAATTAAAATACAAATTAAAACAGACAAGAGTTAAACTGTTATTCATGTTTATTATTTACATTACATATTGTACTTAACTAGCACATCAACATCTATATAAAAACGCCAAAAACATATTACCAGAATACCACTAACCCTAACCCTTAAATCACTGTCACTGTTCACAAAACACACCCAAATCACTGTCACTGTTCACCATTTTATTATTTGCGTTACCTATTGTACTTAACTAGCACATCAACATCTATATAAAAACCAAAAAAACAAACAAAACATAGTACCAGAATACCACTAACCCTTACCCTTAAATCACTGTCACTGTTCACAAAACAACCCCCAAATCACTGTCACTGTTCACCATGTTTATTATTTACATTACCTATTGTACTTATCTAGCACATGAACATCTATATAATAACCAAAAACATGTAACCAGAATACCACTAACCCTAACCCTTAAATCACTGTAACTGTTCACAAAACAACCCCCACATCACTGTCACTGTTCACCATGTTTATTTTTTACATTACCTATTGTACTTATCTAGCACATGAACATCTATATAATAACCAAAAACATATAACCAGAATACCACTAACCCTAACCCTTAAATCACTGTCACTGTTCACAAAACAAACCCAAATCACTGTTACTGTTCATCAAAAACACTTGCATAATTAAAGCGCTCCCGGGTCATACTCCAGAGCGAATTGCTTTAGTGCATCCTCCATTTTCTTTTTCTTCTGCTGGTTCTTCACCTTTTCTTTAAGTATTCCAAGAAGCCCTTCTTGATTCCGACCGGACAGAAATCTGGTTCCCATATTCCATCACGGACACCGGCCGATAATAATTGTCCGATGACTGACCCTCTCGCTGAAAAAGATATGAATTTGTAAAAAAATCTGGTAGAAAGAAGTAAACGCGTGCTTATGACATTTTTGGGGTATTTAATGCATGACCTGATAATAGGAATTATGAAATACCTGTTCACAAACAAGTTATAATGTATCAACCAGATTGTAAACTATGAAGTCTCAACTGTAAAATGTCATACATAAATTGTAGTGTGCCAAGTGTCAACTCTATCAAGCCTAATGTCTTAAATGTGAGAAATGAGGGCTCAGTAGCAGTAATTGATAAACCAGGTGAATGCATTTACACTTCTTAATTGCTCAAATATACCATATATGGCAACACTCACCGGTAAAGGTTTTATGAACATCCACGAAGAAGTGTTGGAAGTAGGCATTCTGTACTGGGTTTAATCTCCCGCACACGGCCTTGTCCTCCGTGTAAAATTTCGCCAAAGCAGATTTCAGCGAATGGTCCTTGACATCTTGTAGTCGGTAAATCCGTTCGTGTGTCCTTGGCTCTTGGTGTACTAGCATGGGCTGCATTGACGGTCTTTTCCGCTGAAGTGTGTTGGCTTTAATAAGCGGCTTGAGCTGAGGCTTTTGTGGTTTGGAAGTGAGAGGGGAAGAGGCAATGGAAAGGGCACGGAAAGTATCCATCTCCTCCCTTAGAGAAGTAACACGTTCGTTAAGCGATTTCAGATGGTCAATAGTGAATTGCGTCAAACTGTCCAGATAACATGATGCTCAGATTATCAACATTTTCCTCGAGTTCTTCGATCTTGTTAGTGTTCTGCAAAGTACAAATGCCTTGATTTGCTGATGTTCTCTATTAATATTAAACAACCATTTACATGTATCTTTAGAAATACATTACAAGACAGGGCTTTCAATAAAAAACAGGCTAAAAAGTCATTGAGGTTACATAGAAACGAATCAACAATGGGCAATAAGTCAGGTATGAAAATGCACTAAACCGAAATGTCAGTTCTTCAATCAAAATTTACATAAATAAATTACAACATCATTCAGTCTATAAAACTTGTATGAGCAGTCAAATAAGTAGACTCACCTGAATCGTCCATCGTGTGCACAGAAAAATCAACAGACATAACCTGAAACAGTAAGAAGAAGGATTTAGTGTAACAGTAAACCACGAAAAAATATCGACCGATATGTTCATTCATTCTATTGAGCGTTTAATAACGACGATTTTTTAACCAAGACTTCATGACTAGTACATTTTAAAAAAATCGTATAAACTCTACACTATTAGAGATATTTTAATTCTATTTTTTGCATCATTTAGGTATTAAATAGACCTTTAAGATGATGTATCACATTAAAGTAAATCTTTAAAATGCCTTTGTATAAGAACGCACAAGTTTGATAATAGAACGCGGAAAGTGAAATGCGCGACATTTTTAAAACACGATTTCCTGACTTGTCCATTTCAAATTAGTAATAACCCTAACTTTCTCTAACCATAACCCTTACCCAGTAAGAACGTATATATTGAATTATTGTTTCATTCATTATATATAATCAAATTATTAAATTATTATGCATCTACTGTATTGTAACAGCCAGTCATTGTATAACATAGTGGCCTATGTTTATTATCATGCGTGGACACTATGTTGCAATATTATTTAATTATATTGTATTAATTATTTTATATTAATTTAAGTTCACTTTAATTTGAAATAGGTCGGAGGATATTCTAGCTGCATAAAAGTTAGCAAGCTTTCAGTTAAAATACATGATGTTATTGTAGAATGTGACAAAAGCAGGGACTTTTAAATAAACAAAAACAAGTTGATCTTTCAATCTGGCACTAATTAGTAAATTGTATTAAATTCTTAGAGATATATTGTCTGATTGCACTCCAGTGCATGTAAATAATGACAAATTTGGTATCATGATTGGCACTTTCTACTAACAAAGTTTCGCATCAGCAACATGTGTGGAGGCAGCTGAAATGTCGGTCGACCTTAAAAAATGCTTTATAAACTGGATTGAATTTTGTGTTTGTGACGAGACTGATTTGAAAGTTACAAACGAACCTTGGGTTGTCGCTAATAAATTGTTGAAAACGTCTCGTGGCTTGTTTGCTTCCAACCGGATTACAACCGACCCTACGTTACACCTGTTTGTTTGGCGCCGTGACCAAGGATGTCTGAGGTAGGACACTTTTATTGTGTGTCGTAGGGCTTGGTGTGTCTCATATTGTAAACTTAAAAAAAAAAACGATGAAATACTTTAAACAAAATTCAACTGTAACTTAAGAATTTGATTGTTAGTTTGTAATACTTATAAAGAGAAATAAAAATAATAATGTGTATATTAATCATATAGACTGTGAAGTTGTAATGTAAACGGTGTGAAATTATATTGGTGTATTAGTTAAAATAGGACAATGATTTACTACAGTGTTGACCTTTATCGTACATAAAATGTTCATATTGTTTGTAAACTGTGCATTCCATAGTAGGCATAGTAATTTTGAAGGATCTGGTGCTTGTTTATAAACATTGTAAAGCACTAACTTGTTTAAAAAAATTATTATTATGAATAAAATTTAAAATGGAAGCTAATCTACGTGATCCAGAGGAAAATGCATTTGATGTTTTAAGGCAAGAAGTACATAATGTTAGATAAATATTAAGTGTACAAGGGGCTGCTCAAAATATTAAAACCTTTGATGGGGTAAATAAGCACGCATATAGAGAATGGATAAGGGATATAGAGAAATATCAGATAATGATGAATTTAGCTGAAGACAACTGCATTTTGCTAGCTTAACAATCTTCGAAAGGTGCTGTCACAGGTTTCATAGAGAGATATAGGAGAGAAAATCGCAATGCTACCTGGCCATTTTGAAAGTAGAGTTAGCAAGTAGGTTCAGTGATGTTTCGGATAGACATGTTGCTCTCACACTTTTAAAGCAATTAAGACAGAAAAGTGGTGAAGACCTCAATCTCTTTACATTAAACCACGACAAAACGTAAAAAATAATCACAGTGTACATATAATTGAGCAAGCATAAATCTTATGTCCCTGAGGTATAAGAATACTTACTAAGAAAACAACAGGATACATGTAAATAACAAAACTGTTAAAGAAGAAAACACTTGACATCAATAAATACTTGCTAAAAGAATCCTTATATGCATGAAAATATCCTACTTTTTGAGAATGAAGTTTTTGAAGGATGAACTAGTGAATCATTTAAAGCAATATTTTCAACATCAATGAATCCAGAACTGTTGTATTGAAAGTGGGAACAAAATCAAAATGATGCATTTACATAGTGAACCAAATGAATTGAAACAGTTTATGAATACTGTAACCTGGCTGGCCTATGTCTATTTCTCTGAGGATAACGCCGAAGCTGTCTTCCCTCTTGTGCTGCTAACTTAATGATAACGTTGATAATCTTGTCATGAATAACTATAAAATGTTCAATCAGAATGTTTGAAGCAGTCTCAAAAATTGCATTGAGGATTAGAGCAACCAAACCACCAAAGAAGATCAGCAGGATATCTAAAATTAGAAAGAAATTCTTTTAAATGTCATCATGGAATTAAATGTTGAAGTTTAGTCCCTTTTGTTAAAGTGAGAAATATTCCAGAGTTCTTCAGAACTGCCTTCAACTACTGTTTGGAGTGCAACTTGTAGTTCAATTTCCTCTTGTACATTCTGCTGTCTTTGTCTTCTTCTTCTTACCACAAAGATGATGAAGGTGATCAATATACCGGTCATAATCATGAGTGGTATGATAGTGATAATCAGGGTATGATGATCTATGAATGAATGAAACAAAAAAAAGGATACGTGTTAGTTAAACAGAACATTCATAATTGATTTTATCACTATTAAAGATGATAAGAGTACATAACATATAGCTATGGCAATTTTTTTTCTGCAGTGGAAATATGTTCTACTTAAATTTTGCTGTGGAATAAAAAAAGAAAATCAAATGTCCATAATATCTAAAATAAGAAACCTCTTACTGCTTTTAATGTTTTCCAATAAATCATCACTGGAAGGGTTTATGTCTCCTAAAATCAAACCTAGAGATCAGGATACCTTTTAATAATGCTACACAAACTATAACATATGCTGTATTTTTATTTCTCTTGGTCAAAATCTGTTGTATAAATTCATTGTCTGAACTCGAATATAGATAAACACCTGAAGATTTGGTGGAGTCATCCTCGTCAGAGCTATTCATCTGAGTGCTATCGTCTCTGGGCACAGGAGTTGGCACAGGAGTGGGCACAGGAGTGCTTTCATCACTAGGCACAGGAAGTTTGGATCTCACTTCAGAAGTCATCTGAAATATGTATACCAAGAGCTACATACACGAACAAATGATTAAAGGTAACAGAACAAAAATCACAACATAAATTATCAATCTTAACAATGCAAACTAGTTAAGTTAGTCAGTCAATAACAATCAAGAGCACTGATTTACTAGTTTGTAACTTCAACATACCACCATTAATTTCCACTTTTCGTATTATAAAAAATCTTTATTTCTTTTGATGTAATATTTTTATTATTCAAATGATAAAGGTTTGATTATTCAAATGTAGGTTCAAGTCAATATAGATATTTGTTGAAAGTTTAATGTCTTTTTAACACATTTTGGGTTATATCCAAGCAGTCAACCCACCTAACCAGCTTGCCTGGATATTCATCTAGTACTAACAAATCTTACTGCTTTCTCACAAGTAAGAGGCGACACACAAGTAACCTATACTCGCAATGCGCGAGTTCAAATTGTCAAAGTGAAATTTGTCCATGAGGATGGAACACCTCACTTCTGTATTGATGGTCAAAGGCTTCATAAACCAGGCTAACGGATGGATTTCATTAGTCAACTTTCTGTTGGGATGATTATATCAGTCAAAGATTTGGGTCCTAAAAGGCACCCCACACCATCCCAACACCACCCCGGCCAACTATGATAGAAGCAGTTGGTTGATTCAATGGTTGAACTATAATTTATGAAATTGTAGAATTACCACACAGGTCACGGTTCCATGAAGAGTCTGCAGTTCAATACTACCCCGGAAGCCTGTTACTTGTTCGCAAGTTGCATCCCCTTCTGTAACTTCGATTTTCCTAATTCTGGGCAGATTATTTAAGTTCACTGTTCCCGTCAGACGCATGAAAATGATTCTTTCTACAATGGTATTCATAACCTTGTAGACAGACTGTTCATTCCCATCCTGTTCTGAACAGTCAAGCGTGGCAGTGAGATCCAGACAAGCATAATTCATGTAGATTATATCCTCTTAAGATGAGATGAGATGGATGTTTGACGAGAGAAGAAGCGTTAGAGTGAAAACTAGGTTCATTTTAATTTTTTTTTCATTCTTACATAAGTTTTACAGGTCAAGGTCACTTGGGATAAGTCTAAAACTCGAACTTGATCGGAACGAACACATTGCCGAGCTAAGACAGCCCCAAGACAACGGTTGTTGGTACTGTTTATCTCTTCTGAATTTTGAAATATAATTAGTTTTATTTACTAAGTTTTACGACGTCATTTAACATTATTTTCAAGTATAGTTAAAAAAAACAAACAACAAAAAAAAAACGATCATGTTTCGTTTATAAGTTAAACATTATATTAGCCAGTACAGAGTGTAGTTTCTTTTGATTAGAAGGGGTAGTTTTTAAACTTTATAATCCTGATGGAGTCGTTTTCTATAATTTATACAGCTAAGCCTGCGATTCGGTTCCGTGTAAAATCGGTTTTGATCGGCGTGACACGCACGCAAAACGCTTCACGGTACACGCTAAGCGGTTCACGTTTCACGATGCACGCTTTAGCGCTTCACGGTTAGAACCGTGTGACCAATCAAATCACAGAGCGGTTTAACCGTGAACCGTGCGACCAATCAAATCGCAGACGGATTGTAACGAGGTTGAGATAACAGTGTCGCTGTTATGCACCACACACGCACCTTGTACATCTAACCCTGTACGGTGGAATTTATAAAAACCAGATCACGAAAACCATGTCTAACTTAAGCGGTTCATAGCCTAGGAATTTTATTTCCCTTGAAATAATTCTGATGGAAAGAAATTACCGGTAATAAAGTATTTAATAAATTAAAGGGCCGCTAAAAAAAATAAACCCTAGTGGTTCATATTCAATGAATTTAATTGTCTTTTGAAATAGATCTGATGCGAAAAATTACCCGTAATAAACAATTACTTAATATTTTAAAGGGCTTAAAATAGACCATTGTCTTGGACCGTGTTCTGTGTTTTATATACAGTACTGAGTACATTTGTGTACGCTGATCTGGGTTTTACTCATGCTGGTACAGTAGCATGTAGAAAACGTGAAGAATATTTTGATGATCGGCGATAAATCAAAACTGGTGGTGAGTCTTTATGTTGTATTTTACAATTAAAACACTGTCAGCAACTTGGAAAACGGTATAAACGGTTGCTGTCTTGCCTGATAATTGGAAGTTTTCATTATTGTAATGAGTTTTCGCAATCGTGTGCTCAACTGGCCGGTTGCACAGACACCTGATTAGACTTTCTTTTCTGGCCATGATGTCAGGTTTGGTCAATTTTAGCTAATAAATGGGCGATCTGTATTATGAGATGCAACTGTTATCACACAGAACACAAAATATCCTTGTTTTCGAAACAAAAACATTGGAGAAAAGAAAGCTCAGTTCAAAGCGCTTGAATACAGACAGCAGACGATAGCTTTCAAGAAATAACAGATGCTGGTTTATCTAAAACTCTAAACCAAAACGTATCCCCCCCCAAAAAAAATGTGCATTTAATCAGGTGGGAATTGTTGAGGAAAAATGTTACCTTAAATATCTACTTGAAAAATTATAAAATGATTTCTTAAACTGATATCTAAATCAACACCCCACCCACCTAATAAACTGGGGAAAAACTAAAACCGCACCACAAGAGTACTACGATAAAATTGTTAGACTCAAAAATTAATTAAAGATCTTTTTATGCTTAAAATCACTTGTTTAGCTAGTTAGATGGATAATAATTGCACCTTCTTTATTGTTCATTCAGCAGTGATGAAATAAAACATCAGTATCAAGGAAGGTATGTAAAAATCTATAGAACAAAATAAACAAAATAAACACTTATTGGATGCAGGTTCTCAATGACTCCCATTATTTAAGATATTTAATTATTGATCTACTTTTTTATAACCTAAATTATCAAGTTTACCATTAATTGGCTGGTAAACTACCTGGCCTGAGCATTGGACCAAATCTACTGAAATTTAGTTCTGTTGAAAACCACACCGATTTTACCCGTAAACTGACATTATCCAGGCGCTTGCATGTATGACATGATTTTGTAAATATATGGTGACTTCATAATAACATTGGAAATTCAAGTTCGGTCGGTGAATAAAATAGATGTAGAGAATAAGTTATGGAACTGGCCCAGCATATGTAACCTGACTCTACTGTTAAGATAACAAGGAAAACAGATCACAGAAAAATGCATCATCCACTTGCACATCGATTTGGAAGACAAAATCATAACTTACCAATCAAATGTTGATTGTTGTTGATAGATCCTTTTGTTAATCTTTCCTGTGAAACCAGTAAGAAAACATAAATTTGCTATGAGTGGAGAAAATCCAAATCTGTTATCAAATTTTATGGAAGTTTTTAGTCTAGCCAGGTTAAAAAAACGTTAAAATTGGCGTAAACTTGAATGTTAGCAAAACGTCTGTTTGTTTTTGTACATATGATGTGTGATTTAAATAAAAATCAGGTAAATAAAATGTTGACCATCAAAACAAGTAACCTTATTTGCATCATTTTGGAAAAGAGCAGATTCTGCAGACAAGAATGTGAAAACCTCAGTGTAATCAATAATTTAATAAATTACAATAAATGAATAATTACAGAAATTATCCTTTTTGAATTAAAATTTGAAATTGAATTGAAAATATACATGTTAAAAATCAGTGATTTAATAATCTGAGGTAAATCAGAAAGACTT
Organism: Corbicula japonica; assembly: GCA_038501625.1. Lineage (NCBI taxonomy): Eukaryota > Metazoa > Mollusca > Bivalvia > Venerida > Cyrenidae > Corbicula > Corbicula japonica. Next base: position 667,382 of record JAZAYU010000168.1, read on the forward strand.
CAGTTGTAAATCTGTAAAAGTAATTAATAGGTTTGGTATTTCCTAAATTATTTTTACATAAAATTCCATATTTCCTGAGGTTTGAATATGTTTCACTATATTATATTCCACTTTTATAAAATCAAAGAATTCAATTAAAAATAGCTTGCAGTACAGCAAATTTTAATTGAAGTTATTTATTGAAAAGTTCCCTAACCTCTCTGAAGCTTTGATGCTGCTTTGTTACCAAGAAATTGCTATGTTGAAGCTCATGCTTGAACTTTTTTTAAGACATGGACAAGGTAAATAATAAGAGTAACACATTTCTAAAGTAAGGCACTTTCTGGTGCAAAACACATGGGCATCCTTTGTTGATTTCAAAATATATTTAAGGAAAAAGAGAAGATCCAGATCAGCAAGCACATCCATGCCATCTGATCAGGATCTACTCTGTTCTGTATCATGTAGGTTCATAAGGTTATTTCTGACCAAGTTGTGACCAGTGCTAATCCATTTCAGATGGCACAGTTGTGCCAGATGATCTGGATCTACACTGGTTGCACATGTGTAGAATGTGTATAAACAAACGGTATGGAGTAAAGGCTTAAGAAGTGGGCCTTAAATAATTCCCCCTCCCAAAAAACAAACAAAAAACTGGAATCAGAATGATAATTCCTATACCTGGGAGCAAACCTGCACCCAGAAGATAATATGCTGGACCATGGTTAATTAAATTTACCACAAGACTCAGAAGTAGTGGTTTGCAATGGGTTCTTAAAAAATCAGGACATGCATGCACATAATAATAATGAATTTAATTACCTGACAAAATGATACTATAAATCAGTTCTGCAGGATATTTGCTTCAGTAATCAAATCTTTTGATCTGTTAACTAGGTCTCATTCTATCCCATTTGTAACCACTGTAGTGCCTGATCAGCCTTGTAGTCACACACACCCATGTAGTCACATCAGGATCTACTCCGATTGTTAGATTTATAATTTCATTTCTGATAGATGTGTCTGAATTAAATTATTTTCATATTCTAAAATAATCATCACTTAGAGATCACACCAAACTGATTGGTACTTGTCTGTCAATACCACCACGCAAAGCTCCAGATTAGAGGGGAAATTTCCGAAAACTATTTTGATAAATTGGAAAATTGTATTTGAATTTTATAAGTACTGGTACGTGTATGCTTTTATTTTAAGAATATGGTTAAGTGCTTTATATTTATTTTCTCCACATACTAAAGATATTCAAGCTACAGATTATATACATAAGTATGGTAATATTTATGTTGTTATTTCTTGTTTTAAACATTTATTATGGTGAAACAGTTGTAAGTTAACTCAGTACTCCTTTAATTTGGTAAAATACCCTTTAAATTCAAACTTCAATGGATAAATACCCATACCTATTGCATCAAATATCATTTGGAGGTCTGCTATCACACCTATTAAATATTGTCAGCACATAAAATCTTTCTTTTTTTGTAAAGCTGCACAAAATGTAAAGCTGTGTTACACTTACCACTAACACTTTTTCAGCAAATTAATTTTAATCATTAGGGTCTCATACAGTTAGTAGGAATTTAATTTGCTATTTAAATTTTTAAATTAGTGTCCATGTATTGTTAATAAAAACTGGCTAGAACCTAAGACTTGGGGACTGAAAACAAAAATCAGTGTTATAATTTAACTGAAATTTTAAGTACAACAAATAGAGTAAGTCATGAAAAGTGTCTGATTAAAGTTCTTTTAAAAATTAAGTGCAGCCTTTCTTATTTTCATAACTACACTCTTTGGACAGTTGTTTGGGATGATAATATACCTAGTTTTAACACTCCCATCCAATTATTTTTAACCAGCCACTGTTCTTTTTTCACATAATGCTAATTACTTAAAGAGCCTTGTGTTTTATGACCATGTTACATAATCTAATCAGCAAGACACTGATCTTATCAGAATAGGTCAGCAGGGGGTGTCATAATATCCTTTTGAAGATAAGTAGTTTACTTTGTGAGAGATTAAAAATGTACTTATTTAGGGTAAAAGTGTTCTTTTAAGGAACTGACTTGGGATTAATTATACTATTTGATGCTATCAGTGTAGTAATAAACAATTAATTTATTTATTTTCTCAACTGAAATAAGTGCAAGTAAAATGTTGGTTTTTTTTCAAGCCAGAGGAAAGTTGAAAACAGATTAAAAATTATATTATTTTCTAATGATTCATTTTAATTGTAAAGAAACTTCAAGAAGCAGAAATCTAAAAATAAAACATTATTTCAATAGAACAATTGATTATTTTGTAACAAAATTCCTTCCTGTATATTTGAAGATGTTGATTTAGCATACTGGTTTACTTTTATTTTATAGTTTTGGTATAAGTGGTAAAAGAAAAACAAACTAAGATGCAAAAAGAGAGAATATTTAAAGAATATAAGTTTGAATTTCTATAATATAATGCACTTTTCACTCCAAGTTGACAGAACAAATTTTATTCTTTAGTGGTTTGTGTCAAAGCAAACATGTCACACATGTATATCAACAATGTAAGTTATTGCACACAATTTGCAGAAAAGACTTTAACATTAAAAAAGAACACAAATAAAAATCCAGCTGATCAGGATCTGCACTGTTTGTTTTTTGATTACTGGGTAATTGAGTTTTTGATTGAGATGTGACCAGAGTCGGTCCAGATCAAACAGAATGAGCCAGCTGATCTGGATCTACTTCGGTAACACATGTAACAAAAAGCAAATATTAAAGATGATATTAGAGATGATTAACCCTTTATGTCATATAATTATTTATATGACATCCTTTATGTCATATAATTATATGACATAAAGGGTTAATCATCTCTATTACTTCAATCAATGGGATATGGCTCATATTCCATGTGCAACCAGGATGGATGCAGATCAGACAGCACATCCAAGGAGTCTGATCTGAATCTAGACTGATGGCTTCTTGTTCATCTGATCTTGTTGTTTTTTATTCTGAAAACAAACATTTAAGACCTTGATCGGTAATATCCAGGCTGATCTGGATCTATAGTGTTCACCCATGTGATTTAAGCTGTATTTTTGAGCTGAAGGTTTAATATTTTGAAAAGAATCCAGGAATCCATTGCTTTTGTGCAGGTTTTACAATTTGATTATCTGATTGTTTATCATTCAGGAAATATCAAAAGTTATTTAATATTTAATTTGTAAATGTACCAGTGCTATTGGTTTGTGTAAAAAGCATCATTATGGCATTATTACATGTTACTAAAATAAATGTTGTGACTACTGCATCATAGATAAATAAGTGCTTAAAACATAATATAATTCTTCACATTCATGACCTTATGCATAATTCTTTATTTAATTGTAAAAATAATAGGAAATAAATGTATATGATTTAACCCATTCCTCTATCTTTAAGCATTTTTATGCATGAGCGACCTGTATAGATCCAGATCAGCCGGCACATCTGTGCAGTCTTATCAGGATCTGCACTGGTCACATTTTGGTCAGAAATAACCTAAGTTAACGAATCTTACAGCCAACAGTTCAGATCCTGATCAGATGGCATGGATGTGCTGGCTGATCTGGATCTACACTGTTCACCCGCGCACTAAAAGTGACACTGTGTCTATTGAGGAAAGGGTTAAACAGAATGACAAAACAGTGAAAGTAAATAATCGCATGCTTAATGGCCTAATTCTGAAATGAGAATTACTGATACATGTTTAATTTTTATTTAAATACTTATGTTCTTATGGCACTTTTATCCCCAAAAGCGGCACTTAGGTCTGGCACCGTTTAATAAGTGGACCCCACTTATTATTACATAATAAAAGTTTCAAGAGTTAAAGAAATGCAAATTTTATAGATTTTGTCTTATTAATATTTTCTATATGTTGTTGGTAAAAATTTAAGTTTATCAAACTTCTTAATTTTTGACAGACTAAGTAAATTATCTGTGGAACTAATATTGCAATTAATATACAAAGAAATTTCCTTTTGTTACTTTTATGGTTTTATCAGCTTGGCTGCAAAATGACAGGTATTTGATTAAGTGTCAAGCCACAGACTGATTAGGGTTTTGGGGGTTTTATTTTTGCTTATTTGTTACATAGAATTTTATTTGTTGTTTAAGAAAACCTTTATTTTTTTATAGAATAATTTTGTAGAATTTAGTCAGTGTTTATATAACATAAGCATGAAAAGTAGGAAAATCAACATAGAAATTTGTAACTTCATTTTAAGTCTTCAGAAAAAAATATTGAACTATTACTTGGACAATTATATTGGGATAATATGGAATTTTAAAATACTGGATACATAAAGAAAAAGAACTATTTGCTGTGTTGTATTTGACTTAATAAAGTATTTATGGAAAGTACTGCTGTTGCCCTCTGCTAAGTAACTGGCAGAGTGGACCCCGGGACTGAGTGAATGTTAAAGAGGTGTTAGACACATGTGCATTGAGCGAATTAATTTCCCAACTTCCCGGTCAGCCTCTTATGCTGAAGTAGACCCATTGTAGACCCCTGACAAACAACAACAACAATCTCTCTCACTTCATTCCGGTCTCAGGTCACTTATAGACTTTTGCATGCATGCAGAGACAATGCAGAAGTTTTTTTTCTTGTATGTTTTTTTTTATTTAATTGGTGAGCAGGTCCATGACTTCTCCCTAAACTAGAAACCTCTCTGTTCTCACAACCTAAGCTATTCCCAGCCTAGCTACTCAATGGAATAAGGCTATTATCTATAGGTGAACAATGTAGATCCAGAACAACTAACACAGCTGTGCCATCTTGTCAGGATCTACACTTCACTTTTTGATTCAATAGATAATTTCTAAGATTTTAAAAGTGTAGATCCAGAACAGATAGCGAGGATATGTTATATTTGTTAATATTACACCTTTTTTATCATACATTATAAAGCATAGGCAAACATTTCAAATTTTGTTGCCAGCAGACAGCAAATATATATATTCATGCATCAACTTTGTCTTTTCACACTTTTTAAACACCTTAATTCTTTTTCAGGGCAACAAGAATGAGAACTTGTAGAGTTTTATGATGGGGATATGGAAACTTCTATTTCGACACATCAGGGTCTATATACACATCACCCAAAAAGAAATCCAGTATGTCAAAACATCTTACAACTGTCGAGATGGACTGTGTTGTACAACAGATTTGATTATTATCAAAACATAAAGTGAATGTCGATACGCTGATTTATCCTGTGAAAGTATTTTGTTTTAAGTCTTGAGAAAGTGAAAAATTTGAAATTAACAAAGCATTTTTGAAGATACAATGTACTGGATAAAATTTAAAAAATTTGTGAAGTTGTCAAGAGTATTTCCACAAGCCAGCATCCAGTGGAGCCTTGTACATCAAACAGTCTAAAGCATTATTATTATGCACACATCAAGGCATATTCTCCATTCAGCAAGAAACTACTTAATTTAAGCTACTGATTGAAGACTCCTCTAAAGAATACTACTTCCCAAGCAGGACAGGAACCTCACAGTCTTTCACTAAAACATAGTTGCCAGCAAAAATAAAGCAAGAATTCTGTCTCAAGCAAAATGTTTGTGTTTCACATACATGTCAGTCAGCACTTTCCTGTAATGTCTCCTCATCAAAGCAGCAACCGTTAAGGAACCTAAGATCCAGATTTGCGAGTTTAGCAGCAAACAGCAAGTCTTCATCCAATGGCAATCAGCAGCTAATGAATCGTCTTTGAAACATTTTAAAGACACTAGATCCAGATCAGCCGGAACATTCTGTGCAATCTTATCAGGATCTGCACTAGTCGCATTCTTGTCAGAAATAACCTAATGAATCAAAAAGCGAACAGTTTAGATCCTGATCAGACGGCACATATGTGCTGGCTGATCTGGATCTAAACTGTTCGCCCAAGCAATAAAGGTGTATCTATTGAGGAAAGGGTTAACCCTGTGCATTTACTTCATAGATACAACTTTGTACTATGTACTTTCAATGTTTTTTGCTTGATTATTCAAAGAATAGGACTGTGACTCTCTAGGCAACCTGCAATGCTATAAGCAAGGTATTTCTGATTTGATGACATGTACTTCTCTGTTGTGTTTGTGATATTAAAATATTTTTTTTCTAACTACTGTTTGTATTGTTATTTTCTATATCACGATTGAATATGAAACAAATTTAAATCTATATGTAATCCTGATGTTTTTACAACACCTTTTATTATATATATTGAAAAGCTAATTCAGATGCAGCAAATTTGTCCCCATCTTACATAAACCTGAACATAATTCAGGAAAGAAATAAAAACAAGGAATTAACAGATTATATCTAGTGGCCATCAGTGTAGATCCACATCAGCCTGCACATCTGTGCCATCTGTTAAGAATCCACACTGATTCATTCTTGGTCAGAAATAACCTTATGGGACGAGAAGCGACTAGTTTGTATCCTAGCTGATTAACCACAGCGATCTGTGCCCCACAGACCCAGATCTGCCTGTACATTCGTGAAGTCAGGAAGTCTTATTGGTCAGTTATAAACTTATAGATGTAGACATGGGCTTGTCAAGAATAATCTTATAAATCTAGAAGCATTGAGTGAAACCCCAATCAGACTCAATTATGTGTCAGTGTAGATCTAGATTAGCATGCACATCCATGCCGACTGAGAAGGATCCTCGTACTGTTCCATTTTTTGGTCAAAAATAACCTTTGTGACACGAAAGCGACTAGTTTATTTCCTAGCTCATCAAGCAACACAGATGGGAGTCCACTGTAGATCCAGGTCTGCCTGTGCTTTGTGCAGTCTGATCAGGATTTACACCATCCATTTATTGATTGGTCAGGAATAAAACTTTATCTAGACAAATCTTGGTCAAGAATTATCTTGTGAATTTTTAAAAGCATCTAGAAAAGCCCCAATCAATCTCATTGCAGCTAGTGTAGATCCAGATCAGCATGCACATACTTGCTGTCTGATAAGGATCCACATACTGCTCCATTGTTTTTGGCTAAAAATAACGCAATGAGATGAAATGCGACTATTGTGCATACCCTAGCTGACCAAGCTGCAAGGAAGTCAAAAACATGTCGTAGATCCAGATTATTCTGTACTTTAGTGCTGTCTGATCAGAATTTGCACCATCCACATTTAGTCAATAATAACCTTATTAAACTAGAGAGGGCTTGCATAGATCCTGATAAGACCGATGTGCTTGTTGTCTTGATCACTTTCAGGTCAAAATTAACCTTAATATATTAAGCGAATGGTGCAGGATGTGTCGAATCTCCGCAAAATTCACCCGATTTAAAAATGTCGGGTACCAATAAGGTTCGGTAAATTAAATCTTTACCTTCTTCTCCAGTATTAACTGATTTCGGGGAATAGACTTTAATAATAATCATAAGGGATATAGTTAACGAAATTTCAATCTTGAACTCGGTACGTTTCGTCCTACGACCTTTTTAAAAACCAATACAGATTGCCTTATATGCAAGTGTTATTTTCGTAGACTTGTTTCGATTTTCATATTAGATATGACAAATAAACAGTAGACATTCATTGAGAAATGGCAATTGTTTGGATGTATTCGAGAAATGGCCATTATTAAGTTTTGTTTTGATGAATTAACGCTTCACGGTGCGCATGCGTATTGAGATCTCACGGTTTCACGGTGCGCATGCGCAATGACATGAGCGGTTTCACGGTGCGCATGCGCTGTAGTATCACGGTTCACGATTCACGGTCCACGCTTCACGTTACACGCTGCGCGAGCGTTATCGTTCGTCGCAAGGTTTCTCACGCAAAATCGGGGAACCGAATCGCAGGCTTAGCTGTAACCAGTTTGTAAAAATAATCGACTTTAAGTTTGTATCATTTGATGTACGTATCCTTGTATGCATTTTCGTTTACTAAGTTCGAGAATATAATTTCGCCTCTAATTTCTATCCATTCCCTGAGACTAATATTGAGTTGTTAAACAAGCCTTTATTTTGTTGGATAGTTTTTTTTTCGCCACAGACCTGTGGCAGGTATCACCTGCTTGAAATGATTAGTTCGATAACCAACTATCCGCTAGCTAACAACACCTGTTTTGGATGAACCAATTAGCTAACGTCTTGTTGGATTATCCAATGTGATGTAAACAGCATCTCTTATGTTAACCAATAAAATAAGAGAAATGATGATGAGAGAAAAATATTTAAAGCAAAATTTGATGTTTTCAAAACGTTTCTTGCGTATCCGCTCACTGAAACTCCGTTAACATGTCGCAGTTTGCTGACAAAAGAAATTCGAATAATCAAGTCGTAAAATCGACTGCAAGATTTGGGAAAAAGAAGGAAATATCTTTTACCCCATTTAATGGAAGTTTATATGTGCACGTGAGTGATGTAAAGCAGTGTCACACCCGACGGAAAATTTGATATTACAAAATCAAAATGCGTTTCTTTTTCCATGAGCGAGGCTCTGGAACTTAGGAAATTACTGGAGGAGACCGAGAGATATCACTCAGTCTTTTTTGCAGTTCCGGATAAGCATCACCATCAGGTATCTTTATTTTCAATCTTTATCGAAGACATTGCTGATTATAGCACATGTTAAAAATATATCTAGGAATTTACTGTTATAATTTGTAAAAGTACAAACAATATCACTTGTATTTATTTTGTTACAGGCAACTTCACCTCAAACACCTCAAACACCGCAAAGGAAAACACCACACACACGTTGAGAGGCAAGTGTAAGTATTTACTCTTTCATCTTTTGAACTTATTTCAGTTGAAAGTGTCTAGTTATTGTAACCCTACAATGAGGAATTATATGCATATCAATTCGTTTAATCGTTTGAGAATACTTTTTTTTCAAATTTGTTATAATCTGGTAGCTCATTATCTCAGGAAAAGATAAACAAGTGATTGATACATATAAAACTTTAATTGAAATAGATATGGAATAGTATTTTTTATTATTGGTTTGAACTATGCAATGGAAATACTTTGATGAAAGTAAAATAATCACCAAAATACAGTACAGTACATGTATGATGTATATACTAGTTAACTTTAAATGTTACGCATTTTCTTATATTACAGCCTTTAACAAGTGTCGCTTGGGGCAATACGTCCTTCGTGGTTACCAACCAGATGGAGGGGAATGCCACCCCATCTAACTGGCAGGTAATATCTAAATCCCACAAAGTTCGGTATTCTCTCCTGTAGTATCTGTTAATCATCCAAAACCATTATTTATGTTAGTAGTTGAGGTCAGCTTTTAATTACTGTTTGGAATAGTTACTTATAACGTTCATTTAATCATTTTATCTCTAATTGAAAATGAATCGTTTGCTTACAAATCATATGGTTTATTAAAATACTGTTTCAGGTGCTGAGTCAGACGGGAAAAGATGTAGGGGGCGAGGAGATATTCTTCGCCGTGCCGGTGAGTTACAAATGAGAGACGAGTTGGTTCTTCTTTTTTATTCAAGTTTTTAAAGAAAGATATAAATACAAAATAATACACTAAGAAATAATTTACAGAACCAATATGTCTCTAATTTTGCATTCCTAATATACTAGACAGCTACATTATGTAACTGTTTATTTTCGTTGTTTTCAGATTACCATGTCCCAGTAAAGCAGCAGTTTCAGTTTTATGTAGAATTAAAATTCTACTAAATTCTAAACAGAGTTCAGGCTTTGTTTTATTTTGTAATGCCCATAGGGCAGCGAGCTAATGCCATCATCTAATAGATATCTTTTGTCATCAAAGCAGGATAACCCTACTTTATTTTTAGCTCACCTGAGCACTAGTGCTCATGGTGAGCTTTTAGGATCGCCCTGTGTCCGTCGTGCGTCGTGCGTCGTGCGTCGTCCGTCGTGCGTCGTGCGTCGTCAATTTTTGCTTTAAACAACATCTCCTCTTAAACCCCTGGGCCAAAGTTGATGAAACTTGCCACAAATGTTCCTTGCATGAAGCTCTTCCAAAGTTGTTCAAAGAAATTAATTCCATGCAGAACTCTGGTTGCCATGGCAACCGAAAGAAAAAACTTTAAAAATCTTCTTGTCTGAAACCACAAGGCCTAGAGCTTAGATATTTGGCATTTAGCATCCTCTAGTAGAACTCTACAAAGATTGTTCAAATTATTTCCCTGGGGTCAAAATTGGCCCCGCCCCAGGGGTCACTTCATTTTATATAGACTTATATAGGAAAAACTTTAAAAATCTTCTTGTCTGAAACCACAAGGCCTAGAGCTTAGATATTTGGCATTTAGCATCCTCTAGTGGAACTCTACAAAGATTGTTCAAATTATTTCCCTGGGGTCAAAATAGGCCCCGCCCCAGGGGTCACTTCATTTTATATAGACTTATATAGGAAAAACTTTAAAAATCTTCTTGTCTGAAACCACAAGGCCTAGAGCTTAGATATTTGGCATTTAGCATCCTCTAGTGGAACTCTACAAAGATTGTTCAAATTATTTCCCTTGGGTCAAAATTGGCCCCGCCCCAGGGGTCACTTCATTTTACATAGACTTATATAGGAAAAACTTTAAAAATCTTCTTGTCTGAAACCACAAGGCCTAGAAACCACAAGGCCTAGAGCTTAGATATTTGGCATTTAGCACCCTCTAGTGGAACTCTACAATTATTGTTCAAATTATTTCCCTGGGGTAAAAATTGGCCCCGCCCCAGGGGTCACTTCATTTTATAAAGACTTATATAGGAAAAACTTGAATTCTGTTTTTAACCTTTGATTGTCTACAGTTATTAACCAGATTTTTACACAGCCATTATACCATCTTAAAATTCAATCTTTCCTGAACAATTCATTCACTGGTTGTTCAGGGATAAAATTTGAAACAAAAATTTTAGTAGCAGAGTGAAAATTTCAAGTGTCAAAATTTCAATAGTTCTACCTGTCTTCAGCTATATTAAGATGTATTAGGATGCACTATCAAGTTCATTGCTCCAGTTGCTGGTCAAATGACCTACTGAACTTTCCTGCTTCAAGATCTGTGTTTTGCAATATTAAGAACTTTGCTCTGGAAGTTTTTATAAGGTAAATTTTGACATCTATGGATACTGACCAAATAAACATTCTTAATACTTTATAGCACTGAATATCAGGCTTTTCTAAATATTTTATTTAAATTCATAAGTAAAACAACAAAAACAACAACAAATTTGTAGCACTTTCTCAAAATGTTCAGACTATATTAACCCTTTCGTCCATAGACACAACTTTTTGCTTGGGGGAACAGTGTAGATCCAGATCAGCCGGCACATCCGAACCATCTGATCAGGAGCTGCACTGTTGGCTTTTTGATTCATTAGGTTATATATGACTAAAATGGGACCAGTGCAGATCCTGATCAGATGGCATGAATTGTCAAAATCGAATATTTCTACCTGTCTTCAGCTATATTTAGGTATGATGTTTACCACATATAGTTATATAGGAAAAACATGAAAAATCATTTTTCTCCAAAACAAATAGGACTAGATCTTAGATATTTGGTGCTGAGTATTGTGTAGAGACCCTTTATCAACTTTGTTTAAAAGTTGGCCCTGGGGTCAAAATTGTCCCCGTCCCAGGGGCCCTTAATATGTGAAAAAGGCAAACTTTTAAAATCTTTCTACTTGAAATCTCAATGCTTAAAGCTTAGATATTTGGTATGTAGCATTGTCTAGTGGATGTCTACCAAGTCTGTTTAAATTATGTCCCCTGGGCCAAAATTGGACACGCCCCAGGGTTCTCTTCATTTACATTGATTTATATTGGAAACATGAAAAATCATTTTTCTCGGAAACTAATAGGACTAGACCTTAGATATTTGATGTTGAGTATTGTGAAGAGACCCTTTACCAACATTGTTTAAATGTTGACCCTGGGGTCAATATTGGCCTCGCCCCAGGGGCCCTTAATATGTAAAAAAGGCAATTTTTAAAAATCTTCTTACTGGAAACCTCAATGCCTTAAGCTTAGATATTTGGTATGTAGCATTGTCTAGTGGATATCTACCAAGTTTGTTCAAATTATGTCCCCTGGGCCAAGATTGGCTACGCCCCAGGGTTCGCTTAGTTTGCATTGATTTATATTGAAAAACATAAATAATCATTTTTCTCTGAAACTAATGTGACTAGACCTTAGATATTTCATGTTGAGTATTGTAATTAACTAAGAGACCCTTTACCAGCATTATTTAAATGTAGGCCCTGGGGTAAAGCTGAAAGTACTTTTGTACTCAGGTGAGCAATACAGGGCCATGATGGCCCTCTTGTTTCTAAATACATGTTATGATTGTAACTTCTTAAAGAATGCATTTGTGATGGTAGAGAAGATTCTTTAAACAATACATCTTTATAATCTTGTAATCTGAGTTTTTTTTTACAACATTTTTTGAAATACCTTTCGCGCGTTTTTCTTCTTTGTTTTCACAAATGAATGCATACATTTTAGATCGTAACCCGCAATATTCAGAGATACATTTCTCATTTGTTTCACTCTTCATTTTCCCCATAACTTTTTTATTGACATTACTAAAAAGAAAATGATCTTTAGGGAAATCTGAAGTGTCAAACAAATTAGAATAGTGATACATATCTTTAAACAAATCATTGGTTTCACAATAGAACAGACAACTATCAGTGTCTGTCATTTGAAGTTGTACCTTTTCACCATACAATAACTTTAAATGATTGTAATAAAAATCATACATAGTGCATTTCGATAAATCTAAAACAGTCATTCCAATGTAAATTGGTTTATTAAGTTTAACTTTGACTCTTCTGAGTTCCACTCCAACGAGATCTTCAGAAAAAATCCTGTGAAGTTTGTACGTAGACTTTGCGGCAAGCTTTTGAAGACGTTTCTCGGTATGCACCAATTCCACCGACCTATGTTTTCTTAAAATTTCCATGGTTTTTCCTAAAACAAAGATCAATCATTAGTAATTATAATTATTCTATATTTAAAAGTATGAATAGTATGATAAAGATTTGTACGAATGGTATAAGTATGCGTGGTACAAGTACGAAATGTGATAGAGCGGAAAAATAAGATACCAGTCTACCTATTTTTGCAACTTCCTTTATAGGGTGAAATCAAGTAAGTGTTTTTCTTTCAATCTCTGATAAACGATAACACCATCAATTTTGGTAATTTGTTTCTAATTTTGTTGGTGTAAATCATTTTATGCACATTTGGTCTATATGTATATTACGATAGATTTAACTATTTACCTTTTGAACCGTATGTTAATGAATCAAATTCTTGATTACACATAGAGGAGATAAATATTTTTTAATATAACTTACCAAAGACAGAATTATTCATCAGTTTGAAGAAATTCTTTTCAAAGGTTGATCTAGCCTTTTGTCTCATATTTGTGTTGAACTCCACATATGGTTTCATGAAAGCTTCTTGTTGAAATTCTAGTATTCTGTGAATTTTTTTCAGTTTCAATCCAAGTTGAAGGTATAACTGTGAATTATTGTAGTGAAGAACATAATTTTCTTTGTTTTCAAGAGTGGTAAGTAATTTTTCAGTTTTTGCTGTGGGTGGGAGTGCATCTGTTTTGTTGTGTAACTTTTTCAAAACTTTTTTAGCATAGAAAGATAGATTATCATTAGGAATAAATTTTCATTCAGGAGCAAGTGGGAAATCATTATGACTATCATGTAAATTATCCGGATATTCCAAGTCCACTTCCAAGATATATCCCTTAGATGCATCCTCTGGAATTTTTCTTATATCAAAACAATCAAATCTTCAGGATTTAAAAATGTAAAAAAACCTGTTGGTAATTTTTGTGACATGCTAAAACCATACAAATTGTTAACATCATAATATGCCAGAAAGGATGTTGGATGTGAAGGGTCATAGTGATCTAAATGCGGATTATTTGCTTTTCTATATCTGTTAGAAATTTGACTGATCCCTCCACGAATTCCTTTTTCATTGAATAAAACCTGCTCTATATCGGTCAAAAGTTCCAAGGTTACCCCGGTCATTTTTAACATAGCTTGCCAACTTAATCCAGGACTCGTGTAAAAATGGCAGGGGTCAAGATCATAACATGTTTCGAGACATATCACGAAAATTTTCAAATACATCTGCTTATAATAATACATCTGTTTTTAAATAGAGATCATGGTAGTCTCCAAGATTTTGCAACTTGCATGTTTTGAATACATGCTTAGCATGATTGTAATTTCTTCAGAGATAGTATCCCCGGTTAAAGTGGAATAAAAATGGTTAATTGGTGGTAGTTGACCCTCTTCGAATTTTTCCCAAGAAGTCATGTATTCATAGGGGTAAACTCCCATTCTTAGTAACAATTCAGTATGCTCTTGAACTTCACCATTAAAATGTTTGAATGGTTGTGTACTACCCTGGGATAAATTGTCTACCAGGGTTTCTAAGGAAGAGGGTAAAAATCCCAAAGAATCTATAAATCTGAGATTACCAATGCTAAAACTGATGTATTTTTCTATAGTTTGGGGTATGCAATTGATTCTGTGATTTTTGAATGAACCAATGCTTTGACATAACAAATGAGCATCAAAATTTTTAAGATTGTGAAAGATGACAGGAATAAAGGTGACTTGTTTTGCTTGCAAATTACAGTTTGTATGAGCAGCACCTATATATTTTCCGGGTTCTAGGGTGCACCAACCTCACACTTGCCCCAAACAGGTTCTCGTATCACAAAACAAGTACAAATTGTCTTGGTGAAATAACTCCAACCCACCTATCAGCTCAACAATGTTGCATGCAAAAGCATACAAACATATAAACATAAGAATTAATCGCATTGTAAAGCCAAAGGGCGGGTACTCAATGATCTTTCCGAGACCAGAGCACCTGGAGTAAAATCAGCAAGAACATGATGACAGGGATACAAGAAACAAATCGAGCTTCTAGGTTCTTTAAAGAAAAGATTTCCCCATAAACCTTCATAAACTCTTACACCCCTGCCACCGTCGTGCAACCAAAGAGGTAAGCATAATGATCAACTGTAGATGGGTTAATCACCAGGCCTGCAGAGCGCTGTAAAATATCATGTTGGTAACCTTTCTTTTTAAATTTACAGATGGTTTTTACGAATAACTGGGAGAAATTACTATCGCCTTTTATCTTCTTAAGTTTATAAATTAAATCTCCATAAAAAACTGGCTGTGAAATTCCTTGTTGCAATAGTGATTTTAAACTGCAGCTGTATTTATGAATTAGATCTGGATATCGGCGATAAAACTTGCAAAAGGTTTTCCTTAATTTGTGATACCGATAACCTTGTTTTAAAAGTTTTTCTGTAATGCAAAGATGAAATAATAACAACGCAGAATGCTATACTCTACTCTTTTATTTTTGAAGAAACTACATAGGAACTACGTATAAATTAACGTAAACATGACAGTGATGTGCACATTTGGTTGTAGACATCTCCGTTTTGCACACACTCGGGAAAAGCAAGCGAAATGGTTTCAGAAACGAAAAAGTCATTAGCCCATTTGTTATAAGTATCAAACATATCGACGAAGTCAGTTAAGGTAGTTCCAAGCATTCTCTTGTGTAAGTACAGTATACAATAGAGTCCACATACTGTTGACTCATTGCTTTGAATCTGTTTGTCACTAAAGTAAAGAGTTTTAGAGTGTTTATTTAACCATCGTGAAATGTAGGCGCTGTTCTTCTTCGGGGGTCGACCGTAACTGTCAAAAAATTCAACATATCCACGTGCGTTGCTATAGAAAGCGCACCAGTGTTTACCAGGTCCAGCATATGAATCCGTATTCACAATAACACCGAAAGGGTAAGTCAGTTTGCTCTCTGGGAGTCGGTCAGCCGCAAACACACCGACTACACTGGCTTTAAGTAGGGGATCACACGCTATACAACACTCTAACTGGCTCGTATTCATTACGGAAAGATAATATCTCTTTCTTTGTTGATTTCGAAATAACCAGGTCCTTCGCTGTAAACAAGACAGCTCATGGGTTCTGAAAGTAAAAGAATAAACTATGGAAAGCGTCGTAGTACACTTCAAAGCAAAATGTTCATTTACAGAAAAAAGGCAGACAAATATATAAACCTATATTAACAATATACAATTTTCCTGTATATGATAAATCAATGAAAAGCAACTTACCCGTCAGTCCGGTTTTGAACTGCACCTCCAGTCTGACATTGCCGTTCTACAGCAGAGACAAGTACTCTCCATGATGGGAGAAGTCCGGCTCCAACTGGAAGGCGAAAAGACTGGAGCCGCTTATAAAGTGATTTCTGTCTAGGGCGTTTCCTTCGTCGTATCTTCATTTTCCTGCGCTCAGTAGCAAATTCTTGTATGCGCGCATTATCGCCGTTCCGCCCGCCGCTGTAAAGTCTGTTTTCAGTGGATTACCCCCTACCGGAAGACCGTCGCAGTACAGGGCAATATGCTGAATACCACAGTTTTCGAAATTGAATGGATTCGTAGTATAATCCCCGTTGATGGCTTTACTTTTCACAAACCCAATTATCACTTTATCGGGTCTTCGTCCTTGGAACAGATTTTCCCAGTTAAAGGACGTGCTTCCTGTAGCGATGCTCTGAGAACGACATTCGACCTTCGTGAACGGATAAAGCGCGTTTTGCTTTTCCAGTATTTGCGAATGACCGTAGATAACGGCGGGATTCAGTCTGATCTTTTTAGCCAGTATGTAAATGTCCTCGATATCGATCGCAAAGTCGGTGCCATTATCAGCAGCCAGCAAGGCGAAATTGGTGGGATTCCTGTACAACTTGATTTTGACATCGACTTGGTTCAGCAGAAAGCGCGACATGGAAAATAAGTCGTGAAAAATCGGTCCCTGAAGATCTAGCGAATTTGATGTCGCTATAAGCTTAGCTCTTTCAAAAAGCCCATTGTTTGTACTAGAAGGATCAGTAACACCCGGTGAATCGGGGTCATCCTGAATCCACACCTGTGTCTGTCGTTGAGACGACTGAGCGTCCTGCCCGTAATTCAGTAAAGTCTGAATGTAGGCTCGATAAGGGTTGTAGTTACAGGTAATGCTGGCCTTGTTTTGCAGTGTGACTTCAGTTGCGGAAAACAAAGTCTGCATAAACAAGTTGGCGGGTCCTACCTTTTCTGCCGTGAAAGCAGTGCCGCCAGATTTTGTCACTTTAAGTTTGACATATAGCTGCGAATTTTTCATGTCCAGGTAATCCATAGAATTCTGCCCGCTAATCCGGAATTCGAACGGGCTGTCAGCGGATATGGTTGACAGAGGCCGCACTTCTTCGTAGTACACATCATTCACGCTCGTTTGAGTAGAAGGTAAATCGAACAATGCCAGTTCAGACACGAGTCCCTCTCTGAATTGATCCTCATTAAAAACTGACATTTTTCCTTTAATTAATTTCGAAAATGTCGCGTTTGCGTTTCACTGTTCCAATCTTCGTTCTACTATAATGCTTTATATTTTTCTGCCCACTACCACGCTGTTTTTTCTGATCTCCACCGCGTTGTCGTTTATGTCCTTTCTTCGATTTTCCTGAGTATTTCCTTTTGACACCTCTTCTTCGGTGACTTTTACCTTTCTGAATCATATCTGCGATTTCAGCAGGATTTATGGCTTCTCTCTCTAATTCCGATCTCGCTTGAGCGGTGGTTTGTTCTGCAGGTAAAACGGCTTAAATAGGGTACTGTTTGTTACCGGTAGCTTTTGATTGCTCCACCGATATCACGTGCAATCTTCTTCCCGCTCCTGATTGGTTCAATGAAGTTTGTCCGGAGCTCACACGATCAAAAAATTCTACCCACTTCTGAGGGTTTGGCACATACAACTTCATTTCTTCATAGAAAAGGATACGGCTTAATGTGAAGCGTCAGACACACTGGCTGTTCAATTTCTGTCGCAAAACTATCGTCTTCTCCCTTTATATATATTTCTAACTCTCGAATCTCGCGTTTTTTGACCGGCACATAAAACGGGTTGTCGAAAATATAGTCCCACTCTGCCTTTTTGTTCTTCTCCAGACGTCGAAGGAGGGGCCGTTCTTCCCCGTGCACAATACTTTCGTTACAAAGATCCGAATATATATAAATGCCGTCCTCTGCTTTCGATTTTCCTTTTTCTGTCGCGTGAAAATGCACCAGGGCAACTTTCCATACTCCGGGTAGAAACAAAGGTAACTTTAGATGTACTTTAAACTTGTAAGTCTGATAATTGTCGAAGAAAGTCCCACT
Source organism: Corbicula japonica (assembly GCA_038501625.1). NCBI lineage: Eukaryota > Metazoa > Mollusca > Bivalvia > Venerida > Cyrenidae > Corbicula > Corbicula japonica. Next base: position 685,620 of record JAZAYU010000168.1, read on the forward strand.
TTCATCACTTTTCACTTAAATGTATCTATCCATAGCTGTTTACCCCCGCTTAGTTCGCAATATCTTTGACATCATCCGCATCGACCCAACTGTTAAATGCTTCGGGAAATCCTTGCCATTTCACCAAATACTGTAGTTTTTTGTTTCTTCTCCTTTTCTTGATATCGCGTTCTTTGAACCACAGACTGTTTTCATCCTTGTCTACTTTCTGCAATTCGTTTGCGTACATCATACCCTTTATTTCATCACCTTTCAAGTCTTTCAACTTATACATGGGAATGCCTTGTTTAAGCAACCTGCTCGACACTCTGAACACTTCGCTGGTGTATTGCTCCTGATAAGCTCTACGAAACGGTTGTTTAGTAAAACTAATGCGTACTAAATCTCCAATTTTGTATTTAAAAGTAGGTTGAGTCGTCACTTTTCGTTTCTTTTTCAAATACATGAAAGCCCACACGTCCGCCTCGTTACCTTTATTGATTTGATTAGGCGTTAAACTGTTCAGACTGCGATGAGGCGTGTTGTTGTAATTAGCTACAATATCATCCAGACGATCGATGTAACGATAAGATCTCCTCTGACGCATCATTCTGTACAAAGCCGTCTTAATGGTGCGTTGCACACGCTCCACGTAATTGGCCTTTGCCGGGTTCTGCGTAGTGAAAAAGTATATTCCTTCGTCTTTCATGAGCTTTTTAAACCACTGATTAACATATTCCGAACCCCGATCAGCCCTGATTTTTTTCGGTTTTTGATCTCTCAGCACTTCCTTCATGGCTGTTAGGACCGCCTTCGCAGTTTTATTTTCCAGCGGTTTGACCCATATTTTCCTGGAAAAAAATATCGATAGCAAAAGACAGATACCGGACTCCGTCGTTTTCTTTCGCCAGATTTGCCATAGAAAGCAAATCGACGTCCCATTGTTCGTTGATCGAGGTCACTCGAACGTTACTCGTCCTAAAACGATGTCGAATCGGTTTCTGCAGGGCATATGCATCTTGATTACTCAGCCATTGACTCACGAAATCGATTGTAAACACTCCAGGATATTTTTCATTTAACATTTCATGTAACTTCTGCGGTCCTGCAGCTGGATTTTTCGCGTCAAAGTAATATCGTTCTAATACATTTTCCTTATCTGCTTTATCCATTTTGCGCAATTATTTGTCTCGCAAATTATCATCTATATTATTAAAAACAACTTTAACACACATGCTTAAAATCCATATGCAAAATTCTACGTTTGACGAGATCGAAGCAGTCAACACAAATATACCCATCGGGTATGTATAAGCTTAAACAAAAAACATCCTCAAGAAAGAAAACGTAACATAGTTTAATTCGATTACATTTAAAACGCTTTGTTTTCTTAACTGTTTTCTGCTTAAGGGCCTTCCACACTCCTCCCAATTCTATTCATCGATAAAAAGAAAATTATTAAAATCTCAAGAACGGCAAAATGCTGTTAAATGAAACTTTGCACAAGTGTATGTTATTAATGTATCTTTATTTTACAGATGGTAAGACATATTAGAAAAGTAAAGAAAAATAGCAGGATCTAAAAATTCCCTCAACTTCTATTTGCATAAATTCACAAAAACTAAAGAACACAAAACATCATTTTAAATTCCCACATGAGTAATATGATACTGACAACAATTTATTGTGTCCTCATGATTTACTTATGTAAACTTTACGAGATATTAGTAAAAGTGTGTTTGACCTTCAATTTCCTGGTCGCGTAAACGGATGACAATCACTGATTTCTCTTTTAATAGTTGAACGTTTTTTACAAAGTACACAACATTTTCTTGTCAGTATCATTGCACTCACGAAGACATTTAAAGTTATGTTCTGCATCGCCTAGTTTTTGTGAATTTATGTAAATAGATTTCAAGGAATTTTTAGGTCTAGCTTTGTTTCTTTACTTTTCTAAGTTGTCTTTTTGTATGCAAAATAAAGATACATTAGTAACCTTCATTTGTGCAAAGTTTCATTGAATGTCATTTTGTATTTACTGAGATTTGATGATTTTTATTTTACCGATGAATAGAATTGGGAGGAGTGTGGCGATGCCTTAAACATTGCTTTGGAAAAGTATATGATATCCCTAACTGTACAAGTCGGTTCCTGAGTCATAAATGGCAAAGAAAGGTAATTAGCCTAAATACAGTATGTGTTGACGAAGCGTGAATATCTCTGATATAACTGTGATGATTGCTCACCCCACTTCCACACTACTTTCATAAATGAAAGGTCCATGATGAATAACCCTAAGTATAGCTGATAATCACTGAACTTGGTACTTTCTTTCTCTAAACTTGCCTTAGAAAAGGTGAACAAACAACTGTGTTATAAACTATAGATGCATTAGATGCATTGGATGCTATCTATGACGCCAAAAGGTACCAGAAATCTATGGTCTACGCCTCAACATCACAAACAAGAACACTAAAGCCATGATTCTTCTTCTGTGTTATGTCATTAAGCCAGTAAATGTGATAAGCTTATCTCTTCAATTCTCAAACATCAATTTCATGGATGTGAAGAAAAACAGAAGGCTGCCTTTAATGAGCTGGATGAAATTGTTAGGAAACAAGCCAATGGTGATACACTTTACCTCTACAAGTGCCAAGAGTTGTCCGACGTGATTGATATAGAAGGAGAAGAATGAGAGGTGAATGTCATCCAGACCCTGGCGCATTCATTCAGAACATTGCCATCCCATTCATCCATAGCCTAAAGAGGGAAATATGTGATGCCTTTGTTTGCTATCCGGTCATTAAGGCATTCAGAGCTTTGGACCCTGGGTACCTCCCAGCAACAGCAGCAGAGCTCATTGACCATGGAAATGTCTGTTCAAGATATTTATTTGAGAATACTTTCTTTCGCAGTCTTTCAACAAAAAAAAAATACATGCAATTATGTGGTCAGGTTAAATAAACATAGATAACCTTTTGTTGATACTGCTACAAATAAAGGATCCTTTTCATTTTTAGCTCACCTGAGCCTTAGGCTCATGGTGAGCTATTGTGACCGGACTTTGTCCGGCGTCCGTCAACAATTTCTTTAAACAACATCTCCTCTGAAACCACTTGATAGATTTCAACCAAATTCGTCCTGAAGCATCCTGGCACTGATGTCTAAAAAGTTGTCCAAATTCTGACCATAGGATCAAGGTCAAAGGTTCTGCTGCTTAAAATAGAAATTCAGTCTCTGCTCAATTTCTTGAGTTTGCTTTTGCCTACTGACTCCAAACTTGGTGTATTGAAAGCTTTGCTACCCAGGTGTCTGTGATCAAGGTTAAGGTCACTGTTGCTAAAAATATACTGAACAAAAAAGAAAACTTACCGGTTGTTAAAAGCAAATATTTGCTTATTCATGTTTTCTATTACTTTAATTTTAAGATCCTACAGTATCCTGTTTCTACGAAACATTAAATCTGGACTTTTTAATTTTCGCTTTCAACTTTATACGTGCAAGGAGTTAGAAAACAGGATTGAAGGTTATAAAGCTGTAATTGGAAACCAGTCTCAAATCTCAAGCATCTGATTGGCTGAAATGGCGAGATTTGAGACTGGTTTTCATGCTCAGTTTTATAACCTTGGGCACAAATTATGCGAGAAGATCCTCATGTTGAGTCAACGTCAGTACAGGAGTAATCAAAGACAAGTTGAAGAAAAGTCTACCATAGATTGTTATGACCATTTTAGTGACAAGTTAGATAGGATGAGATTAACGCGACAACAACAATATATAAACGACCTTGTGTAACAACTTAACGGCCTTCATGTGCGAGAACCGACAACATGTGCTGTTATCAATCGACATTTCCAGAGACATTAAATTGGTTGTAGTTTGATAAATATCATAGTTTGATAAAGAATCGTTAAAATATATTGTTTTCAAAATATCCTTTTCTGTTATTTAATGCTTTATTTATATACCCAATATCGTACCAATTACCATACATAACCCAAACAAAAACATTGTCACTTCATTACTTAAATCCTTATTGCAACAAAAAAACTTGAAGACCAAATAGCCATGCAGCCGATTGCGCGTAGTTATTTAATAATAAATGCCTTTATCGCATGTGCCTTTATCGCATGAGCAAACACTGTATATCCAGATCAGCTAGTATATCTGTGCCGTCTGATCAGGATTCACACTTTTCGCTTTTTGTTCAGAAATAGTCTAATAAATCAATAGATCCACACTGTTCGCCATTGCGATATACGAGTAAATTTGGAGGAAAGGGTTAAATTTTAAGAAATGAGCACCACTATTTTATGTTTTTATGGTCATATTTTATGTTTTTATGCCAGACAAATTTTATGTGTATTAGATCTGCTTTCCAAACTTTTAAGTATTGCATCGATACTTTATTGTAACTAGAAACACTATCGCATAGGTAACTTATCTATACCCTTCTCACAGTTAGGCATTATTATTGTATTAATAATGTAATGTATTTATTAGAAAGTGATAAAATCCTAGGAAATTTCAGTGTCATTCATACCTTTGGCTATGTTAATGACATTTTGTAAATTTCCATAATCATAATTATGGAATATCTAGAATTTATTTTTTCAGATTAAGGCTATTCCACTGGCATAGATCGAGTTTGAAAAACCATAACGAATCTGTGAATCAAAGAAACCCCATACAGACAAAAACCTCTGCTGTAAATGATCCTATTTCAACAGATCCGTCCTTATTACTATCGGATTTAAGAAAGCGTGTCCCTAATACACTTGTGTTTACTGTTCTCGAGCCAGCGAAAAATAGGTCTAGTAGAGATCATACCTTGCCACGAAACTTCAATCTTTTGTACAAAAAGAACCCCGAAAATTCAGCATTGTCAGAAAATGACTTGCTCACACTGTAATCAAACATTCGATACTTTATCATCTACAGTAGAATAAAACCGTGACCTTGAGAGAATTACCCGAAACCAGTCGTGGACTGTGACACACCGAGCTGAATGAATAACTAGTTCAAACTTTCATAAAGCATGCCGTACTTCTATGGTTAAGCCTTCTGTGTCTCTTATTAAAAGAATAGTCCATTGGAACACTTAATTCAGTTGCAACATGCTGGGGGTAATAGTCAAGAAATCTTTGGACCAGTATAAGGATTTGTCTTTTGGAAAGCATACGAATATCATCTTCTCGAAGTGTGGTTTCCAAATTGGAAACAATTATCCATTTCTTGGTGCTACTCCAGATAGCATTGTTCAGTATGGCTGTTGAGGCAAAGGTTCAGTAGAAAACAAACTGAAATATTCACTACAAAGAAGAAAATTCAGCATTTCCAAAAAATGACATGCGCATTGATATTTAAGAGGTTCTGCACTCTTTCGAGTATCCATTCAAAGCAGAACTGCAGCAACAGAATGAACTGTTCTTAGGGTATACAATCAGGTGAAAGACCATAATTATAAGTCTGGCAATAACCCAAGGTCTAACATATATGAAAAAGAGTTTGATGACCTGTTTGGTAACAAGCCAAACAGAAAGCCAGTTGTTTTAATGAGTACAGATGTAGAAGGTAAGAAAGAAGATGAAAACATGTCAGCAATATAACAGAAAGTCTGAATAAAAATATTCAGTTTTGCCTGAAGGGCACAGGGGACAGTTTCCGAGGCTTCCGCCAGAGTCTGGGACCCCGTGCAAGCTTACATTGACCGAAAATAAAAACTTTGCACAGCTAAAATTGTGTTGTTGTAAGTAGGGATAGAACGGGAATTTCGCGGCCATCTTGCGCCGCCGGCGCTGGTGTTTCGCGGCCATATTGTGACGTCGGCAACGTCGGTTCCGGAGTTTCGCGGCCATCTTGCGCGGCCATCTTGCGCCGTCGGCGCCGGATAGCGGACAAAAGATGGCGACTGTATCAAGACGGCGCCCTCCATAGCGGCCATCTTGCGCCGTCGGCGCCGGATAGTGGACACAAGATGGCGACGGTATCAAGACGACGCCCTCCATATAGAGCGGGACAAGATGACAGCCTCCATATAGAGCGGTTACAACCCAATAACGAGTCCGCCATTTTGTTACTCGGCAGCTGTGGCAGGTGGGTTTTTTGCGAACAAATGTATCGGTGTTGTCATGGAAATATTCGAGCTAGTTATTTATATTAGAGATCTGCGACCCTATCTGTATTGACGCTTTTTTCCCTATTCATGATTGAATCTTGTTTACGTGATCAGCTAGATACTGTTGTTGTCCGTCCTTTTTAGATATTTTTAATCAAATGATATGGTTTGATCTTCCTAAACCCACGTGATAGTAGTTTAGGAGTGTTGTTGGTGAAAACATTTATTTTGGTGAAAACATTTATTTTGGTATAGACCTACATATATGAACGGCGAAGTTTACAGTTCATTGAATTTGAAATTGCAATGTCTTAGACAAAGTAGCGAAAAGCATACAATGTGACAGTCTATTATTTGCGTTAAACGACAGGGCTGTGTTCTGTCCTAAAATATATTCGGGATTCTGTTTAAACAAAGTCCGACTCCGAGGCCTATTGTAAATTGCGACTACTTCACGTTGAAGACGTGAACCATTTAGGAAACACGTAATATATCATCAGAAAGAACCCCCATTACACTAACACATAAAAAGTCAGTTATTTACCATGTTGTATTACAAAATTTGATGAGAGCATTAATCTACTTCAAATCTGATGGTATTAAAGCACCCCTAACCCTACGTAGTTTCTGTATAACTATTTTCCTTGACTTTTGTAAGCGTTAACAAGACATTTGCTAAACGCAGGTGATGTGAATTCATATTTTGTTCTCAATCAAAATGTAAATGGGAAGAGCATGCTGAGTGGATCAGAACAATGGGAGTGAAATTAACAATTCTAAGCAGTCAGAAGTTCAATTCAGCTATTCATCTGAGTGATGAAAGAGTCGCCTATTGACTAAAGGGTTATTATCAACTGGACGCACTGAAGCAGAGTCATGAAACAAAGGGTGTTAGTTTCAGACAACAGCTGTTCACCACCACAGAAGCCCTTCTGTTCATTCCTTTCTAAAACTTCTTGGGAAGAGGACAGCTGACCATTCTGATTTATTTTTGGAATAACTAAAAGCAGGTATGATTTATTTCTTAACATATGACAAATTAGAATCATTTTTAGCTCGACTATTCGAAGAATATGTCGAGCTATTGTACTCACTTGGGCGTCGGCGTCGGCGTCGGCGTCGCCGTCGGCGTCCCGCTTTGGTTAAAGTTTACGTGCAACCTACCTATATCTTAAAAACTACTATAGCTACAGCTTTCAAACTTGGCACACTTGTTCATCATCATGTCCTGAGTGTGTTTGCCAAGAACCATAACTCTAACTTTCATTTTGATCAAATTATGGCCCTTTTTTGACTTAAAATTTCAGGTTAAAGTTTGCGTGCAAGCTACTGTACAAACTCATAACTTCAATACTACCTATACTACAGCTTTAAAACTTGGCACACTTGTTCATCATCATGTCCCGTGTGTGTATGCCAAGAACCATAACTCTAACTTTCATTTTGATCAAATTATGGCCCTTTTTCGACTTAGAATTTCAGGTTAAAGTTTGCGTGCAAGCTACTGTACATACTCATAACTTCAATACTACTTATACTACAGCTTTGAAACATTCAACACTTGTTAATCATCATATCCCAAGTGTGTATGCCAAGAACCATAACTCTAACTTTCATTTTTATCAAATTATGCCCCTTTTTCGACTTAGAATTTCAGGTTAAAGTTTGCGTGCAAGCTACTGTACAAATCCATAACTTCCATACTACTCATACTACAGCTTTGAAACTTTCAACACTTCTTCATCATCATAATTCAAGTTTGTCTGCCAAGAACCATACTTCTAATTTTCATTTTGTACAAATTATGGCCCTTTTTCGACATAGAATTTCAGGTTAAAGTTTGCGTGCAAGCTAGTTACTTTCATACTTCTTTTACTATAGCTTTGAAACTTAAGACACTTGTTTACCATCATGACCCTGACTATTTATTCCAAGATCCATAACTCTTTCTTTCATGATAATCAAATTATGGCCCTTTTTCGACTTAGAATTTCAGGTAAAAGTTTGTGTGCAAGCTACTGTACAAACCCATAACTTCCATACTACTTATACTATAGCTTTGAAACTTTCAACACTTGTTCATCATCATAATTCAAGTTTGTATGCCAAGAACCATAACTCTAATTTCCATTTTGTTTAAATTATGGCCCTTTTTTGACTTAGAATTTCAGGTTAAAGTTTGCGTGCAAGGTAGTTAATTAAATACTTCTTGTACTATAGCTTTGAAACTTAACACACTTGTTTACCATCATGACCCTGACTATGTGTGCAAAGAACCATAACTCTTTCTTTAATTTTTAATCAAATTATGGCCCTTTTTCGACTTAGAATTTCAGGTTAAAGTTTGCGTGCTAGATAGTTACTTTCATACTTCTCGTACTATAGCTTTGAAACTTAAGACACTTGTTTACCATCATGACCCTGACTATGTATGCCAAGAACCATAACTCTTTCTTTCATTTTTAATCAAATTATGCCCCTTTTTTGACTTAGAATTTCAGGTTAAAGTTTGCGTGCAAGCTAGTTACTTTCATACTTCTTGTACTATAGCTTTGAAACTTATCCATCATCATGACCCTGACTATGTATGCCAAGAACCATAACTTTGATTTTTTTCAAATAACTGCCCTTTTTAGACTTAAAAATTAAGGTTTAAAACTTTGTATACCTTTATTTTATCTTACATCAGGTTTATTTTCAAAGGCCCATAACTCATCCTTGCTTTTTTATATTTGATTTTTGCCCTTTTCACTTGAAATTAGAATTAAGACTTATAAATAATTGTTAAAGGTTCAATGTTAGTGTTTTTCATATGTAATGCTATAGAAAATGTTTAAAACAGACGTACTTAACATACTTTGGTTGAAAGTGTTGAGTAATTGTGGGGTGGGTGGGGGCATAGACTATACTATACTATACTATACTATATTTAAAATTAAAAAAGTATTCCCTAAGAAATTAGTTTAGGGTTCAAACACAACAAAGACAGTTAGTCAAATGAACTTTTACGTCTGGAAACATCAACAATCATGTAAAGTTACAACTTTTGAAACTGAAGCACCATGAAAATGCTAAAAAGGTTTTGACAACCTAAACAATATTTTAGAAAATGCAGAGAGAGAGAGAGAGAGAGAGAGAGAGAGAGAGAGAGAGAGAGAGAGAGAGAGAGAGAGAGAGAGAGTATGCTATTCACTGAACTGTGATTCAGAATGAAAATGTAAAACCAAATGAGTATTTGTACAAATAACTTACTAATTAGAACTGAGAAATCACAATGATTTGCATAGGTTAACCCGAATGATTACTATTAAAGAATATGTACATACTGAAACAATATTTGAATGTAGGTATGTAAATCTTGATTCTAAAATGCTACATGTACCTTTAACATGATAGTAAGCTTTAGAGAAACTTCTTTTAAACAAGCACATAATATGGTTACTACTGTTTCATTAAATACGCTTAAATCATTTTGTTTGCATTCAAATGAGATTGTAATTTTCATCGCACACACTTCTTTACCTTGATAATTTGTTCTACCCGTTAAATCGATTGATTTGAATTTATCATAATGCTTACAGTTATCTTTTGAAGATGACCAGTCCACTTTTATTACCAATGAATGATTATGGTCTTTAAATTTTGTCGACTGCAGTCTCTCACCTGCCGATAATATCTTTTGAACAAGCAATAAGGTTATGTTAATTTATACCACTTTACTGTTAAATGGTTTGATGTTGACCAGCTATTTCTTTTGTTGACAAGTGGTTAAACTCGTGGATGTTGAAAATGAAACACTTTGAATTTCAATTCAATGCTAGCAAAGGTGTATTACATTCCAATACATGAAATTCAAATGGACATTATTTTAAAAGCAGATGTTGAACAAAATCACTTCAAGATTTGGTAAAATTGAATAGCATTTCATTCGAACAAGACATCCCGAAACATTTTCCCCCTTAAATTCAAACAGACAAAAACATGTTGTAATAACTTTTATTTTTTAAAATAGTACTTAAGTTTGTATGAAAACAAAAACAACAAAGTAATCACAGTATTATATACAAGCTATTTGAGCAAAATGTTACTTAAAACATAAAGAGAACAATAAAAATAATTCATCAGAATTACGTTTTAAAACCAAAATTAAAACCATCAACCTTTCTGAAATTAAATATTGCCACTATTTTTTAACACAGAATATTATTAATCTAAACATTTCTCTTCATGTAAAAAGATTGTAATGATGAAAACAAAAACAACAAAGTAGTCACAGTATCATTTACAGATGTTACTTACAACATAAAGAGAACTATAAAACAAATAAATCAGAATCTCATTTTAAAACCAAAATTAAAAATCATCAATCTTTCTGAAATTAAAATAATGCCACTATGTTTTAATATATGTTAATAAATAAGTGATTTGATATTGGCCCTGTTATTTGTCCGAGGTCAGTCGTATTGGCCCGAGGCCGAAGGCCGAGGGCTAATACGACTGACCCGAGGACAAATAACAGGGCCAATATCAAATCAATTATTTATTGACAATTTTATTAAATTACCACAATTACTTACAAGTTATAACACTACTCTCGCTTCACTTTGTAATTAATTGAGCACTTTCATTAATTTAATTATTACGTCACGATGCAAATTCATACGTCATTTGAGAGATATGTGACGTAATTTGACGAATGTTTACTATTTTTAAACTTTAAAACAGTGCCATTTGTTTATTTTGTTTTAAGTTTTTATTCAATGGACATGATGGTTATTTGCTGAACATTGAATGCTAGAAGTGATTCTCATGGTATGAGTCTGTAAATGCTATGATTTGAGAGTGTTTCATTCTTATACCTCTGCTGGAAGCTTCGTAAAACATCAAGCTTTATGCGAATTATAGAGAAAATGAATGGAAACTAAAAGTGTAAATGATTTTAAATCGGTTTATTTCACGGGTATGTACAATTTAATCTTATTTAATCAAGAAATAAGACGAAACCATGGATAACAACTATAAATATAACAGTACATTTTATCAGTTTGTTTGGAAATGCTACATTTTGTCATTTATATTGGTCATTACTTCTGTTCAACAAAATGTCAAACTGTCTACTGTGATTCCTGTGTGCTCTCAATATATATCAGAAAACTTTCTCTTACCCGACATAATCTTAATGTTAAAAGCACCTCAAAAATTATTAGCGAGTTAAAACAAAATGGCTGCCAATTCCTAGAGTTTCTTGCTAAAATCTTTATCACTTTTTCGGCCCTGTCTTATTATCCAATCAAATTGCTTCAGATGCGGGCTTTATATCTATAACACTTCTCGGCCCGGGGCCGAGAAAGTGATATAGATATTGGCCCTGTTATAAAGCAGGCTGTCGTGTTATTGAACGTGGCAGATGCTTTTTTATAGGGCTAATAACGTATAGTTATTTAATAACACTGAATAAAACTTTGACAGAATATTAATATCTAAACATTTCTCTTCATGTAAAAAGTTTATAATGATTAAAACAAAAAACAACAAAGTTATCACAGTATCATTTACAAGCTATTTGAACAAAAATGTTCTGATATTGGGTTTGACTATACATAATGTTTATAAATTTTTGATTAATAAATGAAATATGTGGAAAAGTACTAAGTCTGAACATTTTAAAACTCGTTTTCAAGTGAAGATTCTCAATTAACCGAAAGAGATTAATTAAAACAGAAGTAAATGACGTAAGTATTTCAATTAAGCAAATTTAAAGAGAAATGGAAGGGCGGAAGATAGAATGTACAACATCCCTTTTTTTCTTTTAACATCAACCTGATTTGTATGACTGTGTACTCATTTTCTTCAAACTGTTTGTTAACTTAGCTATAGAGCTAAAAAAAGGTGGAATATGCATATCAGGAATCGCCACATTCAGAAAAAACAGCCTCCCCACACAGTCAAGAAGAAGAGAGGTGGAGGGAGCATGGTTAATAAAATAATCAGTTTCAAAAAAGACACCACTAACAAGGTAATAAATTACATTCTCCATGACAACTGTTCAACCGAGACGTTATTAGTGGGTGGAGTGAAAAGATCATTTCACATCATACAGTTAGCAACTAACTACCTCCACCCCTAAACAAAACCAAAAAAGCTAATTCGACAAGAAATGGCAATCCACTTTTCCATTGGTTGAATGCTCTAACTTAGATCTGAAAGAAGGAATGGTGGTATATAAACACCTGTTGAGATCCTCTCCATACCACTATTAATTTTTGGTGTTAACAAAATGTCTTTTGTAGAGAAGCGTGATGCTAAAGGTGTGCCCACTAAGGCCACTAAACGATTTGGAATTCAAAAAGAGATATGTTTTACTCCATTTCGGGGTAAGACTTACGTCCATATCAGTGATATAGGACGTAATAAATGTGTATCGATGAGTGCAAAGGAGTTCTATGAATTAACTACAGTGATGGATGACTTAAATCGATACCATAACATGTTTCACCCATCGGTAAGTTTTTTTTTTGCAAGATTAATGTTTGATTAAATATCATTTTTATAATTAAACTTTCTGAAATGTAAACTGTTTATTTTATCTGTCAATGTATTTCACGTGATTGCATGTATTTAAAATGTACTAATATGTTTTAGATGATGTATGAGCCCTTAACACCGCCAAACGCGGCGGTCTCTTCATCTAACTTACTTCAGGGTATTAAAACCTCACAACTGATGACATCACAACACCTTCAGCAAACACCACAACATTGTGAGCAAACAACTCAACATTATCAAATTGTAGCACAACAGCAGCAGGTGAAAGACCATAATTATAAGTCTGGCAATAACCCAAGGTCTAACATATATGAAAAAGAGTTTGATGACCTGTTTGGTAACAAGCCAAACAGAAAGCCAGTTGTTTTAATGAGTACAGATGTAGAAGGTAAGAAAGAAGATGAAAACATGTCAGCAATGTAACAGAAAGTCTGACTCATCTTAATTAAGTCCTGGAACGTCTAAAAGAAAGTCAAATGAAGAAGATACCAGTAACATGTATGTTATGTTTTATCCGTATCTGTAAATCTATGAGACTATAATAAGGATTTAAAGATTATATTTCAGTATTATGTACGTTTTTTTATTTCTTTGTTCTAGGCCAAAGCGCTTCGAACAGTTGAAGCGCTTGAGAGCATCATGAAATGCGCTCTTACTAATGTGAAGGAGCTAAAGAGAGAACTCCTTCCAATAAAGGATGACTTTTAGTGTACAAAAACAATAAATAAATTGTGTATAAAACGTTAAACTCGCGTTATGTTCTGTGTGGCTAAACTACCTGTATAAGGTTGAATTCCTCTACGCAGGCTCATCAATGCAGCAAAATATAATTAACTTGATATTCTGTTACAAATTTAAGCTGTGATTACACTGTGTTGTGTTATCGAATGACCGTCTGTTTTATATAATAAAGTAACATTTGACCTTTTCAAGGTTGTTTTCGATATCTTAACTTTGATCTTCATTTTGCTCAATTTTCAGAAAAAAAGAAGAAACAGATAAAGCGTGGCACGGAGGATGTGTAAAACTTGTAAGTTGTGTTGTTAATAAAAGTGTAATCCTTTTTAAAGACTCTCTAAACAGTCTTAAGTACTAAATGTTTTAATAAAAGGAGTTGAGCCAAAAACCTGTAATAATATTTTAATTAGGAATTTTTTTCTAGCTTATTTTTTATAAGACTGTAGCTTTCTGACAGAGAATGTCGTTTAAGGCTGATTCATTACAAAAGTGACATTTTTATATATTTATAGATGCTATTAGGAATCATTTTTTCTACATTCCTTGGCATTGTACTTCAAGATCTTAAGGAATTGACTGAGTTTATAGTGTTGTCTCTAAATGCACCGTCACGTGCCTTGGTTAGAACAATTAGAAAACGTATAGTGAAATGGGTAATATTTTCTGGAAGAAGATGACGTATAGTGTCGTCGATTGTACGTTTTTTTTTTCCAGAAGACAAAACAGATATCCGACAAGAATTAGAAGAGCACCGGAAAGACTTCAGTATTAGATTAAATGTGCTTTATTCTTTTACTCATTATTACAATGCTAGGGTTAATAGAGACAGTGCATGCCAAGCTCGCGAGTGCGGTTGTATTTGTGTTTCTACGTGGCAATCTTTATTTTCTGTGATCAAACTCGCGAGAAGGCTTAGTTATCTTTTATTTGTTTATTTTTACAGCTATGTCCGATTCTGACACAGACAGTGTTGACACAATTCGGGAGCATGCGCTCCTGGAAGACGGGGAAGGAGGGGATTCCGGTCCGTGTAAGTTAGTAACTGAGGGATAATGCTCTTAGGAGAGTCCCCACCATAGGTGATTTTAGTGACCACTTTCATTTCCTCTGTGAATTTGCAAAGAAAATAATCTAATAATCTAAAATGGCTGTTAATCAGTTGATAAATATTTTAGTGGAGGCAAGGAATACATTCCAAACTATGAAAGAGCGCAATAGGCAGCTTGAACAACAGGTATGATTAAAAGTTTATCTGCAATACAGTGAACTGTCTAATAAATGTTTGAGTTCTAAATATTTCACTTTCAAATTGTATTCATGAAAGTTTAATTTTTGGATTTGCAATTGTTTATAGCTATCCAAGTTCATACAAGTTCATGTATCATCAATATTCAGATGCAGTTACTTCAAGCCAATCTGACAAGCTCACACACAGAGGCTTTTAATTTGCGCAAAAGAAATGAAGAGTTGAACAGCGAGCTGGTGAAGTTGAGAACAAAACACCAGGAAGCACTTGATAAAATTGTTGGCCAGGTAACAAGAAACAGTTTTCCCGTCCACTATGTAGACATTGAAAGAAATCACACGCAACAATACTTCTGGACAAAATGAGAATCATGATCGATTTCTTAACAGAAGACTCGAGAAGAACGAAATCAAACTGGAATGTTTGGTTTCGTACCTTTAATGGCAGAGAGCAGCTGCGATCACATCTGACACTTATCGTCTCAAGAGCTGGTTCATTTTCAGGTACAACGCAAGCTGGTGTATGTGTTGCTCAAAGTAATAATTTATTAACATTTCAATCGTAACGAGCTTAATGTATCGGGCAATAATCGTAATGAGCTTAATGTATCGGCGAAATACCGAATACCGAAAGGAGCGCGAATGATTGTTTACCTCGTTCTATGCAATTTATAACGGGATTTCTAGACACCAGATATGTAAAATATTTTTAGCGGAGAAGTGTTAGTCATGAAATTTATATCTGTTTTTTTTTCAAAGTCTTATTGTCTACGGTAATTTCTTTATATTATTAATTGGATATTTATAAATAAAATGGAACTGTTTTTATTTAAAACATTTCTCTCTATCTATGTATCTATCTATCTATATATGGAATGGAATAGGGTGTTCTTTTATAAAGGGAAGTGACAATATGTGTGACCAACCATCAATGAAAAAATCAAAAGCTGTATCTCCTACACCAAAGACGTGGACTAAATACAAAGGAGGGGTTGGGTATGTATTAATTGATGGTCTAACTCGTGGTGTAAACATTGCACCAACCAATTAAAGCCAATATATATGTATGTTTGTTGAAATTCATTGAGAAAGAAATATATTTTTGTAAAATTTGACCAATGAGCTTTAAACCTCATAATATATGTACATCAAAAATATAAAATCAAATGTCTATTACAATAACTTTACACTTTGACAGAATTTCACAAAAATCATTTCTAACCTGAATTCTTTGAAAATGTCTTCTTTCGTTGAGAAAAGAAATTATAAAAGTGAATTAAGTAAGGCTTCGGCTAAGTTTGGCAAAAATAAAGAAATTTCGATTACTCTTTTCAATGGAGGGACATACGTTCATATTTCGGATATGAAAATGTGCTTTAACAGCCCAGGTGGCAAATTTGATTATTCGAGATCGAAATCTCCTTTAACATGAAAGAGATTGAACAATTAAGAAAGATTGCTCCGAAGATTGGAATATTATCACAGCATATTTAATGACACACAGGTTTGAACAGAAAAATATACATGAAATAACGTGTTCATTTTTGATTTGAAAATTAAAGAAGTAGATTAGTCATTCCGTTTTTTTTTTAATTTGGAATGTCAATAGGCTAGTAAAAGATATCTCGTGTCATCAAAGCTTCTTGCCTAACTTTACTGATTTTCTCCAGATAAATTTCATGATTATGACTGCGAAATGTATTCATTTGCGAAACTAATCGAGTATCATTAAACAAAATATTTTTATTATGTTGTAGTCGTAAATCTTTTCTCACAACCACTTTTGCTATACCTTGCTCGTTTGTCTTTTTTCCATCACAATTTAAAAAGGGCACAGGGGACAGTTTCCGAGGCTTCCGCCAGAGTCTGGGACCCCGTGCAAGCTTACATTGACCGAAAATAAAAACTTTGCACAGCTAAAATTGTGTTGTTGTACTTTCTGTGTTGCAGGGGTCTAGCTTTTTACAAACCACAACCAACTGTTCCACAGAACCAGTCATTTGATCTACACAGGCATTTAAAGTCACCCCAAGTCCTGATTTTCCAATGCAAATTTGGCCGAAATTCTACATATTTGAGAGCCTGCAAAATATTTCCTGCAATGACTTTTCAAATAAAACCCCTTTCATGCTAATATTTTATGTGTCCCTAATCTCCCAAGCAGCTGGAAAGTGTCTCCCATCCGTCTCGATTTTTCAGCATTTGACATTGAAATACCTCACCCCCAAATTATTCTCAAATTCAGCCTGGCCGAATGCGTTTTCATCCGGCAACTGTTCAACTCAGAACATACAAAGCTAGCATCCATGCATTTGAGCCACTGTGATCAGATTTCACATTTCATATACTATACAATATTATAAAAGAATATGCCATCTATAATTCAAACAATGATTTTAATGCATTTTATTCACGGCTACACCAAATACTTAGAAAATCGACCGGGACCAAAGTGCGAAACTATCCCCTGCCCCTTTAAGATTTTTTGTCTTACCCTCAAATTGCATAAAAAGCTCTTCTTTTCTGAATTTCATCTATTCCTGACTCAACAAACAACTCTAAACATGTATTGCAAGCCAACCACGGTCAATAGCGCTAGTTTGACATATATATACATTTCAAAGGAAAATAACAAGAAAATTACCCGCCTGGGCACAAGTGCACTATATCCCTTTCACAAGTCACCAAGTGCACTATATCCCTTTCAAAACAAGGAAAACTCACTGATTCTTATTCAAACCGAGTCCAGATATTAAATTTCCATGTTTTCAAAGTCAACTTCCGCAGAATAAAAATATTCAGTTTTGCCTTAAGGGCGCAGGGGACAGTTTCCGAGGCTTCCGCCAGTCTGGGACCCCGTGCAAGCTTACATTGACCGAAAATAAAAACTTTGCACAGCTAAAATTGTGTTGTTGTACTTTCTGTGTTGCAGGGGTCTAGCTTTTTACAAACCACAACCAACTGTTCCACAGAACCAGTCATTTGATCTACACAGGCATTTAAAGTCACCCCAAGTCCTGATTTTCCAATGCAAATTTGGCCGAAATTCTACATATTTGAGAGCCTGCAAAATATTTCCTGCAATGACTTTTCAAATAAAACCCCTTTCATGCTAATATTTTATGTGTCCCTACTCTCCCAAGCAGCTGGAAAGTGTCTCCCATCCGTCTCGATTTTTCAGCATTTGACATTGAAATACCTCACCCCCAAATTATTCTCAAATTCAGCCTGGCCGAATGCGTTTTCATCCGGCAACTGTTCAACTCAGAACATACAAAGCTAGCATCCATGCATTTGAGCCACTGTGATCAGATTTCACATTTCATATACTATACAATATTATAAAAGAATATGCCATCTTTAATTCAAACAATGATTTTAATGCATTTTATTCACGGCTACCCTAAATACTTAGAAAATCGACGGGACCAAAGTGCGAAACTATCCCCTGCCCCTAAAGCATACAAATGCATTTTTCATTCCCCGAATGACCTATATTTATGTGCAAATCATTTTTTATCTATTTATAGAAAATCCGGGTAGCGAAAATTAAGTTATTTATAGAATTTATCACCGAAAAATGGACTTGCTTAATTAAATCGCTCCTTTTGTTTGTTCGCTGTTCAAATAACAAATATCGATTTTAAAGATCTGCCAACCACCGCTTGTAACGAGCTTGATTTTCACAAATATTTCTTTCAGTTTTTTCTTAAACCCACAAGGAAGATAACTTTGTTTTGCAACAATAGTTCAGCATCATCATCATTCTTTGTGTTTTAAGAATTTGATCTGCTTTTGTAGTTTGAAGGTAAACCCCGCGTTCCTGGACGTATCTGTGCAAAATGCGGAATATGGTGGCGGTTTAATATTTAGCATAATACTGATTTTGAAGTGAAAATTAAAAAATGTGCCCAACAAATTCTTTATATAATATACTCGTGGACAAAAGTCTTGTCCGGTCTACAAAAACTAAGATATCTTTATTGATTTTTATCACAAACTCATACATTTGGTATTGATGGAAAGAGGAAGTTTACCTGCATTTAAAGAATTTTGGAATTTGAGCCAAAGCTGCCGGTAGAATAATGTGTTGAAAATTGTCATTTTTGGATAAAGACATAAGTGATTGCATTGAGTGTGTCTTAAATTAATCCGCTTTTGTCTTATGCCCCTCCTGTCTTATGCTTATGCCCCTTTTGTCTTATGCTTATGCCAGTAGTATTATTAGAGCACCAGCTGCATTAATTCGTCCTAAGTCCTAAGCTCATTAATATTCAAAATGGCGGCTGTCCTTGACCTCGTTGACTTCTTTTGACATTGAAAGGTCGGGTGTACGTGACGTGTAATACCGCAGGAATGCGTAAACAAAGTAATCTATCATTTTTTATCTGATTGAAGTGTCAAACTGAATGAGCCCAGTTTCCTGTCTTCAAAGGGAATCACCAAACCACGAAGTAATCAATCTTTTTATTATGGTGTTTGTACGTTAAACCAGGTCATATATCCGCCATAATATCTACCCGGTAACGCAACTCAAAATACACGAGCCAATGAAATGTTAGAGGGAGGTAGTTATTTCATAAAATATTTTGTTTTGTAACGCTTTTTTGTCATTGCGCAGCACGTTTTGTTTGAGATTCTGAAAACATTTCTCGTACAGAGATGACACAAAGACACGTCGAGATGTCTAGCTTAAAAACGACCAGTTTGAAAGAAGTCACAAACCATCAAATAGTTTTGGATATAGACGAAAACTTTTCCATCATCGTAAAGCAATACAGACGCGAAGTGTACGTTTTGATACGCAGTGGTAGTAAATATTTGAAACTTCCTTTGAATATTTTTGAAGCTTTGTACAATTCTCAAATCAGTGTAGCTTATTCAAAAGCCATTCTGGATGGCATTACAGAAGGGTTATGTTGTTACTGCGGATTAAAATTCGTTTCGGAAGTAGAATGCCTCGAACACGAAAACAATGAACACGTCTGTAATAAGAAAGAGACTTACCGTTTTCATCAAAATGTTTTTGAGAGTGAAAGGTTCAATCCATGTTTCACCGACTGAGCATGTAGGCTGTCAATATGGACAAGACAGTTTTACCTCCCGAATTGTGCGTACGGATTTATGAGGATTTCGTGAAGAAGCCTTTAGTTTCCTTAGTTCATATAGTGGACTTTGAATTGTATGAGGTAGTTCTGTATACTATTTTGCCTCATAATTTTTATTTCGTTTTAAACAACAACGAGAATATAAGACAGTGGTTAAATGATGTAGCGACGTTTGAACAATTTAAATCTCTCGTTTGTAAAGTCATTGATAATGGAGATGTAATATAATATGCAACTGCGGCGATATTAAAGTACTCGGTGAACCTGTAAGAGGGTCGACGTGTCAGTGCATGCTTGCACTGGACATACGGCCTGCGGATAGGGTCAGCCGGTGTATCGCTGTTGTTGCTATTTATCATTACAATCGTTATATAACCCTAGCGACATTACCGTTTATTTGTTATTAACGGTAGCTATGTAATTAGATAAGGTTCAATATAAATACTGGGCGAGCAAAGCTCTCCAGAGTGCGGCAGTCCTACTAGGACCACGACGAGGGCTCCTTGCCGTAGCACACGTACACCTTGTTAGTGTTTCTCTATGCGGTAGCATAACGCTACAGGAGAATGTAACATTAATATCCATGCTGTAAATGTACGCGATTGGAGGGAATTCGTTGTTGGCAATATAAAGGTATATGACACTATACGACACTGGAGAACGGGAAGTGAACTTTCGTTTACGCATCGATGATCCTTTTTAAACCTCCAAGAAGATCGGTCAGATATGTGGCATCTGCTTCTTGAAAAGTAGACAGTTAGACTGTAAATTATAAAGATGTGCAAATGTTACAACGTTGTTTATGTTGCAAAACACCGACACCTACGCGTTCACCTTTTGTGCTTGATACACGGTCGAAACCCTTACTCACCCTAAGAATGACATGACATTTGTATGAGGTCATACGGGGACAAAGAGCGTGGGAACAAATTAAGGTGACGAAATACGATGAAATGTCAACTATTTATGATAAACTTTTGAAAAGCATGCTGACCTAGTAACCGCACCAGTTACGTCCACTACCTGTAAGATAACCTTAGCTGAACCCTTTACAAAAACTAGGACGATGTTAACTCGATGATAAGGAGATTTGGTTTTATTCACTATGAATGATCTAGTGCATTTTTTATATATTTCAGTTTACTTTAGGGTAAACGTTAATGTACTCATAGAAGCAAGTGTCTAACGTCTTAATAAAGAAATATATATATAGTGCAGTTAGTTTGTTCTATTTTATAGGTCAAATTAGCGTATAGCCCGCCGAAAGTCGATAGTTTATCAAGCGAGCTTACATCATAACCGCCATGTTTCAGCAGCTATCCTTTTTTTAAAAAAAAAAAGAAAAAAAAGGGAAAAAACACGTTATGAAATGATAGCTTTGATGCGATTAGTTAAACTTTCCTTTACTATGGTTATTAATAAGATCACTGATCCTTATAGACAGGTTAAGAATAAACAATCGTATTTTATAATGTGCTATTCATGAGTCTCGTGAGTTGTCGTTGAGTGCAATAAGACCAATCTTTTTTCTGCCTACACATGTACTTTTTTAAATAAGAAATAGGGCTTAATATTGTTCTGATTTCCTGTCCTGAATGGGTTCTGTAAGTCCTTTGTAATCAATAAAACGCTCACACAACCCATTCATGAGTCTCGTGAGTTGTCGTTGAGTGCAATAAGACCAATCTTTTTTCTGCCTACACATGTACTTTTTTAAAAAAGAAATAGGGCTTAATATTGTTCTGATTTCCTGTCCTGAATGGGTTCTGTAAGTCCTTTGTAATCAATAAAACGCTCACACAACCCTTCAGCGTGGTATGATGGAATGCTTGTGTGGGTTTGAGCTCCCTATATAAGATCCCGCTCAAGAAAGACATGTTAGAACACGCTTAAAAGATTTAGCTTTTACCAGAATCAAAAATATTATATTGTATTTGACAAGTATTTTAACATGGATAACAAAGTAGTTAATACAGTTTTGGAATTATTTGGTTCATCTACCAAATGGGGTCAGACAACAAACTCGATATTCACGGAGTATGTTTTAATCGAAAATAGAGAACTGAAGACGGAACTACAAAGATATAAGAAACTAGCAGAGACAAGAGATCAGGAGTTGTTAGATGAAGTCATCAGACTTCGTGAAATTAACAAACAGTTGAGGGCGAGTAAGTTTACGAGAAGGGCAACTTCAACCTTCGTTAACGCCGGAGCGTCTCAGTTTGAATATACGCCGACGCCTATTTTGAACGTCACGGGCGAAAACTCTCGACCTACTTCAACCTCCGTCAACGCCGGAGCGTCTCAGTTTGAATATACGGCGACGCCTATTTTGAACGTCACGGGCGAAAACTCTCGAACCACTTCAACCTCTATCAACGCCGGAGCGGCCCTGCTAGAATATACGCCGATGCCTATTTTGAACGTCACGGGCGAAAACTCTCGACCTACTTCAACCTCCGTCAGCGCCGGAGCAACACAGCTAGAATACACGCCGACGTCTATTTTGAACGTCACGGGCGAAAATTCTCGAACCACTTCAACCTCCGTCAGCGCCGGAGCGTCTCAGTTTGAATATACGCCGACGCCTATTCTAAGTAAGAACAGGGCTAGAAGCATTAGTTCGACACTAGAGTACATTCCAACGCCTATAAACAAGTTAAAAAGGCGTCGACAGGTTGATAATCAGTCAATCGAACGAGGCGGTAGCAATACCATTGCTGTGGTGACTAAACCGCTTTTCTCCACCACACCAGTCAGTACTACCCAGTACAAAAGGGAGAAAGGAAACAAAACACAGAAAGTACCCAAACCGAATGTTTCTTCAACAGAAAAAGGCCAGATCTACCGCCCGATAATACGAACACCATCTTTGTTCGATTCGTTTGTGGTTAACATCTCATCTGACGATGAACCAAGTTAAGGTATGTCATAGTAAATGTAGCGTTCAATGCTCACCGTGTTTTGGTTAAGTGTCTCTTCAATTACATTTTTCACAATCTGATGTTTATATTTAGTCTCCTTTACAAGCTAATCCGCAAATAACTTCTCGGTTTAAGTAAATAAAGAAAATTACTCAACACATGAGGTCCGTTTGAAAGACTGATCCTTCATAATTAAGGTAAATATTCTTTTTTATAAACCAGGGTTTAGAAAAGATTAAAATGATCAAACAACATTAAATATTTTTTAAACTTTTAATCTGGAACATAACATCGGAAAAATATATAATGCTAAGCATACTTCTACTGATACCAAAGTGATATTTAATCTTTGAAATGTTAAAAGCAAGGAAAGAAACCCAATTTTGTGAAATTGGTTTTATGTATCTAAAAGTAGAAGTATGCTTAGAAGTAAACTCTGTAAAAAATACAGATATTATGACAACCGTATGATAAACTTTTCAAAATATACAAATATCACAAGTATGCTTATACTTTTCAAAATATACAAATATCACAAGTATGCTTATACTTTAAATTCAGTGAATTGAAAAAAACAAACAAAAACAAAACAACAACAACAACTGTTAATTGATAAATGTATCATATATGAAAATGGAATGTCGTTGTAAGTACTTGATCAACATAAGAAATAGATTTGGTGAAAGTTAGATATAACTGTCTAAATGTAGTTGACTATGTAAAGTCAGTTAAATACAGAATATGAAAATGGAATGTCGTTGTAAGTACTTGATCAACATAAGCAAATAGAATTGGTGAAAATTAGATATAACTGTGTAAATGTAGTTTACTATGTAAAGTCAGTTAAATACAGAATATGAAAATGGAATGTCATTGTAAGTACTTGATCAACATAAGCAAATAGAATTGGTGAAAATTAGATATAACTGTCTAAATGTAGTTTACTTTGTAAAGTCGGTTAAATACAGAATAAGGAAAAAATACATTCAACTTTAACAAATCTACCCGTGTTAATGGATTATGATTAGCTACATGAAAATACTGATAACATGTAAAAAGTACCTGACATATCTAAAACCATTAAAATAAAAAATAAAAAAAAACGAGGTGACTCTTTTACTGTTACAATGGAAAAAATTAGGAAAAGGTCCTATAAACTTTTTATTCAACATAGAATTTAACATATTTCTACTTGAATCCAATGAAAGTAGAAAGGTTTGTAAACTTTTTGTGAAAGTTTTTTGGAAAATGATAGGCAATTCACATTTGTCAAGTAGAAATATGTTTTGAGCAAAATATACAAAGTAAAATGAAAATATATATATATATATATACATAACATGGTACTTAGTCAAATCAAAGTAAACATCATTGCTGTTTTTGTCAATGTGAACAATTCCATCAAATAACTTTCTGAATAACAAGTTCAAGATTTAAAGTAGTTGAAATAACATTATGTGATTTAAGGAAAATTAAATGAAGTACTTCAATCAGCTTAATACACTGTTTTGTTGTTATTATTTTGTTGTTAGAATGAACTATTCAAGTTAGCACATTTGAATTATATTACTGTTTTAAGAAAAGTAAAAAAGAAGCAGTAAAACTTATCTTTGAAAATATTGTGGCACCATGTTTAAAAAACTTTAAACATAAACATGTAACATTTTGCTTATTTAACAAGTATGACTGGCAATGTTAAGAGTTTATATCTGGTTCTACATCCAGTTGTGACTGACATACTCAACACAAATAATATTTGACTATTAATGTTAACATCCTATGTCTGGTTGTAACTTGTATATCCTGTTTTTAATTTAACTAATCAATTTATCGAGTTTGAATTATATTACTGTTTTAAGTAAAAACACAAAAACACCAATCAATATCTTTTGTTTTTTCAGGTAATCAACCAGAAGAAAAGATGGAACATGGAGTTTTCATACTGTATTACACAATCAAAAAAAGGTGATGTGGGATGAACAAAATAACAATTATTTTAACTAAAATGTATTACATATTCAATAAATTTTAAAACCCTTCAGACTTTGTCAATTGTTAGTCACATAGGATTGTGACACTTACTCACTTATAAACCGAAAAATAGATGTTATCCGGAATTCAGATTTTTTGGATTATTTTTCATGTTGGTATAAACAACTTTTATATTTAGACCTATTCAATTCTAATGGAAATGTTTATTTATACCAACAGATTAGCTTGGGAAAACCCATTTAAACTGTATTCCGGAGTAAGTCTACTTGTAGTTAATGCGCTTATACATCTGTATTCTGAAAACCTGCATAGGAAACTCTTCCAAAAGAGTAGAAGCTCTGTGTCTTCAATGAACATTTACCAATACAATTTTCATATAAAACATCTCCAAAGAAGGATAGAGGTAGAATCATAATAATTTCAAAAATATCATGTCTAACAATAACAAATATGCGCATTACAACCTGCTTTGGTAAGGAACAAGAAAAAAAAAAGATATTTTAACAAAAGTTGGTTGGATGTAGAAGCAATAATTTATAAAACAGAGGAGAAATGACTTTTCTGATATGATATGACTGCAAGAGTTACTTCCCATTTTATAGGTGAGTGTTCTAAGACCCTGTCCCTACATGGGTTTTATCCATTTGTGTAAATTATAATGTAAATCAAACATATAAAATCATATATCAAACACTTAAATTGACAAAAGCAAAAAAACAAACAAAACAAACAACCTGAGGCACTTGTCAAGATCAAGATCAAGATTTTCAACACTTAACTTGACTTCTAGTGCGTGTTGACACAGGTTTTTCAGGCGAGCTCATTTCCTGATGTCCATATGTATGGAGTTCAATGGGTTCTTCCCTAGAAGACCCAGTTGGGGGTTTTTCAGGCGAACTCAACTCCTGATGTCCTAATGTATGGTGTTCAATGGGTTCTTCAATAGATGATCGAGTTGCGGAAACATTAACACTGGATAGTTCAGTTTCATCCAAAATATGTCTTCTGGAGCATTCAAATTCAACACCTACATTGCCCATAGTTATTTTCTTTAATTCTATTAGTTTACATTTTAGGCAGATGGCTAAAATTATAGCTATTATTACACATAGAAGAGCACCTGCACCTGTACCGAATACTGAAAAACAAAAAGGAAAATGTATAAATATGGGTTAACTGTGCAATACATCAGATGTTTAATATAAGCACAAGGAAAGAGTGGTTTACAATTTTGTTGTGGTAGATTGATATACTACTAGTTCATAATTGTCTAAAGAAGAATCCCAACTTAAATCTGCTCCAATTGCTGTAAAGGGATAAGGTAATCATTGCTAGTTTGCATACTATTTCTTCTCAGAGAACTTTCTAAATTACACAATCCTGATTCAATCAAGTTTAATTGTTGCTGTGGAATATTGCATGTTCCAGTAAATATGGGATTTTCTAATTGGTGAAGTCTTTTTTTTTTATCGATTCATTAAATTTTTTATGGATAAATATAATTGCTATGGTAATTAAAGCACATGTAAAAAAAAAAAAGGAATATAAAATTATGTAATGGGGAAAGGTTTGATGATTAAAGCTAATGAAACTTGTGGAAAAGTATGAAGGCAAGGTTGACATACTAGCATCTGTGAGCTGACTTGGTAGAGAGGAGCTACTGGTAGTTAAC
Organism: Corbicula japonica; assembly: GCA_038501625.1. Classification (NCBI taxonomy): domain Eukaryota; kingdom Metazoa; phylum Mollusca; class Bivalvia; order Venerida; family Cyrenidae; genus Corbicula; species Corbicula japonica. The sequence continues at coordinate 711,942 of JAZAYU010000168.1, forward strand.
TGCTTTTCAGCAGTGGTTGACGCCTGCTGCTCTGCATGAACGGTTTTGGAGGTTGAACTGGTGACTGCAGTTTTACTGGAGGTTGAACTGGTGATTGCAGTTTTACTGGAGGTTGAACTTGTGACTGCAGTTTTACTGGAGGTTGAACTGGTGACTGCAGTTTTACTGGAGGTTGAACTGGTGACTGCAGTTTTACTGGAGGTTGAACTGGTGACTACAGTTTTACTGGAGGTTGAACTGGTGACTGCAGTTTTACTGGAGGTTGAACTGGTGACTGCAGTTTCACTGGAGGTTGAACTTGTGACTGCAGATGTTAGTTCACTAACCTGAAAGTAGTCATTTACTAAAATCTTTAAATGTAGCTACACTTGTGCATTAATGACTGAGCTAGTTGGGTGGGTATTAAATGTTTGAGCATAATTATTACAGACATGAGTCGACATAGTTTATTCAAACCTGGAGTGGAGGAAAGTGGTCTAGTGGTAGAATGCCGGACTCTAGACCTGGAGGTCCCTGGTTCGAGCCCCAGTGGGGTGAGACTTAGTCGGTACTTTCCACATTCCACAATTTCGGCGAAAGTACTGGTTGTTTCCAGGAAGCAGTCATCGAGCGGGATTAATCTAAGTTGCTAGAACTTGTTTCCCAATCGATGTAAAATAAATAAATAAGCTTAAAACTAAAAAATTTAAATGTTTTAACATGAACATATTAAGTCTTTGTCAGACTACTGCTTGTACAGTTCACTCAGCTACAACAATATATAATCAATACTGGTCCATCCTAACTCTCTCTCTCTCTAATAATCAGGTGTCATTAAGAGTATGAAAATATGCTACATAAGAAAACGCGACAGCAATAACCTATTAAATATTTACATTCAGCGAACATATACATAGTCTACATGGACATATATAGCTGGACTATATTACTTACATTACATGTCCAATTAGCAGAACCGGAGAAGAGGATAACACGATGGAATGAAGATGATTCGATGTATTGGCATCCATTTTCTACAGAGATATCAGGAATTATAACGTCAGTTACATTTGGGAAGGTGTCCAAACATAAAACGCTTTGCGTTATGTCACGAGTAAACTCTATCACAACAACGTTGCCGTAAGTTTTCCGACTTGTGTATATCCCTGGTTTAATATATTGACAGGTGATTCTTGCAGCACTTTCAATATTTGCACCACAGTAATGGTCCATATAAATCTTTTCACTTTCACAAGCGTAAAACAAGAATAAAAGTAAAACAAGGCGCGTCATTGTTCTAGATTTTCGTTTACACGAATGACCTCCCCTTAATGTGTTGCGTAACATAAAAACCTTTACCATACTGTTTACGTTAACCCTAAACGTAATGGAGTCAAAACGATCACTGATCAAAACGTATATCATACACGCACGTGGCAATTATCTTTCAGCAAATAAATTTGTGTAATTATCTTTGAATAAGATGACAGGTTTTGTTTTCTACCACGACAACAGCAACTTGAATTGTGACAAGTGTTAAAGTAACAAATAAAGTGCACAACAGCAGCTGAAAATTGCTTGTTTCCAAATTTATATACGTGAAGAATAAAAATCATTTAACTGTCTTCTAACGAAATGATAGGCTTCACGCCTATGAAGACAAACACCAGCTCCCGCAGGATCGTCGAAACGACCGGTTTCTAGTAACTGATGTATAACATCATGATTATGAATGAGTCCGCGATATAAATGTGGTCTTAATATATCACGTCCTCCAAAATGTTGGAACCAGTAATTCCAATTTTCCCTCGCTTTTCTCGCATCTCGCCTACTTAGAGACGATGACGGAAATACGCCTGGCAGAGGGATTATAAAGTGAGAGAGAAGTCTTTCTACTTCCGCTTCGCTCAACCAAAAGTAGTTTTCGGGAAGGCGAAACATTGAAACACTTGCATTATTTACAGCATAAGGACTGCGACAAAATGGGCATTTATCCATTTTCTGAAAACAATCCTTACACACATTATCTTTGCATTCACACTCATTCACGAAATAAATATCTTTTTCTTCTAAGCATATATCACAATTTTCCAACCAAATTTCTCTAAACATTTAAGATAATGCTACTTTGAATTGTTACATATTAGGTACAAAATGATATGATGTAGCACAAACGTTACACAAACGAAGTAAATACTTTCTTTTGACCTTCAAACGTCTCCATAGAAACTGAAGAATGGAAACGTGATAGTGAATTGATGTACTCTAAATATCAGATTCAGTTAGCAAACTTTTATCTGATTAAAATGACAAGTGTAAGAGTTTATTTCCCGCCTTCAAAAGGCCTATTCAGACACTCAGTCTTCTAGAAACCCGCAAAAATATGCTAACAAAGCAATTTTAAAAATTGCGAACGTGACCTGAAGCAGGTGTTCATCATAAACAAGCCCATTCATCATCTTTTTATCTGATCTGAATGACAGGTTGAAAAGCTTATTTCCTGACTTCAAAAGGCGTACTCAGACATCGTGTCACCTTGATAAACCGCAAAAATGCGCTAACAAAGAACATTGAAAATTGCGAACGTGACCTGAAGCAGGTGTTCATCATAAACAAGCCCATTCATCATCTTTTTATCTGATCTGAATGACAGGTTGAAAAGCTTATTTCCTGACTTCAAAAGGCGTACTCAGACATCGTGTCACCTTGATAAACCGCAAAAATGCGCTAACAAAGAACATTGAAAATTGCGAACGTGACCTGAAGCAGGTGTTCATCATAAACAAGCCCATTCATCATCTTTTTATCTGATCTGAATGACAGGTTGAAAAGCTTATTTCCTGACTTCAAAAGGCGTACTCAGACATCGTGTCTCCTTTACAAACCGCAGAAACGTGTCAAACGCCCACCTCTAGTTTTCTCGTTTTCTATATAAACTCGAGATTTAGTTCCGTACTTCATTGCAAAAACGCTTTGACGAAAGTTAGATTTGAATAAAAAACAAAATGGAACCTGCTTACGATAATGCGGGATTTTTAACTAAAGTTCGGGGTAGGTTTGGCTTTAGGAAAGACTTATCTTTAACTAAATGGAACGATCAAATATATGTTCATATAAGTGACAATACTAAGTGTTGGGAAACAAACAGTTTCGACAAATCAAAATCGAAAACTGTGTCAATGAAATGGAGTGATGCAAGTAATTTGAAGGCTCGCCTCAACGAGTTGGAACCTTTCGCTACTCAAATAGAGGCAGAGCTGGTAAGTTTTTTAAACCTTTTAAATATGAAGGTTAGAGTTTCTCTGCAAAAGTGTAACATATAGTGTTTCAGGTTTATGTTAAAATATTAAATAGTTATGATTTATTCTATTTAAAAATAGTTTGTGAAAATGTATCCAAACGCTAAAGCTTTCTTTTGAACTTTTTAGCAAGCCGGAGTATCAACTAACCAACAACAGCTTGATCTGAACGAGCCATTTGAGATTGAGCCAGTGCAAACTATACCGATCAATAACTACACTGTGAGATCGAATGTGAGACCGAAGAGCGTGGAAAAAGTGATATACCAAAGCCAAGGGAATCGCTATCAGCCTTATTGAAAAAGAAAATGGACATTAATCAATATACAGTTAAAGTGTTTCAACAGCAATTAGTGAAACATTTACACGCGATTGAATCAAAAACTGATGATTTACACGAACTCAGAGCGATACTTGAAATCTTAGAGGATAAATTATCAGAAACTCTCATACGCATATCGGTTCTAAAATTAGAAATTGCGGATTTGGAAAAGAAATTCGACGAACTTTTTTCTGAATAAAGGTATGCCTCTAACCGGATACAGTTATATAAACTATGATAATAACCATTTTATTTTTAACAGTTTTTTTAATGCAAACAAGGAGCGCCTTCCTCACGCGGATTGCGAAACATTGGATGTATATTATTTCGTGAGATTTGGGTGGAATTATTCAAACGTGTTAACGATAAGTCTTCCGAACGAATTAGAACGCATGGTGTCACGTTATAACCAGCACAATCATTGGTGGAGCGAATTATGTCACTTCACTCCTATTTTGACACGTACTGTGAATAGTGATTACGATTTCAGAACAGAATGACTCAAGCGCAGCTCGACTTAATAAATTTCTGTTTAAGCGAAGGAATAAAGATTGAATAGGGACAAAAAGGAATAAAGTACATCTTGACTGAAAATTTGATCGCTTCTGTTAAAAAGCAGGATAATGACACGTTAATAACTTTAAGAAGAGGCAAACAATATATTAAATTATCTGTGAAAGAATTTAATCTTCTATGTAGTTATCAAATAAGTTTAAGTTTTCTGACTGATATAGTCAATAATGAATAAAAAAACAAACATCTACTGTGCTACTTGTAAAAAGTGGATGATAGAACTTTATGTAATTAATCACTTAAAATGTAGGGATCATCTAAAGAGAAAAAAACGTGAAATAGCTGCCACGAGACGTAAAATTAAACAAAAAACGCCTGAAAAGTCTGAAGTCATCGACGAATTTAAACTCGAAGGCGATACTATTAGGAGTAACATTTTGGAAGGTTGTAGCGATGTCGAGCCGAGCCCTCCTTCTTCTCCGGATTTAGTCGAAAAGGTAAAACAGCGTTTATTTGAAAGGGAGAAAGAGGAAGAGGCTAAGAATGCTTGTCTATATCAATGTCCACAAAACGTTTTAGGCGCAATCGACTTAGATCCTTGGGATTTGGAGAGTTTACTGATGGATGATGAAAATGATGTTTCATCTACAATTAGAGCAACTACATCAGCAAAATCATTAGGTAATACGTCTTTGAATGAACACAATACTTCGGAAGACTTCCCGATGGAACTCTTAAGCGGCGTTTTTCCTCCCACGGTTACCTGCGATGATCCTCATGATAACCAAATATCGTTCTACAAATGTCCGATATGCAACCCCGAAAGCTATAAAGACTATGAAGATTGGTAAAGTTATGACAGTTAATTGTTAGATTTGAGTCGAGCACATAGTGCATGAACAAAATGGGATGTAATATTTTCGATCAACAGTTTGAGTCTAGGCATTACCTTTTTTTCGACGATCGTTTGACAGGAACGGAGCGGTATCGCTGCTGAACGATATATCGCCGGAATATCTGGAAATGTATAAACTTAAGCTGAATTGTAAAGATTGGCGAGAGACTGACCTGAAAACTCCAGTTTGGAAAACTCGGATTATAAAGATGGTTGATCAAGTGATAAAATTAGAAAGCAGATTTCTTCAAAATTGCTGTTGACGCTTTTACTGAATGAACTGTGAAAGGCATGTCTTGAAATTTTGTTGTACGATCAACAAGTGTTTGAATGATGCTTAAATATATGTTGCTATGTATTTAGATTATAAAGTTGTTTTATCATACAATGTCGTGTATTTTAAAATTAAACGTTGGCGTATCATAAAAATTGCTATGCGTATTTTAAACTGGTGTTGGGTTACATATATAACAAATAAAAAAAATAAAATAAAATAATAAAAAAAAAAGTTTGTATTTGATTTTTTGAATGCGTCCTTACCGAAAATATAAATACACCAGTCAGTCGACTTTGGTATCAGATTCATAACAGATGGATATGCACAGTGTAGTCAAACTCGAAGCTTGCTCTACAGCTCAAATAATAGGTGAGCCGTGATATTTACAAACATTTATTTCTTTTTTTATATCAGAAGTTTATACTTTAATATAACACATGAAATGAAACTGATACCATAGATGACTGATAATCGTATTTCTGTTTTTCTTACCTCTAGGTCCTAGTAATGTGGGGAAAAAGTAGTTTGGTATTTCAACTACTGCAGCATGCTGACGGAGTATTTACTAAGCCGGTGAAAGCCATTTTCTACTGTTTTGGCGTAGAACAGCCTCTATACAAGGACATGAGAAGAATTTTACCGACAATAACCTTCTTTGAAGGTCTACCCTCTAAAACCGATCTCGAAACGTGGTATTTGAACGAACCAGAACACAAGATCTTAGTTTTAGACGATCTCATGTTAGAGAGTAGCCACAACAAACTGATTACTTCTATATTTAGTAAATACGCTCATCATTTTGGGTTTACTTATATATTGATCTCCCAAAACGCGTTTTACCCCGGTCGTGAATTCCGGACAATCAGTTTGAACACACATTACTTTTTCTTGTTCCGAAATCGCAGAGACGAATTGCAAATTCAGACGTTAGGTAGACAAATTTTTCCTGGACAGACGAAATATTTTATGGACGCTTTTAGGAAAGCTACTGCGGAAAAGTATAAATATTTATTGGTCGATCTCTCCGCATTCCGATCCTACATATAAACTGCGAACAAACATTCTTCCGAGACAGTTAATGACGGTGTATCTACCCGAAAAGGAGACATGAATCAGTTAATTAAAAAAGAAGCGAACTTTTTGCGTTTTTTCATCGCTGCAACGTATAAACAGAGAAAACAATTAGTGAAAACGATAGAGAATTCGCAGTTAAGAGCAATCGTACAAATAGTGTACAACGTGCTAATGGGTACTCGTCCTATATCGCAGAAAGACAAAAAAGGAATTAACAAAACGAAAGAGTGTTATTCGAAGGTTTGTTTCCAAAGAGGTGTCATTTAAGGAAAGAAAAAAAAACTTCTGTAGAAATATTTCAGATACATTTTACCATTTATAAAAGTAATTCAGGACGAACTATCGAAAAAATGGCACAAGAATTAGTGCTGGTGCGTAAAGGTAAATACGAACACTTACTGAAACAAGCTGAGGATCAGCAAAAGCAACAAACAGGCAGGCAACAGCATGATGACCATGCGGAGGAACTAGAATCTCGTGATAAAAATAGAACAGAAGACGCGATAAAGCCCTCTGACGTAACAAAAACGATCAGGACAATAACAAAAAAGTCATTTCGATCAGATAATAAAAAAGATTGATTACTTCGTGGTTTGGTGATTCCCTTTGAAGACAGGAAACTGGGTTCATTCAGTTTGACACTTCAATCAGATAAAAAATGATAGATTACTTTGTTTACGCATTCCTGCGGTATTACACGTCACGTACACCCGACCTTTCAATGTCAAAAGAAGTCAACGAGGTCAAGGACAGCCGCCATTTTGAATATTAATGAGCTTAGGACTTAGGACGAATTAATGCAGCTGGTGCTCTAATAATACTACTTATGCCCCTTCTGTCTTATGCTTATGCCCCTTCTGTCTTATGCTTATGCCCCTTCTGTCTTACCTTATACCTTTCACTTGGTGGACTCGTTTTTTTTTTTGCTCACGTGATTTTGAAATGTACTTAGTATTTGTACATTCGTGTTTTTTTCTCATACTTTTGACATGCTAATAACATTATTAATCATTTACCTGTTAAACATTCTTTCCATTTTTTGAGCTCAATCTTGATTGATGTGAATATGTCATCTGGAAAACGGGTAGGTCATCAAATTATTTTGTAATAATACCACAACCAGCTTACTCACATATCTTTTCATAATGATGGTATCATATTTATTACAAGCCTATTTAGTTTTTATATAGATCATCCATCCATCCTGATCTTGATAAAACCTTAAAAGTACAAAGCAGTGGGAAATCATTTATAGGTTATGTATGTGGGGTAGCATCTCACAAACTATTTGTCACCATCACCCAATTTTAGTCACTCATTTACCCTCACGTTTGCATAACATTTTAATATAAATCATCTCCCACGCCCAAACAATGCTTCCTTTAAATAGACTACATCTGAGGAAGAAGCACCACACTTATACAAAGAAGCTAAAACAAACATGGGCCATTTCGCCAATTTATCGAATGGTTTTGTAACACTTTCGCCTACCTAGCTGATAGATGTTCAGTGAACGTCGGTCAACAGGTTACTCACCGGAGTTTCTAGGGTTTAAGGAATTATATTTCCTCATCGAGATCGACAAGTTATATCTAATTAATTGCTAAAGATTTTATTGCTTGGCAGTTTATGGAAAAGGTGATTGATTTCATCACGAGGATGGTCAGTCGCTCTTTTGTATAAAAACCGGGCTAAATTGTTAGTCCATCGCGCTGTTCTTTACTTTGCACAAGATTCCCAAGTTAGCGTCACGGGAGTGCAAAGCAAGACTTACGGAATAAGTCTTACAAAACTGTATCGAGTTTTGTTTTTATCTTATATACAGTGGAATAAACATTCTAGAAATTGTAAAATTACTTTGGATAATTTTAACAGCGTTTGAATGTTTGGCTGAATTATTTTGTAACTTGCAACGTTAAAAACCACTATACGATCACGTTGATTATTCTTGGATTGAACATTTATACGATTACAGCTTTTTGTTTGTAAAAGCTGTGTTTTGTAAAGAGAACTCATTACTTGGTTAAATTAATGAGCATATATTTGTCTACGATTTTGCTGTGAATTATAAAAATACTGGAACTGTAAAACGAGCTGTCGTTTGTAACTCCGAGAAGTCTAATCAGTTAACAAAGAACCAAACCCACCGACGCATAGGGGTACAGTTTGTTCGATTTGACAAGCCGATATATTAATTTCTTAGGGAGTAGAAACATGTTTGCGGAGAATGAACTTGCACGATTGCAAGACACAAACCGAACACAGGAAATCGAAAATCTAAGGCTAGAAGAACAAGCCAGACATTTAAAACAAGATCTTGAGGTGGAGAAAGAAAAAACGTAGAGAAATGAAAAGGAAATACGAGGATTTGAAAGAAGAAATTATTGAAAATAAAAAAAAATGTATGGAGTGGGCAGAGGGACAGGAGGAGGAAGAGGAGAGGGTAGAGAGCCAGGAAGGGGTAGAGAGAAGACAAAGCGATGATGAAGAAAGAGTGAATGATGAAAGAACTGACTCAGTATTAATTACTGGTGTGGAGATTCCTAACAAAAGAATCGTAAGGATACTGACAAGAGGTAAGCAAACATTTTTCATCTATAACAGAAGCTAAATGACAAATAATATTTATTTATACTTAAACATGGTGACAAAATATATCCAGTATGCTGTGATACTTTCATACAATCAACATGCTGAAAGTGTAATAAAAAATTAAGTGTCTTTAAGTAAGTTAAACATAATAACAAAACAATCTTGGCATCAACATCTTCAACAAAACTATTTAACATATTGTTATTTTTAAAACCATTGGTTAACCAACAACCTAGTCGACTTTAAATGGAGGGATTTCCATCCAGTATCCTTCGACACTTTCATATAGTCAACATATGTAAAAGTATAATAAAAGATAGCAAACGGTTAACATATTGTTTTGCTTTTCTTTTAAACAATATTTTTTTAAAAATTGGTTGACAAATATTATACACAATTTAAAATATTATAGTAAAGTATTCTTTAATTTAACATTTCGTTTTTCAGATAACAAGTGATGGAACACCTGCAAAAGAAATGGACACATGTGACCGTTTTTACTTATGTGCTTATTGCTTATTTATATTCCTTTGTTTACAATAACTTAAGTAAATGTATGTAAATCATGAAAAATAATATTTATTTTCACTTAACACAACAAACTTATTGAATATACAATAGAACTCACACAAATAATATATGCTGAAAGTGTAAGAAGTATTGTTAAATAGTGTTGTTAAATGAAATATAAAAAAACTGAATAACTTTTAAAAACTAAGACATTGAACAAAGTTACTATTTTCTACGTTTTTCTGGAGAAGAGCTTTCTAGAACAAAATTTATCTGCACTTTATAATGACTACCGTTTTTAAACTATTTGTTATAATCTGTTTTAAGTGATTTATGGTACATGTCTGTATAATACAGATTATATCAGTTGGTTGAAACAAAAACACCTTTGAGACTCATTAATGGAATATTCTCTGTAAATCAAATAAAAAATTAGGCTATGTTTATGTTTATCTAAATATCCTATGGTTATTAAATTTTAGTAAAAGGAAATAGTTTCTCGATGTGCACAAGTGAGTTAAAACGGCTGACAGATCTTACCCCGGCCATTAATGAATATCATGCTTCATTCCACTCAAAGGTAAGTTATTTAATTATTATTTAACAATTTTACATATACTGTTATTACATTATTTATGATATCACCTAGTTCTTCAATTAGATCTCTATTCGCTAATTATCATTACATCTAAACATTTTTTCTACTAACTGAAAATTTACTATTGCTTTTATTAAAATGTTTTATAGGCGGAGTTATCCTCTCTACAAAGGACCTATAAGTCAACGTCTATGACAACAAGTCAAGTAAGTTATATTTTACATTAACTTTTTAAAGAACATCCTTGTAATTACAGTGTAATTGATTTAGTTATAGAAGATGAAAACACTTCAATGATTTCTATATTTTAATTACTTTTTTGTAGGGTTCCGTGGATGGAGTTAGTTACCCTGTGACTGCTCTCAGTGATTACGCTACACCAGCTACGATGAGCATTGTAAGTATAAATTATTCTTATCGCAAATATATAGTGTGATACTTTCTTTAAATGTAAATTATGCATTTAGCACCTCAACGATTTTATTACTGTATATTTTAATTACTATTTTTGTAGGGTACCGTGGATGGAGTTAGTTACCCTGTGACTGCCCTCAGTGATTACGCTACACCAGCTACGATGAACACTGTAAGTATAAATTATTCTTATCGCAAATATTTAGTATGATACTTTCTTTAAATGTAAAACATGCATTTAGCATCTCAACGATTTTATGACTGTATATTTTAATTACTATTTTCTCGTAGGGGATGTTATTTCCTTTGATGAAATATTTCTTGCCATTCCTGTAAGTGATTTTTACACCTTTTAGAATATATAATACATTTTCTAATTATTCTCACAACATTCATGTTTTTTATGTTAATTTTGAAGGTCTAAGAAACAATAACAACGATCACTACTACATATTTATTTACTTATAATGGATTGAATATATAGTGAATATTTGAGTATAAAAACGTATACATGCATATTAAATTAAAACATAATGCATTACAAATATATTTTCAGGTTACCCTTCCACAATAGACAAAAGAAAGATACCTTAATGAATGCTTGTCTGTACGAATGTCCACAAAATGTTTTGGGCGTAATCGATTTAGATAAATGGGATTTGGAGAGTTTATTGATGGTTGATGACAGTCGCGGTATGCTTCCGGATAACGCAAGTACATCAGTAAAATCGCTCGGAAATACGTCTTTGAACGAACTCAGTATCTCGAAAGACTTTCATCAAGAACTCCTTAGCGGCTGATTTCCTTCCACTGCCCTCCGCAATGATCCGCATGATAACCAGATATCGTTCTACAAATGTCCTATTTGCAACCCCGATAGCTATAAAGACTATGAATGAATGAATGAATGAATAGACTTTATTTATAGAGGGTAACCCAATTAGCCAGAGACTAATCTCCCTTGGGGCCCTCTTAGCAATTCATACAACATATGTACAATACAATGCAGGTACATGAAAATATAATTTTACACACAGTTACAATAAATAACATGGAAAAACACAAAAACGAAAATGCAGACAAATATAAACATAGTGAGGGGAAAAAAATAATAATAAAATAATAATAATAATAATTTTTTACAAACGAAAAAGCGAACATGCCGACAGTCTTTTATATATACATGTAGATATGTTATGATAGTCATTTGACATTAATACTGTGTTTATTTAAAATTACGAACTTGTTAACCACATGGTGAACTTTCTTGAAAAAATGTTAATGTTATTTGAATTTCTGATATTTAACGGTATTTTGTTCCAAATCATTGGGCCGGAATATGACATGCTTGTTTTGAAAAGTTCAGTTTTTGGTCTTGGAATAAAATAATCAAGATTGCTAACATTTCGCAAGTTTTCACCATTGGTTCTATGCTCAAACATAGATGAAATATATTCAGGCACTAAACCTTTATTCACCTTATACATGAATTTTGCTTTTTGAAGCAGGATTCTGTGCTGAATAGAGAGAGCATTGATGCTTTTCATTGCTTCTTTAAAATTTGTATATTGATATCCTAGGATGACTTTGCATGCTCTTTTCTGTAGTAAAAGAATACTCTGAATATTCTGCTGACTGGTTCCACCCCAGATAATATTACAGTAGTCAATGTGAGGTTGGATATATGCTTTATAGAACACAATTCTGTGATTAAGGGAAACAAAGGATTTTATTTTTGACAGAAGCCATAAGTTAGTGGAGATTTTCCTTTTTATAGCATTGACATGGTTGTCCCATTTAAGGTTATGGTTTATATTTACACCCAATATTCTATCTCCAGTGGTTAATTCTAATGGTATATTTTTATAATTCAGATTCAAGTTATAATTATCATTAGTTCCTCTTTTATGGGGTGTTGTTATAAGAAGAACCTTAGTTTTTGAAGTGTTTAAAACCATTCCATTTTGAGCACACCATTCACTTAACAGTACGAGAGCAGACTGTAGGTTTTTTTCTATCACAGCTTTTGATTCATGTATATCGCATATTGTTGTATCATCTGCATACATGTCTGTATTTGTAATGGTATTCCTCAAGGTTAATGAAAGATCATTTATAAAAAGTAAAAATAGAAGAGGCCCTAATATGAATGAGGACTGGTAAACTTGCGTCATTTAATCGTTAGATGTTCCAAAGTTTAAACATGACTTATTGCAGATTAAAAAGTTCATTATGTGACATAAATCATATTATATTATATTAATAAATATTATGTTACCAATAGGTTTCTTTTAAAATGTCTATAAAGTACAACTTTATTGCCATGACATTGATATATGCTTTGAGTTAGGTTTGTGTTGAAATAGCACAAATTTACTTAATTATTTAATATGAAATAGTATGTGCTAGAACATATTATATTAAATTTTGTTCTAATTGTCTGTTTGTTTAAATGAATAATTGTAGTATACATTTTATTCTGTTAATACTTGAGACATCAATCCATTCTGTAAGGGTTGCACTGGCTATTCTTAAAGTTACAAGTTGAATAAACTATCAGTGGTGATAACGTTTATTGTAGCTTTGAAATTGCAACAATCATAAATTGATTTTATATGGACACTATATTTGTTCTGGTATCTAAGTACTTATTTAAAGTTAAGAGCTCTTCCTGACATTTAGTACGATATATCAGTAAACAATACCTAGAAATAGTATTTCTTTAATGGAATTTATCCTGGAAAATTTATGTTGTCCGGGCCAGGGTGTAGAGTTTGTTTATGTTGGGTGTGTTTCATTGCATCAATAAATGTTTTCTTTCATTAAATGGTATTGTTGCATTAAACAATTTTGCTAGATGTGGGCATCATGTAAATTATTTGGAAAGAAGTTGAACGAAGGAAGGTTATTTTCCTTTCAGCTCTTTACCCATTTCTGTTTATTTTTTGTTTAATATATAACAGCTGTTATCCTGGAAACTGATGCTGCCCGGGCGAGGACATTTGGTAAGATTGTGTGTGTTGCCATGTATCTTACAGTTTATTTATTGTTTTCAGTATGGCTGACCTGAATTACCTCTTAGGCGACCCAAACGAAATTACCGCCTTCTTCCGGGAAGATGCAAGGCCTAACCAGCCGACACGGTGTCCGGTGACGAATTGCAGTGCTCAGGAATCCAGTCATGGCTCATTTTATAGACATAGCAACAAATGCATATACCAACCGAAGTTGGATACACTTGTCCTTGCTGCGACAGTAAATTTTGAAGGCGGGATTATGCCCTCCGGCATCTCAGAGTGAAACATTCACTCTTAGATAAGGATAAGTTATTTATGAAGGAGGAAACAAATGAGCAGTACATCCGACCCGAGAGCGTTCTGCCCTACAGAGTAAACCATCGGGAGCGACACGCGTTGAAACGCCGTAGTCAGTCATTGGAACATCGCTAGTGACGCCAGCTGCAGACTGCCTGGATGAAGTCATTCTTTTTGACGAGAAGGGAAACACCCTTGGAAAGACCTTTAGAAAATCATCAAAATGACACTGATATTAAAATATGACTTTAACATTTCAATTATTCAATTTCATAGATGGACGTTGTCGTTGTCAAATTTAAACTATATTGTGTTACACTTTGACACGTTGTTTTAAGTAGATTTCATTTTCTTTTTAGAACCTTAGATCATCAATAAATTTTCTTTTAAGGAAAGTGAAGTGTGGCAGGAATGGGGTTCATTGCTTTTTAAATTTTATTAACAGTTTTCATTCGAAATAACTTCTGTGCTAAATTTCCTCACTTTACAGTAATTCCTTATGGTCAGTTTTAAAAGCAGCGATGCGCATCATCATCTCTATTGTGATTATTTTTAGTATAGTCCACTTATAATTGCATGTTTGTTTTGTCATTGATATTATGGTTCAATTAACTTGTCACAAAATCCTAACCGGTTAGTAGCATCACTTGCTCTGTGTAATTAAGTGTTGCATGAGAATTTCATGCATTCTTTGTGTAGTGTCCTAAAAATTTAGTATAAAAGGGCTGAAATTTGGCTATTCTGCCCAGTGCAGTTCACAGACATTCACAAGGTAGTTTTTACCTTTTGTCAGAACTCTGCCACTTTTCGGATTATTTAGGGTTTAATTGATTTTATATTGACGGGGTTTCAAAATTAATAAAGCAAAATTATTTCTTGTTCAAAATTGTAGGCTTGTTAGTTATTTCATTCTTTCACAGAGTGTCCCTGATATTGTATACTGATTGTATTTGAATAATATGGAGTATGACAGAATAAAATGTAGTATCAATTCTAACAAGGGTAGTTGTTAATAAAGTTTACCTGGGAAAACAGGCATAAAACCCTGTTACAAATATGTCTACATAACAACAAATTTCACTGATTTCTCTAATCAAGTGTTGTGTAATAGTTTAAAGTCGAGCATCTAAAGAATGAAAAACTCCATAAAGTTCGTTTATAGAGTGCCGGTTTTCGCTTATTTGAACCCACTAGGCTTTTATGATCGAAATTTTTTCGTTAACAACATGCAAAATATGTTGATGGTTTGAATCTAGTTGTTCGACAATTCTTTATGAATTTAAGATAAGACTCCCGTATCAACGTTTTCTATAAGGACAACTGGGTTTTGTATCTCGGAGTACTCCACGACCTCGACCACGGGGTGGTGGGTGGCTTAGTAAATGGTCCAATTCGGCACCTAGCCAGCGGTTGACCGGGCGCGTCTGTTGCCAGGTCCGACAGACCGAGTCATGTACGTTTTTGTGGCTTGTAAGGTTGTGTTTTTGTGGGAAAAAAACAGAGTCTGCCACGCATATTATGTGTGGTAATATCCAGCTAGGTTAAATGAAATGCAGACTTTTTTCCACCATGGAATTAGTTCTACATTACAGTTTTACATTACCGATCGATTTTCTGGATGTCATTTTATCTGTTATTTTATCTGTCCAATAATGAAAACTATTTTTCAACTATCAATTTAACCAATGGCATTTACTCTATTTTTAGAAAAGAGTATTCGCGCCAATGAAGTGCGTGTCTTGTTTATACCACAGTAACACAGTAACTAGAGCCTATTTAAGATTTATAATGAAAGGGCGGTTTAAAGGTAACATTCCGATGCAGTTAAGCGTAAATCATTACTAGTTTACCTGTTATGTTTAACAGGTAGGATGAGTTAATTGAAAGGGTTCATAAAATCTTCATCTCTTAACACTTCTAAGGTAAAAATGTACAAGTTACCTTTCTGACATCATATTTGTACGGACAAATTAATATAAACAAATTTTCTCATTTCATGACAAGTTATTTTTTTAATTCAACGTGTAAACGATGGTTATTAATGTACTGACGGAGTGCGTTTTACCTGTGCTAAATTCCAGACAAGACTGATAACTAGATGTAAAATGTGACCTTTGAATTGGGGTGTGCATTTTGAGTTAAATGGCGATCAGATTTAATGGTTGTCTGTACTCGAATGATGAAAAACCAATGTAAAATGTTGCGCGGTTGATTTACATCTGTGCTTAATAGTCTCATTTCTAATTGAAATTACAGTGACCTATTTTCAGAAAACTAACACAGTTGTGATTTTAGTTGATGGAAATCAATCTTGGTAAAAGCTCGTTCACCAATGTACAAGCAGCAATTATTTGTAACATGCAACGATGAAAATAATCAAGTGAAATGCTCTTCGTTGGCTCTAATTATTGGTAATTCGCTAACAACATTCAACAATCACTGAATTTTACCTCTTTAAATGGGTCGACAAAAAGAATGTAACCTCGTTTTTATTATTGAGATATTTACTGCATATTTTCCTTAATAAGACAGCCTTCAGGCCAAAGGCTTTAAAAACACCTTTAAATGAGATGTAACAAAACATTTAGCGTGTTTTATCTAGCTTTACATCGGAATGCTTCGGGCAATGTTAGGACTCTACGTTCTAATACTTACTTTACACGTAAATCAAGATAAGGGAAAAAATCTAACTTAAATGCGTCTGATTCATTATTTCACACATGGGAATTTCATTTTTGAAAAGTATTTCTTGTTAGTATTATATCTGACATCGAACGAGGTTGTAATGTTGTATCGTAATTATTACTTTTGTTATAACGCGACACATTTCAGCAAACCTATTTCCATAGGTGATTAAATATACATGTTTTACCAAAAGAAACAATAATTACTTCAATTGAGAACCCGTCCTGCAACCACTGCCGTTTTTCTATTTGACCTTGTGACCTAGATTTTGATCTCGTTTGACCCAGTTTTTAACCAGTGTGATACAATGAACACACAATTTGTTAAAATTTAATAATATATGGGTAAAAATTGGGTTTCAATGCTCATAACAGTTATAAGGTCCTAAGGCCCTTTGAAAGCTATTGAGCTATTACTGATATTTATGTAAATATCGAGTTGCGCTTATTTTGGGGCGATGCAGCGTGAGCAGCGTTATACACTATTATCACTGATCATGTACAGGTTTAATCAAACCAAGACAACAATATTTTGATTTTGTCGTGTTCAGTGGCTTTCTAAGTTTATATATCTTTTTTTTCTATCTTATATTACAGTAATTTACAAATATGTCCTACTGACCCAGATTTTGACCTATTTTGATAGACACTAAACAAAAACATTCTGGCAGTCATAATCAAAATGCGGCTTTTTACCACGATAATTTATTTTCTTAAATTTGACCTAGTGACCTAGTTCTGACCAATTTGTCAAAATAAATTCCATACCTATTCCGGGTACTAAAAGATTTAAAATTTAACACATTCTCTCATATCGTAAAAAGAAATAAAGTCCGCACACAGCGGATTTATCACTTTGAATTTGAACACCGAGACATAAGATTGTGCAACAACTTTATTTTTTTTTCTAGATAGTCTGCCGTAACTTTCAAAGAACTTTATATGAAACTTCTCCATCGCCATATATGGAAACCCAATGGGAAGCTATTTATAGGGATCGTGTTGACAATCCAGTATTTATTCGCAAATTTGGAATTGGGTGTGCCACATACACACTGACGACTATTTCACGTAGGATCGAATCGCATTCTATGATGCATCCGAGCTGTGAAGTGTTCGTTTTAAAAGTATAACGTCCCTCACCTGATTGATCTCGAATTCAAAGTGCATGTGGTGACTGATATACGGGTGTTGCAAACAAACTAAAACAACAACTTGGTTCATAATGGTTGTATACATACCAGCTATATATTTATATATATACTAAAACTGGCTTAATATCTAAGCAATTGAAAGAAAAGATTTAAAAATGAAAACATTAAACACAAATATGTAGAAAATATGTAATAAAATTATTTTCAATATTTGTAAGATAAAAACAAAAAGGTCACATTAATATACAATTGTAACCTCGTATATCGGATCAGTTTGGACTTCCAGGGTGCGGTCTTAATGTCTCGTTTCACGCCAGTCGCAACAAAAGCGTTTAAGCCTATATAACCCAAAGATTTGGGAACAATCTTCTTCTATAAGGCGAAATACAATGTTCCCAGTTTCTTAATAATATTTAGTTTTTGTCTTCTTTGATGAGAATGTCTTCAAAATATAATTTTATCTGAAAGTTAATGTTAATGTGTAACACGAGTGATCCATCTGCCATAGGCTGTTTGTTACGCAGCCGACACACTTTTTTAAGTTAACACGTCTTCCTTTGTTTTATAGAAATTGAATTGCGTAGGATAAAATCAAAATTTGATACCAAAACTTATAAACAAAATGTTTATCCATCATTAATTCATTCTTCACAGCAGACGGATACATTAGAACAACAGGCGCATGTATGCAACGTCTTCAAGCGATGTAAAAGGTTTCTCCGCACAAGAAAACAGTCCTCGCATATGACGCACATAAATTTAATCGTTTCTTTAACGATCTCGTCCATTTCTTTTGTGAGAAATACGATGTGCGGCAACCAAAACTCTTCTTTTTAAACACAGTGCATTTTCCCACTTATTTCTTTCGCATAAACAAGTCAAAATACGACTTGAGTAGCAGCACATCACTGAGCTCCGTTATTTGTTTTTGTAGTTTAAATACCGAATTCACAGCAGGTCCAAATGCTGCAATATCAACTTTGTATGTGTGTGCATCGCTATATCCAGTTTTGAAATTCATGCAGCTAGGCGATATTGTTTTGTGTTAACGACAGGAATGTCACTATATCTCCACTAATTTGACTCGAACACCGCTAGCGAAAAATTTTACGTGATGTGATATTCCCTTTTGAATTATTCTGTCTAGTGTCTTGTTCTTAATCGAAAGTTTAACGTTTTCAAAAGCATCTGGTAAAGATTAATTGTTTTCAGCTAGTCGCAGTCATCTCTAAACACATAAATATATGTGGCTGCATTTCTCCATCCTAACATCAGTTATTTAAAAAACCTCTTTTTGTTTTCAGGCGTTTTGTATTTCTGATTCTCGGTTTTGTAGAACTTGAATTTTTAACGATAATTAATCTTCTTTTAATGTGTTTTCTTTTTTGATAAATTATTTAAAATATGTTTTCTTTTTAAAATGAGATGACTACATATTCATTTGGCATACAAGATACCTGACGTATCCACTATTCGTGAAAAGAATTTCAAATGCCGTGTTATGCTCTGTTCCTCTGAAACCCCTTCAACAAATGTCAGTCCAGCAAGAACACGTGATTGAGATGTCCGTTTTCTTTTTAAAATGAGATGACTTAATAGTCAATTGGCATATAAGATCCTAACATATCCACTGTTCGTGAAAAGAATTTCAAATGCCAGATATGCTGTTTTGAAACCCCCTTCAAGAAATGCCAGTCCAGCAAGAACACGTGATTGAGATGTCGACCGTGCGATAGACTTTATAACGCAGCCGAAACACTTTTTAAGTAATACGTCTTCTATTTTCTTCAGAAGGTGGTATCTTTAGATAACGTGTTTTACCCTGCCGCCAGTACCGTAAATAAGAAACAAAAATATATGAATTTGTTATATATATGTATACTAAATACATCTAGCGTATACGGCCCAGTTTTGTTTCGATTTAAACACAACCACTGCTTAGTAGTTGTTCGATAGTGTTAATAGCAACTCTCAGCTGAACAGTATCGCTCCATTTAAGCCACACAGAACGAGATTTTTCTTTCAGATTTCCGTCTTGAAAGACGTTGCGTTTATATAAATCTTTTAAGTAATCGCCACTTTTTAGCATAATGTTTTTATTGGAGGGAGGAATCATCATACCACGTGTCATCCCCTCATGTCACCCGCGCGTTAAAGAGCAAGGTATCAACTAGCCGAAGGGAATTCGGTTTATAAATCGTACGCAGTTATATAAAAAATAAATCTTATTCACGCTTCGTCAACACGTTAGCTTTAAAAAATAGCGTCGTATTTTTTTAGATGTTTTATGGTTAATTTACTCTGAGACCTGTGTAACTAGTAAAATTACTTGTATCGATTTAAACATGAAACATTGCATATTTCCTTGTTTATTTCTTGTACTATTTAACAACTACATTTAAATTGATAAATCAACACAATAAATAAACTATTTAATTATTGTACATGATATAGCGTATATTCAATGTTAGTTAGCTCCCCATCATCAGTGACCATTGGAGGCTGCAAAAGTAATTACACGCCAGTTTTGTGTGATAGTCAGTCCTGTGCACGCCTTAGTTGTTACGGTGCCACACCTGACTTAACCATTTAGAAAATCTGTTAACATTGATTTAATCACCGTTGCTCATATATGTCAAGAGTTCCGAGGAATGCATAATTTTCCACGTTAAGTTTATTGTGTCTACTATGTGACAGATGATCTCCTCCTCTAACTTCTCGCACATATAGTAATCCAACATCAGCACTAAATAATGAATATCAAATTTTGAAAAAAAATGTTGTGGAGTGTAGTCTGGTGAGTTATACATCACTAGAAATCTGGCGTGATCTAAGCTACAGTCTCTTTGCAGCTCGTTATTGAAAACGTCTGTATCGTCCTGTACCCTAGCACTAAAGTAGCATGTAAAGTCCTCGTACTTGTTGATCATCTCGATGGTATAAGATCTTTTTCCAGCGCATGTGTTTTCAGCTGTTCGCAGTGATCTCCAATCACATGTCAGTGGCTGCATTTCTCCATCCTAACACCAGTTTTTAAAGAAAAAACAAAAACTCATTTTGTGATCATACGTTTTATATTTCTGATTCTCGGGTTTGTAAGATGTAGTACTTGACTTTTTTTTAACAATAATTATTCTTCTTTTAATGTGTTTTCTTTCAATTGTTTGACCTAGTGACCTTGTTCTGACCAATATGTCAAAATAATTTCCATACCTATTCCGGGTATCAAAAGAATTAAATTTTTACACATTCTCTCATATCGTAAAAAGAAATAAAGTCCGCACACAGCCGATTTATCACTTTGAATTTGAACACCGAGACATAAGATTATGCAACAACTTTGTTTATTTTTTTTCAAGATAGTCTGCCTAACTTTCAAAGAACTTTATATGAAACTGCTCCATCGCCATATTTGGCAACCCAATGGGAAGCTATTTATAGGGATCGTGTTGACAATCCATAGTTAGTATTTATTCGCAAATTTGGAATTGGGTGTGCCACATACACACTGACGACTATAATACGTAGGATCGAATCGCATTCTATGATGCATCCGAGCTGTGAAGTGTTCGTTTTGAAGTATAACGTCCCTCACCTGATTGATCTCGAATTCAAAGTGCATGTGGTGACTGATAAACGGGTGTTGCAAACAAACTAAAACAACAACTTAGTTCATTATGGTTGTATACTTACCAGCTAAATATTTATATATATATACTAAAACTGGCTTAATATCTAAGCAATTGAAAGAAAAGATTTAAAAATGAAAACATTAAACACAAATATGTAGTAAATATGTAGTAAAATCATTTTCAATATTTGTAAGATAAGAACAAAAAGATCACATTATTAATGTCCCGTTTCACGCCAGTCGCAACAATAGCGTTAAAGCCTATATAACCCAATCTTCTTCTATAAGGCGAAATACAATGTTCCCAGTTTCTTAATAATATTTAGTTTTTGTCTTCTTCGATGAGAATGTCTTCAAAATATAATTTCATCTGAAAGTTAATGTTAATGTGAAACACGAGTATGTTAAGTGTACATACACAGCCGATTTAAATGGCACTCCTACAACTCTGTATCTCTTTGAATAGTTCTTGCTAACTTTTAACACATTCCCATTGCTATTATCTACCATTTCAAAATCACGGGATGACGTTTTTACTGTGACTGGCTTGAGACAGAATAATTTGTGTTCCACCTTTTATAGTTTGAGAACCGTGCATTGAAAATTGCGCCATACACATTCAACTACGGAAGAATACACTGTAGACATCAACCAGTTCCAAACAAATGATTTATACGAGGTACAGTCAGAAAGTTCCCGGACTGGTCCTTTTAAACAAATTATTGACGTCGGATCCTCATAAAATTTAGCATGCATGTATTTCTATTTAAATCTAATATCAACAGCTATGAAAAAGTAGGTTTGAACAAGTATTTGAATTTATTTTTTCACATTTACCATGTCCACAGCCATAATACGGAGCACTTCAGAATTTGCCTTATTTTGTAATGAGATGACTACATTCTTTTTGAAGTTTCTCAAAATAACAGCGCCAAAACGTCTTTATTTTTCCGCACGACATCAACGGAACGTTACTAGCAAACAATTACAAAATTTCAGCGTGATCGGCTGACGTATCGCCATTTTGTGAAGTATAATTTCCGCCGTGTAAAAATTCTGAAGCAAGAAAATGACAACGTTAATTGAGGGTACGGAGCAGTGGACAGTAATTAAATTCTCTGCGACGTCTTGTATGACCCCGACTGATACCTGGAAATTCATGAAACAGAAGGATGGTGTTATTAATTGTTCCAGGACTCTTGTGTTTGAGTGGCACAAACGTTTCCGGAAAGGTAGGGCGGATATTGAGGATAATGAGCGAAGCGGAATGCCGGGAAATAATGCGCGCTTAGTCAAAAAGATTAAGGACGTCCTAGCAACTGATCGGGCAATTCTCTAGATGATATTGCTGACACTGTCGGGCTGTGTCATGGAACTGTCTATAAAATAGTGACCCAGGACTTGAACATGAATAAGGTATGTGCGCGCTAGGTTCCTCGTCTGCCGACAGATGAAATGAAAACAACCCTTAAAAAACGTCATATGAACGTCACGACGTCGCGGAAGTGCTCCGTACATGACATAGTGGGCTATTCTAATGGATCAGAAAACATGTTTATGTTTGTATATTTTACATATATTTATATGTTCTTGCAGTGTAATAGTTGTATTTTTATCTCATATATTTAATTACTGAATCGTACGGAAAATAAAAAAGATATCATGACAGTCCTGGAACTTTTTGACTGTACCTCGTATTAAACTCATATTTAAAATCGTGTCTCCAGTATAATCTTCTGCATTAAAGAATTTGTTTATAACCGTAATGTATTGAGAACGACAGATCCAGTCTTACTTATTATAATTTAATGTCTTTTATAGGTAGACAGGTAGATAATATATTAAAGTCTTAGTTTCATAAATATGTACATACATTTATAAAACCACTCGTTGAGATCGTTGAGATATGAGAAACTATTAAAAGGCACGTAAAAACACATATTATGTCTTTAAACCACCACATTAACTGATTATGATTATCAAACATAGGTGTTAAATAAATTCTGTATTGAAACATGTCATTGGTCATATCGTGAATATAGGAACTACATTAAGAGAACAGAAAACAAGCACCTTAAAGTGTCTACCAATCACCTTGGTATTCATAGTTCTCCAACTCTTCAACACGTGTTGGAGAAAGTGCTTCGAACATTTGGAAAAGATTCTGTGGCTGTAATGGTGTAGTCTGTGTTGGTTCAGTCTGTGTTGGTGTAGTCTGTGTTGGTGTAATCAACAATGCTTCAAGCACCGTTTGTCTTGGTTGACTACAGATGGCGGTAGATGACTGCGGTGTAGCAGTTAGTGTTGTTGTTAATGATGATGATGACGTACCTCCTAGTAGTGAAAAAGCACTGAGTGGTGAAAAAGCACTGAGTGGTGATGTTGGTAAACCACCACTAAAATTGTGGGGGAGTTGTCTTGACTGGGTATCCGCCCGTAGTGGTAAAGCAATTAGTGTTTCTTGCTGTTCATGTAGTGGCGATGTCATCGGTGTTCTGGTCCATACGTTCCCCACTCTTGTAAACTTCAAGCGAAGTGGACTCTCCACCCTTCGCTTTTTTTGGGAGGGATGGTTCTCCTTATCATCGTTTGGATGTTTTCTTTTATTTTGGAGCTTCTGGTTTTCCTGTGAATATTAACATAAAAAATTAAATAGACTTATAGTTTTATCTGAAAGAGATCCTTTAGAAACAAACTAAACATTAAAATCAAAATCGCAGCTTGAGTGGGACTCCATCTTCAGAGATCAAATATATCAAACGAATCCAATGGACCAGAGAATAAAACAGTAAACAGTATTCAGACACAGAAACATAAGTGTGGAAAAAACGCAATATAAACATGTTAAATAGAGTTGTTTATTTCTCAAGGATTTATATTCCAACGTATGAACCATCTTATCTTGTCTTATTTGTATATTAATCACAAACTGTTTATCAATTAGTGATGAATTGTGATATGTTAACAATTTATGAATAAATATTACAGTAAACATACAGCTAGAAATCTGCAACGTGGTATAAAATCCTTGGTGTCTTGTACCATGTTTTCAAACCATTCCAAAGACATAGACACAGTACTGTTCTTAAAAGTGTCTGTTAAGTGGACATACACATCAGCCTTGAAAGGCACTGTTACGAGTCTATACCTATTTGAAATATTCATACTAACTCGCATTACATTCTTAGTGGTATTGTCTAGCATTTCAAAAACACGATGAGACGACATTGTTAGTGTGGGTGAGACAGACTGATTTGCAGGGCTCATGAGGTTTTATAGTTTGAGAACCGCACGCTGAAAATTGTTTATAACACAGGCGAAACACTTTAAGAAATACGTCTTCCATTTTCTTCTGTTCCATTTTCTTCAGAAGGTGTTTCATGTTATGGATTAGATATTAAATAACGTTGGATTGATTTGGTCTATCAGGTTATTTTAGTAGATATATCACGAATCAAATCAGTTTTTCTCCAGTCACAGCAGTACATTTTCAGTCTATATTTTCCCACAATTTCGCTAACATAATCCAACAACGAAATAGAACTTTTCCAGTTCCTTAATATCTCGTTCTCGTCCACCTCAAAGAGGATGTCTTCAAATTAAGGTAGTTTAAGTAAATGTCGACCATGAGTGATTCACTTGCGATAGACTGTTCATAACGCAGCCGACACACTTAAGTAATACTCCTTCTAGTTTCTTCAGGTGTTATCTTTAGATAACATGTTTTCCCTGCAACCAGTGTTGTAAATAAGAAAATAAAATCTATGAATTTGTGATATAAATGTATACGAAATCGAGCGTACGGCCCAGTTTTTGTGTGTTTTTTTTTTCGATTTAAACAAATACCAATGAAAACTTACCTCACAGCTTATTAGTTGTTCTTCGATAGTGTTAATAGCAACTCTCGGCTGAACAGTCTCGCTCTATTTAAGCCACACAGAATCAGATTTCCGTCTTCAAAGACATTGTCGTTTATGTAGGTATTTATGTAATCGCTAACATGTTTTCCCTGCAACTAGTACTGTAAATAAGAAAATAAAATCTATGAATTTGTGATATAAGTGTATACGAAATGGAGCCACACAGAACGAGATTTTTCTTTATCAGATTTCCGTCTTCAAAGACATTGTCGTTTATGAAGGTATTTATGAAACGCCTCTTTTTTACCATAATGTTTGTATTGTTTATTTTTTCGCAAATGGATGTAAGTGTTTGTCAAAACACTGTTCCAACATTGTAACAAGTGATAATGAATAACCTTCTTGCAAACTTCTCTCATTGAGGAACCTGACCCTCCATTGCCTCTATTGGCCATTGCCATGGGGCCCTAGATCCATGCCCAACACAGATGAATCAGTTTTCAAATTTTTCTCGCATATCTCAAATCTCAAAACTGACATGCGTATCAGAGCATTTGCTAATTCAATGCCTAACGCTTCTGATTTCAGTTTGAGATATATTCATCTGTTTTATATTCAATTGTTAGTAACAAATTCACAACCTATTGTTGAAAAAGTTTTTCTTTGTACTCGCTTTCATCTATCTGTTAATATGGATGATAACTGTTTCGCTGATCTATAATGCTTTGTATCGCCTGGTAACACAAGTACTGGACCTTTACCTGTCTCGCCCTCAAACGGTTTGTTAAAAGCGGCTGCTTGTTTGGTGTTTGGCAGTCCTGTAAGCTATAAAAACGAAAAAGATATATTTATTTATTCCTTTTAAATGATCAAATTGTATGGTTAATACAAATCTATAAGAGCTGACAGTGGTTCAAAATACGTTAACAAATGGTTTAAGAATCTGACAACAAACGTACCATCAAGACTTCTTTCTATAGAGTGATGCGGCACATTACGATCCTGCTGATATATCGACGACATTGATGACATAGTGGCTAATTAAAACAACTCTCCTCACCGCCGTTTAAACGGTTAATCACCCGATCAGATCACCAAAGACAATGAAGCTGACGTCTGGATCAATATGTATCTGTAAGATAAAAAATCACTTGTTATCAAACTTCACTTCAGAAGTGCTTAAACAGTCCGTATCATCATTTATGCATACTTTAATAATATTTTCCCTTTTTTTCAAAGATACATTATTTGAATAACCAAATTGACTCGTCGCATAAGTTATGTTGGCTTCGGCATTCTTTTGAATTTCCATGTTATTTTTTTTTGTTTCAACGACGAAAGCCAGCAGTTTAATAAGAGGAGAGGCTATACGAAACTCCTTGTATCTTGTATATGCAGTTAGTATTTCATTTATCTTTATTTCATTTCAACACGCTAAAAATGTAAAAAACGAAAAGAAAGTAATAGCGTTTGATATTTCGATTCCTGTTACATTCCTGTTAGAGGCGTAGGATAATTTCATATACTTTACGACGACTCGCGCCTATTATTGTAACTATCTGTCAAAACGTCTGAGAAAAAAAAGGTGAAAAAAATGCATATCGGGAATGGCCACATTCAGAAAAAAAAGCCTCCCCTCACACCACAAACAACAAATTAAAACATCTTTTTAGAAATTTAGTATTATTTCGTCCATTTCGTTTTTCATCAATTTCTTCTTGCAAAATTTAAATAGGTTTAAATTGTCATGCATCAAAATGATTTCAAGCTCAAAACCCATTGGGGTTTGGGGATGAGCGACATCTTTGTTGTTAGCTTGTGCATCTTCTTGGTGCTAAACGCTGGCATATTGTGTACCGTTGTTGTTCACGTATTTTGCACAGCTCTTCCACCTGTTTCTGCTTCTCAATTTTGGTATCGGCTAACTCCTTTCTTATTGCTTCCAGCTCTGTTGTCTGCTTGTTTAGTTGTTTTTTACTTCTGATTTTAAGTTGTTTTTTTTTATTGCACTTCAATAGGCATTCATAATTTTCTACCAGCTTTTTAACTAAATAGTTTTCAAGTCGTGACATTGCATATTATTTTTATTTTTTTTATTTATCCCCCCCCCACAAAAGGTAACTTATCTCTTTAAACAGTTGAATAGTAATGAAATATGAAAAATCATAACCTAAATAAAAATCAAATTCTAAAGTGTCTTTTTCTACCATGGAGAGCATGCTGGACTCGTTCCCATTAGAATCATTTTTGTTCTAAAACTTCACAGCAGAAGCCTTTAACACCATCATTGTCAAAAAATTTTCAAGTCTTTTTTCCTTGAGGATTTTTTTTCCTTCTGCTAAATTTAAAGCACCCTAAGTCCATCAATTGTTTTTTTTTTTCAAGTCTGAAATTTCACTATTTTGGTCATTTACCAAAGACAAGCTTGCTTCTGATTGATTACTTATATTAACAAAATTTGATTGGAGCTGATTGAGGTCCTGTTTTAGTTGTTGCATATTGTCAATCGGGACAGAATGGCGTGCGTCAAAAAAGCAAATCGTAGTCAGATTAGCGTTACGTTACTTTGCGACTCGTGCATACACACGGCCATATCCAAACATGTGTTCATAAAACGATCCATTGTTTACTTGCTGTGATAGCGTGCTTTGACTTACTAATAAAACAGTTTATATACAGTGCTGACAACCTCCGCAAGCCACTTTTCCTTGGACAGTAGAACATTAAAAACAATAATATGGAATTCTTTAAGGTTTGTCATGACATTTTGAAACTAATTTTTTTACCTAATATTTCGCACACCTACAATTATTAGTAGCCTCAAGACCTTTGTGTTCAGGATGTTGGAAAATAAATACACTTCATCATCTTACTTTTGTATGATATTACACCCGAGAGTTATTAATAATTCTAGCCCCATAAATGGAATATTTATTAGATCAAGCTGATAATGTTTATTCGTTGTGAAACTTTTACATGGTTTTGCTGTGGATAGAGTGGAAAGTGCTATATTGAAAAGGGGTGGAGGGTGTGGTATTATCAGTCAATAAAACTACAACATTCTCAGCTGTGACACTCTCTGCGATGTATTTGGTTAATTAAGCAGCCTATGCGGTGGATTCGGCAACCTTTACGGCGGATTCGGTGGATGTGAAACTCTTTGCGATGGATTTACTACCCTGTGGTGCCATTACCTCACTAATCACAATAGACGAGAACTGATTTATCTTTTAAATAAGAAATAAATTAAGATGTCTCTTCAGTTGGTAAAAGCCTGTTTACCAAACAGTCCACTTAATATTAAAGTATTATCTTTAGTTTTATTAGTGTTTTTTCTTCCTTTTTTGCTACTAACAATTTCCCATTAACTGTTAATTCGATCCCGGAGTGAGCTGAGGGAGCCTCCGGCCAGATGTCGCGACAACCACCTCAGGGCCCTAGCCCTCGCTGGGAACTCCTCCTTACGGAATTTCCCAAAACATGGCGGCAGGTGCTTCCTTAGATGCTTCGGCTGCCGAAAACGAACAACAGGTTCGCACCCGAGGGGGCAGGGGTAGGGCAGGCATTGTAAGGGAACTTGTAGCCTGACCGGGGCGGGTTAATCAACTTTAGGGGGACATGCTCCCGGGGGGGGGGGGGGGGGAGGGGAAGAAGGTCTGCGTGATGAGGGAAGCCCTCGTCCAAGCGTTCAATCAATTTTTGAGAAGCGTCCGGTCCTCTGTAAATAAGTGAAGTTTTTGTATAGCGATCATCACTGCATACAACTTTATAACCGAAGCCACACACTTCCAATTTGAAGTTCGGTGTACTACTTGATATTTCATGATTTGTATCGCATGATTGAATGTTAACATTTATTGTTTCAAAGTCGGCGTAGATCACAAAAGGAACGTTTAAAGTCTTTTCATAATCTCTAAATTCTAGAATGTCGTTTTTGCCTTTTTCAGGAATTTCTATTTTCTGAGCTCCGTGAATAGAACAATATTGGACGTGTTCCTGTAATAACGTTTCCTTCGTGAATCCATGCAGGCAATAGTTACAGAAATAAATTTTATTTTTATTTTTTTCGTTCTACAGAGGAATGCGTTAAGTCCTTTATGAGGCAATAATGTGCGTTTGTGTGTTTTTTAAGCCATAACAAATTCACGTGATGCCGTCTTTTCGTTTCAGCCGTAAGTCTTAAAGGGAGTATTTCACCATTTTCAAATGTAAAGACGTTTACAGATATGCTTTCGTGAACATTATCATCATCGTGCTCATCATGCACATTATCATCATTGTCAGAGGGTAGTGCATCTGAACAAGAAAAAAGAAGTGTCTTTCAAATTGTTATTTATTTATTTTTTTTGAGATTTTCAATAAAGATTTCCTACCTCGAAAACATTTTCTACCTCATACTTATAGTCATATGATATTGCATTATAAAATCAAGACATACTTTTCATTTGAAACGAATTTCATTTTAATTTCGCATTTATTTAAGTACTAAACTTCCAAAAAATAATCAAAAATTATCGCTTTTAAGCGAATTCAAAATTATCACTTAACATTTTTAAAAATGGTACATACCTCTTCTAGGTGCTCTTAATTGAGCCGTAGTGCTGCGCTGCTGTTCCTTAATTAAGCATAGCTGTTCAATTTGTTCCTCGAGCTTTTCTTTTTCTAATTTAAATTTCTCAAACTCTTTTGAGCTGATACCTGTTTTTTTTAATTCTTTGGTTTAAACAATATTTATTCAAATAAATGCACATGTAATTACATTATACTATAAATAAATGTCTTGATATGGATTAAAGAACAAGCGAAAACGCTTATATAAACTCTTCTCCACGGGTATTTAAATACAGAACATTAAATGTGCGTGTATTTGTCCGGTAAGCATGAGAGAGAGAGAGACAGAGAGAGACAGAGGGGGGGGGGGGAAGAAGGAAAGAGAGAAACCAAACTCCAGTCCTAGTCCTAGTTCAGAAACCTGCGTGTGGATTGGATATACATCTGTACGTTGTTAAATATTGTAACATTTGCTTCATATGAATAGTGATCGGACCCGAACAGTAGATTGTTTATAAGAGGATTTACGCATGATTGCTATTTTTTCATAATATTAAAAAGGATTTTTAATTCTTTAATTTCTGATTTTAAATTTTTGATGTTTTGATGTTTCATAAGATTGTATTGTACTTTCATAATTGTCAACCAATTTCTTCATTAAAAATTGTAACAGTAATGAAAGATGCTAATCCATAACCTATATATATAAAAAATCAAATTACTTTATTACTCCTCTCGGTATGTTTATTAGTCACTACACCATCTTACTCTCCTTAGTTTACTGCACATGCACATGAAACCCAGCCCTACACAAGGTCCGTTCATCACCTTTCCCTCCTTAGTTTACTGCGCATGCACGATAACCTTGAAACCCAGCCTCCACACACGTTCCGTATTAGTCCTATGAAGGTCTACTTGTCCGCTTGATAAATTAATATACATGTCTTTATTACTCCCCGCACTGTCTTTATTACTCCCGGCACTGTCTTTATTACTCTCCCTAGTTTATATCTACTTCTATTGCGCTCTTTCATAGTTTGGAATGTATTCCTTTCCTCCACTAAAATATTTATCAACTGATTAACAGCCATTTTAGATTATTTTCTTTGCAAATTCACTGAGGAAATGAAAGTGGTCACTAAAATCACATATAAAAACACATTCACGCATGATTCTATTTTTTCATAATTTTAAAAAGTAATTATCTTAGTAGCGGGGAACTCGGGCTACACCCCAAACACTCCTCGGGGTATACGCTATTGAGATAATGAATGAAAATTGGAAGCTATAAAACAAAATATACGTAAGTCTATCTTAAAAGTATCAACAGCTTATAAAATTAATTTTAAGATTAATTTTATTCAGATATCATAGAAGTATCAAATTGATATTCATAAGTTTTTTATTCGAATGTCTACAGTAAAGTTTTGGACCAACTACTATTATTTTATCATGTATTACGATCCCTCGTCGCGGCGGACAAAATTTCTCACTGCGTCATTGAATATTGTGTGTAAACGGAGCTATGTCATATGCACAATTAATCACTCTGCATCATCTTATTTCAACTTAAAGATTTCTACCTCTTTGTATTTATTTTCATGCTGCATACGCAAGAACTCTCCCTCGTACCAGTTGGCCCTTACTTTCGAGATGAGTTATGTATCGATAGGTCAATCAGACCGCTCGCTAAATTAATGTAGTGATCCATTTTTGTTGAACGTAAGACAATTATGTTAAGTTTTGAAATAAAACTTCACTTTTCGTGACAATACTTTATTTTTGTAGAAGAATTATAAATAAAAACTGAAAATGATCAGTATTTTAATCAAATACAAATAACATATTTTTGTTTTGAGCTTTATTAAGCATGTTGATATGGTAATCTGTTCTTTAACACAGAACGACTGGTATCTTGTATCTACACAAAAGGTCCTGGTTTAAATCCAGTATACTGTCATGTAGGACTGGGGTATCTGTCCTAATCACCCAAACACAACAACTGGGAATGACCCTTCTCACCTCAGCGCCAAGCCTCCCATGTCGCCAGAGCACGAAATTCCTATACGCAGAATGACGCATCATCTTCTGATAATTGTCCAACGGCTGGTTATAGCGCCCCAGCATCTCTCGGTATTATCTTTAGCCGAGAGTCAGCACTCGAGGATTCAGACACAAGTCTTCAAGTTCCTAAACCAGACAATTGATCAGACATATCAGAAATTAGCTGCTCTAGGCAGGTTGTTATCTGAAAAAGGAATGTTTTAGGCCTGCTGCTTGTTACAGGTAACTGATGTTCACAGTTGACTGCACATAGTAAGACACTGATTCAGTGTGTTGATCCCTGCATGACTCGGATGCTTGTAAGCAGTCTTCATAAATGCACTGACCGGTTTTATTAAGAGTGATTTCATGCCTTGTAAAGTAGACCATGGTGATATAGACTTATTAATGAAATACAGTTTAACAACTCTTAACTAAACATCCTAACGAAGATGGATTTTGTTTGGTTTCTAGAGGATTTTGGCTAAGAGGTATACTGTAATTTTTGTATATCATTTTCAAGAAAAATGGGATCAGCAAACAACAGTTTTCTGATGATGTTGGTCTGCTCAGATCAGGTAATAGGGGTGATACTGTAATAACAGTTTCGTATTGTTACTTAACTGACTGGGTTAATACCGCAAGAAAAACATTCGAAGATGTCTCCTTCTTTGCGATAAAAGAGTCCAGCAGCTGCTAATGAATGCTTATCGGGATGCATTTGTTTAGCCCACGCCACACAAAGGTAGTCAAACGATCTTCGTAAAAAAGGTAATGTCCTGACTTTAATTGTTGATCGAAAATATTGCAGTCCGTTGTGTTCATGTTTAAACTTTGCAACATCTGAAGATTAAATGACGCTGAAGTTTACAAGTCCTCATAGTCTTCATAGCTATTGGGGTTGCATATGGGACATTTGTAGAATAATATCTGGTTATCATGCGGATCATTGCATAGGACAGTGGAAGGAAATCTGCCGCTAAGGAGTTCTTGAGGAAAGTCTTTCGAGGTATTGAGTTCGTTCAAAGACGTATTTCCGAGCGATTTTACTGATGTACTTGGCGTTATCCGCAGACATACCGCGACTTCCATCACCCATCTATAAACTCTCCAAATCCCAATAATGTAAATCCATTACACCCAAAACATTTTGAGGACATTCGTACAGACAAGCATTCTTAATCTCTTCCGCTTTCTCCCTTTTGAATAAAAATTGTTTTACCTTTTCGACTAAATCCGGAGAAGAAGGTGGACTCGGCTTGCATCGCTACAACCTTCCAAAAGAATGTTACGATGCTTGTGCTTGCATTTCCTTATAGTATCACATTCGAGTTTAAATTCGTCGATGACTTCAGACTTTTCAGGCGTTTTTTGTTTAATTTTACGTCTCGCAGTAGCTATTTCACGTTTTCTTCTCTTTCGATGATCCCTACATTGTAAGTGATTATTCACATAAAGCTCTATCATCCACTTTTTACAAGTAGCACAGTAGATGTTTTTTTATTGATGATTAACTATGTCAGACATAAAACCTACCGGGAATGCGTATTTCATAACTGCATAGAAGATTAAATTCGCTCACAGATAATTTAATATATTGTTTGCCTCGTCTTAAAGTTATTAGCGTTTCGTTGTCCTGTTTTCTAACAAAAGCAAACAATTTTTCAGTCAAAATGCACTTTATTCCTTTTTTTCCCTGTTCAATGTTTATTCCCTCGCTTAAACAGAAATTTATTAGGTCGAGCTGTGCTTGAGTCATTCTGCTGTTAAATCATAATCACAATCCACGTTACTTATCAAAATAGGAACAAGTAAAAATTGCTGCTAATGCAGCAATAGGAGTACACGGCCTAAAAAGAGAGCTGTTTGTGTCAAACCATTCCATTTTAACTATTTGTAAACCTGTTTGAAATGTGTTCTATGCCTGTTTTAGCCATCGTTATCTAACTTGGTTAGGGGAAATGATAAAATCAGGGACACTACTCAGCGCATATATCGTGGGTGGGTTGAGCGAACACGGTTGTAAGTCACTTTTTAAAAAAGTGTTCAGTATTAACAAAAAACTAATTTGTGATTCTCATATTTGAAAGTTTATTCTTTTCTGTTTATATGCATATAAACGTATAGAGAAGAAATGTTAAAAAATAATTTCCAAAAAAAGATATTTATAAATATATGACTTACAAACGTTTTCCACTTAAAATTTGACATAAATGAGAACAATGATTTTTTATTGCAAAAGATATCTTTGAATAGAACTATATATTCAAAACATTCTGGTTTAAAGCCCCTCATATTTCATGGTAACTGGTAAGGGGACTTCTGTTAATGAAACCCCAGTAATGATAATTTGAATTCATGCTTATATTTTATAAATAATGTACATATAAAGACTGAGTTAATCTCTATTCCACTTACAACTCATCCCAGTTAAGTCAATGCCTTTTTGTGCAACATGGTTTTAATTTGAGTCACAACCGTATTGCACACAAAATATATTCAATATGAGATTTAGCCTTAAGACTTACTTGCAATATTTAGTGTTGATTTTTTTTTCAAAAACATTTTTCTTTAATCATATTATGTACAATGTATTAATATAAAATTAGACATATTATGCAAAAAGTCATTTTTCCAAAAAAGTGGAGCTACAAGCACTCAACCCACGATTATTGTTCATTCTAATCAGGGTCGAACTATGATTTTAGTAGTATAAAAATAAGGGTTCAGACATCGCTTTTTGAGTAAAATCCTCGCTTTTTGACTTTCGCGCGCATGCGCGAAAGTCTAAGAGCTAGAAATCTAGAACACGGCGACGCGCAGTTTTTAACTTCCTGTGTATCACTGCGACATCGAGCGTATTCAAGTAAGCGGGGTTTTGTGGTCACCGCGAGAGCAGCGGCCGAAATGAAATGCAGACGTTTTAAGCACATTCAAGCACACAATTCCACGAAAGAATAGTGATCTTTGGTACGTGTCCGAGTAATTTTGTAGCGTCCATGCCAAAAACTCCATCAAACAAATGTTGAGTGAAATCATGTCCAGCTACGTTAGTGAACAAACAGCTTAATATGCATGAGTAGTTTAGTTACGCCTAACAAGTTCCATAGTTGTGCGGCGTCAGAAAGTAGTGCATATTAAGAAAGTAAATTTATTACGAACGATGACGAACATTTTACAGACAGTGCGACAAAGAGAAGAAGAAAACAATATTATGTTGGTGTTCAAACAAAAATGAAGGGATATTAAAAATCCAATTATAAAGAAATCAGTCACGTGATCAGTGACTAAACTGTTTTCAGGTCAGCGAGAAACACGTTTCTTTTTATCAGGATGTTGTTTTGTTTTAGACAATTAACCGTTTAGAAATCTCTTATTACTCTCTTAATTGAATTCGTTTTATCTCTAACCAGAAAATAACGGTTTTGCTTATCTTAACATAGGCCAATACTTGTTAAATGCTGGAAATTACTCATCGGAGATGTAACATGATACTATCAGTATGAATGAACATTCTCTACAAAGTTTAAGTAGCACCGTCTACTAATTAATATTAATAGCTTATGTCTCATTGATACTAGAAGTATACTCTACAGGATTTAGTATTGTTTAGTCAGCTTATACACTACACAACATTTGCATTTACAATAGTAGACAGGGGCGGATCCAGGATTTCAGCAAGGGGGGTTCAACTCAGCGAGTTATTTTTTAACAATGTTAATTTTTAACTAAGCTAGAAAATCAGTCCGTTTATCAGGCCCAAATTAATTTGTAAGAGGCCTAACTTATCATGGGGGTCCGGGAAAATGTGAAAATCTATATGCAAAATCCAGCATTCTAGGGTATTTTGTGGGGATTTTATAGCAGATGTTTGACTACTCTTTCATAATGACCGTTAGCAAGTATTTAAGTTGACATGCAGTTTCTATCGTGTGCACATATTAAACGATGTAAGCCAAAGTTGACATTCTGCTGCGTAATGTAATTCTCCGGCGCGAAAGTCTTTCAGCGCTATCAGCGCTTTGATTCAGTAAAGTCCTCGCCTGAGCAAAATCCTCGCCTGAGAGCGCAACCCTCGCCGGAGAGCAAATCCTCGTCTGCGAGTAAATCCTTGTTGAGAAACACAGTTAACACTGTTAAACGTATTTGTATCTGTTTATGTTTGAATAGTTTAGAAAAAGGAAATAATGGAAACGAGACAATAACGATTACGATATTAGTACAGTGTATGAACTAAAGAACGACGATTACTTTGTAGAAAGTGACGATTTTTTTCTGAAACGTTCAACATAATCCCCATTGCAATAAAACGACATAATTTCAAGTTAATGCAATAAATCCCACCTTTGTCTAAAATCTTTGGAAATCAGTTTGTTTATATCATCTGCAAGTTGTTCACAGTTGTAATAATCGATTGCCAATATAAGAAAATGAAAATCAATGTATTTTAAAACATCCTTAGCCTCGGTGCATCGGTGTAAGCGTTCAAGTTATTTACAAAAGAACAAGAAAAGTTCCTGTCATACTGGCAGATCATTGCTATGACGGGAGATCTGCTCGCGGCTATGCTGTTCATGACTTGTGGGCACTCGGTGCTAAACAGAAAAAGTACATTTAGTTGTATTAAAAATATTCTTTATATTGAAGCTCGTCAGACATCAAGTTACATCGTGACAATAATAAACAGATGCGTTGGCGGCATGGTAAATCTGAATTTTAAAAAAATACGTAAGTTATATTGTACGTAGATTAATAGTCACCCGATGTCATTTGGGTTTTAATAAAAATTACCATAATAAAAATTATTAAATTTCGGGTCATTCACCATGACTAAACCAAATAACACGTACTAATAAAATTAAAGGTGTTATAAGCTATTGACACCCGAATTTCATCACGTTTCTTTTGTACATCGCAAAATTCCTGTCCGCAACCTACATAAAAAAACGTGACTTGCAGAGGGTTGCGATGCTGTATAAAAGAGTGGCTGTTTCTGACAAGTCACAACAGGTTTTTGCACATCAGTAAAAAAACCAATACCATGGATAGGTATATGAATACGTTTTTAGAACTGGCCGTTCTATGCATGGATCCGAAAGGGATGCTAACTAAACCTGCATTAGCTTTTTAAACGCGGACAATGCCAGACTTAATAATGAAGTACAGGAGCTTCAACGTGAGCTCGACCAGACTCGGTCGAATTTTATTAATATAAACACACAGCTCGAGATGTGTCAGGGTATCGCTAGGGATCAGGCCAGCGAGATTTCAGATTTAAAAAAGACCATAGACGGGCTCAAGGGTGCACTTAACTTGGCGCGAGCAGAAACAAGGAAGATTCTGCAAGATAACACCGATCTAAAAGTACGAATGTTAACGGAAAATGCTTACTCCGGTAACGGGAACACTGTCCATAGCAATGAGAACATTGCCCACCCACCAGTAATGGTAA
Organism: Corbicula japonica; assembly: GCA_038501625.1. NCBI lineage: Eukaryota > Metazoa > Mollusca > Bivalvia > Venerida > Cyrenidae > Corbicula > Corbicula japonica. Next base: position 749,104 of record JAZAYU010000168.1, read on the forward strand.
TATCAAAAGGGTAAGAAGATTGAGCGAGCTGTCTAACGTGAGCGGGGAAGTGCAGGATAAAGATAACTGTTGCAGTAAGAAAGACGATGACGACGTTCTATATATAGGCATGACAAAGACCAGTATACTGTCCTGTAGGAATGGGGTATCTGTCCCAAATCACCCAAACACAACAACTGGGAATGACCCTTCTTACCCCAGCGCCAAGCCTCCTATGTCGCCAGAGCACGAAATTCCTTTTAGAAGCCTCGTGCGCAGTCTTCTGACTACCACAGGCTGAGGCTGCCAATTTTGATTTTTCAACGCTCTCTATAGCATCCGTATTCTCGCATTTATTTAGAGATTACGCGAGTTGATTGCTGATAACATCGAAGGAACTTCTGAGTTTGTTGTTGTTGTTTTGAAGAATGTCTACTTTTTTCCGCAGCGCGATAGAAGTTTTAACCTGACTATCTAACTTCTCTTGGAGTTTGTTGTATTCCGACATAAGCCTATTTTCAGATGCAATTTTGTCATCTTCCCAATGATTTCTCGGACAAGTTCGTATATGTGTCATCTAAGTAAAAAAACTAGGTCACTGTTGCTAAAAATAGAATTATCTTGTTAACACTAGCGGTCACAATTTTGCTCTGATTGTCATGAAACTTGGTCAGGATGTTTGTCCTAATGATTTCTCAGATGAATTCGAATAAGGGTCATCTGGGTCCCAAAACTAGGTCACTGTTACTAAAAATAAAATTTTCTTGTTAACACTCTAGCGGTCACATTTTTGCTCCGATTGTAATGAAACTTGGTCAGGATGTTTGTCCCAATGCTTTCTCGGACGAGTTCGAAAATGGGTAATTTGGGTCCAAAAACTAGGTCACTGTTAATAAAAATAGAATTTTCTTGTTAACCCTCTAGCAGTCACATTTTTGCTCTGATTGTCATGAAACTTGGTCAGGATGTTTGTCCCAATGATTTCTCGGACGATTTCGAATATGGGTCATCTGGGTCCAAAAACTAGGTCACTGTTACTAAATATAGAATTTTCTTGTTAACACTCTAGCGGTCACATTTTTTCTCCGATTGTCATGAAACTTGGTCAGGATGTTTGTCCCAATGATTTCTCGGACAAGTTCGAGTATGGATCATCTGGGTCTAAAAACTAAGTCACTGTTACTAAAAATAGAATTTTCTTGTTAACACTAGCGATCACATTTTTGCTCCGATTGTCATGAAACTTGGTCGGGATGTTTGTCCCAATGATTTCTTGGACGAGTTCGAATATGGGTCCAAAAACTAGGTCACTGTTACTAAAAATAGAATTTTCTTGTTAATACTCAAGTGGTCACATTTTTGCCTCGAATGTCATGAAACATGGTCAGGATGTTTGTCCCAATGATTTCTCGGATGACTTCGAATATGGGTCATCTGGGTCTTGGTCACTGTTACTAAAAATAACTTTGTTGTACTCAGGTGAGCGATAAAGGGCCATCATGGCCCTCTTGTTTATCAGGGCATGTTTAGCACAAAAATAACAACCTATATGGTTCTAAAAATGGTTCTGAACTATTGCATAGCATGAGTAATACAATAATGTCAGCTCCTTTCTGCTCGACGATGAGCACTTTGGGGCCATCTTCGGTAACGGTTTCCAGATCTGCAAAGTCAGGGAATGCTTGTTGCAGAATCTCTGCTGGTACTGCTACAATATCTTCTGGTTCGCATAGAAGTTCTGCCATTTTTTCTTGTACACATATGCCTTCGACTAGTTTCTCCACTTTCAGGAGTGGTGCTTCCTTTTTTCTGTGCATGAAAAAAAGAGGAAGAAATATGTATGCATTGCAAGATGAGGTGTTAGAATACTTCATTAGCACTAGTAGTTATAGTTCCATGTTCAAGTGTGATCTGTTGACAGGAAGACAGCAATGGAACTAAATTGTGACAAAGACAGATTAATAGAAAATTCTATGTTGACTTACTGTTAAGTTTTTCATTTGGAAATATAGAGGTAAAAGTTGAGGGAACAGGAATGAAAACATGTATTGATATTACAACATTTACACTGTCCGTAGCTTGGCCTGTTCAAAGTAATAATTATTGACTGCGCTCAACACCTCTCAGCTGGGTATTGGGAGCATCATGTATTGTATTATGTAATAATTTAAATGTTAAAATAATGTTAACATGTGATGTAAATGTATATACTGGCAACAAAATAGTTGTTGAATAAAAATAGGTTAATAAGACTATTTCTAGCCATTGAGAGCATGACTGCATATCAATTACGAGGCGAGATGCAGGAAAACCCGAGACCACACACTGAAGGGAGACCATTGTGTGTAGAAAGCTTACCTGTACAGTTGAGCTGCTTGTTGCCGACAAGCTGAGCTCACTGTTGTACTTCGACGGTATAAGATCTGTAATGCGGACGAAGTCCCCTGGCCTTGTGTCGCAAGACGCCAAGTCTCGCCATAGTGTTACTTTTACTCTGGATGCGGAGTCGTCCGTCAGGTGCACTGTTTTGATTGGCACGTTTTCGCCCTTGATGTTTACGCACCTCATTTCATCTTCCTGCAACAGACATGCAAGCAAATAAGTTTAAGAGTCGTTTTTTTTGTAACAGGGATTTTCATAATGGAACGTGGTAGAGGCCCTAGCTATACAATTTGGAGAATACAACAATTATTTGTCAAAACAAAAATGCATTGATCGATTGGTACCACATAAAGATTTGTTGAAAACATATTTTGCAACTGAAATTATACATTGATGGAGCAGGGTTGTTTTCTTTATGAGCTTATTTCTGGGCGAACAAGTTGGAACTGGCCATATGCAGGACTCTGTTAAATAGCTATAAATAGTCCAGTTTTGAAGAGAATTCAAATTCTTCACTGCTATAGGCATAAATGTGGAGATGTGTAAGATTGCCTGAAATGTACATGAATCATTTCAATCTTTGTTAAGAATATGCAGCCAGTTGTCAATCATGAGCCACAAGTTTCAAATGCTACCTGAATTATGTAGACAACTTGAAGTCTTCTAAATATATGTAAATTGATAGATGTGAATTAAAGGGTAATTCGCCCTATGAAAAGTGTTTACATGGAACGTTAAGCGATATCATAATAATACATAAATTTGGAACAAAGAACAGTCAACATAAATCTGTACTTCATCATCTTATAAGAGTTCAATGCAAGCGATGCTAAAGTTATTGTAATTAATCTGGTGTTCATAGGGGATGACAAGGCATCCTTCAAGGTGACAGTGGGTGCTGGTGGCGGGTTTAGCAGTTAAACACCTGCTGTCACTTTGTCCGAGTCAATAGCCATGTGCGTTGACATGAAGACTTTGGTTTTCGTCGTTATGACCAAAACCCTCATGCCATCCTCGATCTTGGTTATGCCATCACGAATGACCAATGTAGATTGAGTTCTGAACTTTGTGAACTTAGCATCAATGCAGCAAAATATAATTATCTTGATATTTTGTTACAGATTTCAGTTGTGATTACACTGTATTGTGTTATCGAACTACCGTCTGTTTTATTTAATAAAGTAAAATTAGACCTTTTCAAGGTTGTTTTCGATATCTTATCTTTGATCCTCCCGCACACGAGGTAACTGACACCGGAGAATCAATGACCCGGAGTTCTTTTCACTGGCCACACGTACGGTTATAATTACACGAAATTCGATACGGTTATGATAATCGTATGGGTGCGTTATGACATTCATAAAATTGTATAAATAATAGAGGTTGATTTAAATAGCTCTTTAATATAAGCGAGTCACCTTCGGAATAAAAGTGGTGAAATGTAACGCGAAATCATTGATCTATACTATGTCATAACAGATGACTCAATAATTAAACTAGGGTGCGACCGATGATGTCATGGGTTTCCGTAATACGATGCCACCCCCTATTGCTCGTGCGCGTACATATAATACCCTCCCCCATTGTTCGTGTGCAGTTACGCGTCTAGCTCCAGGGCTGCAGGCAGTCTGGTCAGATGACTTATAGGGAAACTAGGGTGGTGCTGATGACGTCATGGCACCGTTATGCGAAAACAACCCCCATTGTTTGTGCGCAGCCACGCGTGTAACACCATGACACCAGGAACTCTGCCCAACTATTACTTCTTTACTACTTCCACGGTAGAAAAAGAGGATGACATCTTTTATCTTGGGGACAACAGGCGAGAAACATTCGGATTCATCTGTTAAAAGGAGTTCAACAGGAAAAGGAAGTCCATTTAAATAGATTCTTGCTTCATAATTAAGGTAAATATTCTTTTTTAAGACGAGTTAAGGAGAGTTAAATGATTAAATACATGATTGAAACAAGAGCTGTCACTTGAAATTGACATATGCCCCCGAAATGCAGCTTTGAAATCAAATAGGTATACATATGTAATAAATAAACATATGTAATGAAAAATATGCTTGTGGAAGACAAAACATACTGCATGCATATAAAGTGAAAGATGAAAGGATCATATGTTTCAAGTCTGTAGTATGTATATAGTCAAATAAAGTTAAATATTACATTTTTTTATAGAAAATTTGAAGATTATTGGGGAAATTATCCTGAAAAATGATTATTAGAGTTATGGACCTTACTACATATGATGTGGGTAATATAAACAAGAGGGCCATGATGGCCCTTTATCACTCACCTGAGTACAACAAAATTGTGTTGTACAAGACCCAACGTCTCGATATGGTGAACATTTACACCAAGTTATTTTAAAATCCAATAAGAAACAACAAATCTACAGCTTGAAAAAGAAAATGCTTTTTTTCGAAACAGTGACCTTGACCTTTGACCTACCTGCATGGGTATTGTAAGCAACATATCCCTTTGTCATGGTGAACATTTATGTAAAGTTATTTTGAAATCACTTCATTCATTAGGAATTAACAGCCCAGACAAGAAAATGTTATTTTTAGTAACAGTGACCTTGACCTTGGACCAACAGGCATGGGTATTGTACGCAAAAGTACACCTTGTCATGGTAAACATTTGAGCCAAGCTATTTTAAAATCCAATGAGAAATAACAAATTTACAGCCTGGACAAGATTTTTCTATTTATAGTAACAGTGACCTAGTTTTTGACCCCATGTGACCCATACTCAAACTCGTTCAATTAATAACTGGGACATATGTTCTGACCAAGTTTCTTTACAATCTGATAATCAGAGTAAAAATGTGACCACTAATAGTGTAAACAAGAAAATTCTATTTTTAGTAACAGTGACCTAGTTTTTGGACCAAGATGACCCGTATTCGAACTTGTCTGAGAAATCATTGGGACAAACATCCTGACCAAGTTTCATGACAATCAGAGCAGAAATGTGACCTCTAGAGTGTTAACAAGAAAATTGTATTTTTAGTAACAGTGACCTAGTTTTTGGACCCAGATGACCCATATTGGAACTCGTCCGAGAAATCATCGGGACAAACATGAGTAGTATAAAAATAAGGGTTCAAACCTCGCTTTTTGAGTAAAATCCTCGCTTTTTGAGTAAAATCCTCGCTTTTTGAGTAAAGTCCTCGCCTGAGCAAAATCCTCGCCTGAGCAAGATCCTCGCTTGAGCAAAGTTCTCGCCTGTGAGTAAGATTCTCGCTTAAGAGTATAATCCTCGCATAAGAACAAGATCCTTCCCAGAGAGTAAAATCTTCGCTTAAACAAATCTCCATACACTAGCCTTCGATTTTGAAGAGAATACATCCCCTATATAAGTTAGGATAGTTCGATGTGAATGTCATAATACGAGCGGTAGGGGAAAAGATAAATTATGGATAATGAATGTAAAGAAAATATTTTGAAGGAGTATTATTTTAATCCCAGACTCCCGGGTGCGTATGCAGGGCCGCTGAAACTGTTTAAGGTACTTGACAAACGGTACCCGGGTGTTTTTACTCTTGGCTACTTGAGACAGTGGTTGAATAATCAAGACGCTTATTCTTTACAGAAGCCGGTTCGTCGCCGCTCTAAAACAGCGAATGTGAGAGTAACCAACATAAATGAACAATTTGACATTGATTTATTATCAATGGAAAACCTGGCGAAAGAAAATGATGATGTGCGTTTTCTGTTGTTTGCGATCGACATATTTTCCAGAAAACTTTGGGTAAGACCATTGAAAAACAAAAAAGCTGAATCAGTCTTGGAAGGTATGAAAAACATATTGAAGCACACGGTGCCTAAGAAAATACGTGCAGAAAAGGGTTCCGAGTTCGTAAATAAGTGGTTTACCAGCTTTGTTAAAGAAAAAGGTATATATTTTTTCACCACGCAAAACCCATTTAAGGCTAATTACGTTGAACGCGTTCAGCGTACCATCAAAACAGCTATCTACAGAATGATGCGACATAAGAGAACATATCGTTACATCGACGATTTGGATTCTATAGTAGCTAATTACAATAACACTCCTCATAGCAGTCTGAATGGATTATCTCCGAATGAAGTGAACAAGAACAACGAAGCGGATGTATGGGTGTTCATGTACTTGAAGAAACGCCCTAGAGTAAAAACTAAGCCCATATTTCATCTGAAAATCGGAGACTTTGTTCGGATTAGTTTGAGCAAACATCCTTTTCGTAGGGCCTATCAGGAACAATTCACAGCGGAGGTGTTCGCAGTCTCAGCGCGTTTGTTAAAGCAAGGAATTCCTATGTACAAGCTAAAAAATCTAAAAAATGATGGAATAAAAGGAATGTTTTATGCTAACGAGTTACAGAAGGTGGAAAAGGATGAAAGTAGTCTTTGGTTTATTGAGAAAATAATTCGGAAGCGTCAGCGGAACAGAAAGTTGCAATACTTTGTGAAATGGCAAGGTTTTCCAGATACATTTAATAGCTGGGTTGATGAAAAGGAGGTTAAAGACATGAATGAAGCTTAACATAATGGATCGTTATATTTACGTAAAAAGTGATGAAAGCGACGCTTATTTCAGTGAAAATCGAGCACATAAATTTAGAGTACATTTGAAGACCTCTTTAAATTTGCGAGGGATATGGAAAGTAGGCCTGGTTCAATTTCATGCTACTGAAAAGCAGAAAGCAAAATCCACAGACGGACTATACGTGTATTCTAACATTTGCAAGGAGAGTTTCGTTTTTGGAGAAGAACGCCCTCTTTTAAGACGATTGGAAAAAAACCAGAAAAACGAATGGAATTACATTTTCGAAAGTCCTTTTTACATTCCTATAAGAACGAATGAAATAAGAGAATTTGATATCTATATAAGACAGGAGGATGACACAGAAGCATCAGATTTAATAAAGCCAGTACACCTTACGCTTCATTTAAAACCTTACCCATTTCTGTAATAAAATGAAATTATACGTACCCAATCCACAGAAGTGGGTGGATTTTTTTGAGCGAGTAAGTACTGGAAAAACTTCTCTGAACCAATCAGGATCAGGAAGGCGTCTGCGCGTGATTCCTGTGGACCAGTCGTTTAGCGCCGGAGATAAATCCTACTCTGTTAAAACGGTTTTACCTGCAGAACAAACCACAGCTCAAGCGAAGTCAGAATTAGAAAGGGAGGGTATAAATACTAAAAGCGTGTTAGAGATGGTTCAGTCAACAAGCAGACGTGGTCTAAAAAGGAAAAAAACTAGACAAGGAAAACCAAATAAGGGAGTGAAAAGACAAAAACGGAAACAAATCGGCGGTGGAAACCGGCACCGAAGAGGTGGTAAAAAGCGGCAGCAAATCGGCGGTAGAAAGGATAAAAGAAAAACGTCTAAGAAGAATACAGTCGGTGGAAAACGGGATATCTTTGAAATCAACTAATTATGTCAACATTTAACGAAGAACAATTTAAAGAGGGACTTGTGTCGGAATTAGCTCTGTTTGAACTTCCTAGCACACAGACGAGCGTCACTGAAGTCCGCTTTGAAGAAATACGGCCTTTATCTACATCGTCGGGGGATAGTCCGTTCGAATTTAGAATAAGCGGACAAAATTCCATGGATTATTTGGATCTGAAAAATTCACAGATTTACGTCAAGTTAAAAGTGGAAAAGTCAGATGGCACCGCTCTGACAAACGAAAAAGTGGGGCCTGCCAATATATTTCTGCAAGCGTTATTTTCAGCGACAGAAGTTACGCTTCAGAACAAGGCCAGCATAACCTGTAACTACAACCCGTACGGAGCATACATTCAGACGTTGCTGAACTACGGACAAGATGCTCATGCTAGTCAGATAGAAACGCAGGGCTGGTTTCAGGATGATGCAGATTCTCCAGGAGTAACCGACCCAACAGGTAATTTATGATGTATTTGAACCCTATACCATACCATATGATCCCTGAAGCCTTATTTTAAGATGTATTTACTTGTTGTCAGACATAAAAAAAATGGTTTCTTATACATGTGATTTTTTTTCAGGTACAAATAACGGTCTATATGAGCGATCTAAGTGGATTGCCACATCGAAGACCATCGACCTACAAGGTCCAATTTTTCACGATTTGTTTTCAATGGACAGGTACCTTCTGAATCAAGTGGATGTAAAAGTGAAAATGTACAGAAGTCCTGCTAGTTTTGCCTTGTTGGCGGCAGACTCCACCTCAGAATTTAAAATAGTTATCGATGACATTTACATACTCGCTAAGAAGGTCAGAGTCAACCCGGCAGTTATCTACGGCCATTCTCAAATCCTCGAGAAACACAATGCTCTCTATCCATTTAAGAGAGCCGAGTGTCGTTCTCAGAGTATCGCCACTGGTAGCACATCATTCGACTGGGAAAATATATTCAATGGTGGTAGACCGGAGAAAGTTATCATCGGGTTTGTCAAAAGCAAGGCATTAAATGGGGACTACACTACAAACCCTTTCAATTTGTAAAACTGTAAAATTCAGCACATCGCACTTTACGCCGATGGATTTCCAGTTGGAGGAAATCCTTTGAAAATGGACTTTAGTAATACACACGGAACAGTTGTCATGCGGGCCTATACCAATTTGCTGACCTCTACCGGTAAATGGAGGTACGACGAGGGTAATGCACTCAACAGGCAGCACTTTATAAGCGGATCCAGCCTTTTTGCCTTTCAGTTGGAGCCGAACTTCTCCCACCACGGGGAGTACTTATCTTTGTTGAAAAACGGGAATGTCAGATTGGAAGTGCAGTTTTCTGCAGGATTAGCAGGTATCTTTATCTTATCTTTATATTTATTTAACCAGCACTTATTAATCAGTTTTATTGATTTTTCTCGTGTGATTTTTATTGACTCTATTTTGCATAAAAGTTTTAGTTTAAAATTTTGTTAAATCGGGTTTCTCTATATCTTAAAAACATATTTATTATGTTTAGATTTGTTTTATAAATCAAAAGCCATCCTTAACCAATACATGATTCACTTTGTTTCAATATTTCAGAACCTATGAGCTGTATTGTGTATAGTGAGGGTCCTGGCTACCTAGAGATTAACAAAGAACGTGACGTGATTCTACCATAATGAACACATCGCAATTACAGTGTATGATTGAATGTGATCCAAAGTTGAGACAGTTTGTTCTTGGAGTATTTCCTGCGGATAAACTTCCGAAAATTCGCGCAGATCAGCCGTTTTCATTGATTTGCAACACTCATGTTGAGGTCATGCCTGGTGAACATTGGTGTGCTATCTATAGGGACGGTGATGGGCGGATGGAGTTTTTTGACAGTTATGGTAGACCACCGAAGGAAAATAGTGTCTACATAGAGCAGTGGTTAAAAAGATACAGCAAAACATTAGATATGAGTAATGTTCAGTTACAAAGCGAACATTCAAATGTCTGTGGACTTTATTGTACTTTTTATCTACATCAACGATCTTTGGGAGTCACTTTAAACGAATTCATCAACGCTTTTGATGAGTGCAATTTACATGCTTATGACGAATATGTGTTTGATACCGTGTCAAACGCGTATTCCCAATGCCTTAAGATTGAAAACATCCACAATCAGATATGCGCATCTCGGGTGAATTTCTTGAATTAGTTTTGTAACTGTATAACATATCTATACTCATCAATATGATATAATCAAACACCAAACAGGAGAACAAAACATTTTGTTCTTGTGTATATGTATTGAAATAAAATCGTTAACTTCCCCTGTATCTTCTTTTTGTTTTCATGAAAACTTGTTATTTCTACCATATAATACAAAGACGAGGCTTTAAAAATGTATTTATTACAAATGGTAATTTGTATATTTCAAAATCAAAATCATATTCATATGATAAAATATGACACTGTTTAAGAATCATATGCATGGTGTCACTTTAAAATGTCCGATGGTGAAGGAGTAGTCATCTAATGTCTGAAATTGTTCATCCGAAACCATATCTCTTCGGCACACAATTTCCTCTTCACTACCCTCTTTATTGGCACCAACGTAGTACGCGGGGTTCTGTCTCGCAACTTCAGGGTTTGCTTTGTCCTTGTTTTCTCCGTCTGGTGAATTTTGGATACGATAATGCCCATATGCATAACTTTCGGTGTTGTTAATTAGATACCGCTTATCATCGAAAGCCGACAACCCCCTTTTGCTAATAACCTCTCCAAACAGTTCATGTCTATGGCTACGTAAGTGATGCATGACTGATACCTGTTGAGTTTCGTTAAACAACGTGTCTTTATAATGTGCATGCTTTAAATCTTTTTTTACTGTAACCTTTGAGATACCTTTTGCTCTTTTTTCTTCTTTTTGACCACACAAAAAGCTATACATTTTTGATCTCAGTCCGACGAATTCTGATATTGGGACGCCATTTGTTTCGTCTTTCATTTTTCCTAGAGTTTTTTTATTCCGATCATTCTGAAGCGGGTGCCCTTGTGGATAGTCAGACGTATCAAAAAGGGAAGCGTTCTGCCACATATCAGCGTATAAGTCCTCCGTTTCACAGTAGAAAAGTAGAGAGTCCGTGTCCGTCATCTGTAGTTGAGCCGAATGTTGATATTTTGTTTTGATGTAGGTATACCAGAACGTGTACATCAAATACTTGCTAAGGTCTGAAAGACAAATAATATGAACGCAAAAAATATGAAGGTACATCAACCAATATGCAAAACAAAGCTGTAAAGATATACTACCGATTTACTAACGAAATAAATTCTGGTCAATCATCCTTCAGAAGCGAGGAATCCGCGAGAAAAGAAAACAGTTTAAAACTTGATAAAATCCTTACCTAAAATACACATTCCGCTATAGCTAAGTTTTGATAACGTCACTTTGGCTCTCAGTAATTCCACGGCAACTAGGTCCTTGTTGAAAACCGTGCAGTTTTTATATGTTGGTTTTGCGCTGACTTTTAGTAATCTGTCTTCCGTGTGTACAAGTTCAATATCTTTATGCTTTCGCACGTTTTCCATTGTCTGTAAAAAATAGATCTGATGCTTATTAAAACATTCAGAAAAAGTAAAGCCATTAAAAGTCTCAAATATATATACAACTAAAGAGCAAACAAAATGACACTTATTAAACCTAAATACTAATTTACTACTTTAAAATGGTAAAAAGAATATAAACAATCTGAAAGACAACTTAGACACTTGAAAACTCAATTCATTTTATGATTTCTATGCTACTCACCTTGCCAAAAACAGCTACGTTGAATAGTTTGTACAGCGACTTTTCAAAAGCGGAGGTTGCTTTCCGTCTCATCTCTGTATTAAAGTCGATGTATGGTTTCATCCAAGCTTCTTGTCGAAATTGCAAAATTCGGTGAATTGTTTTGATTCTCATTCCGAGTTTGATGTACAGCTTCAGATTTCTGAAGTGGAGAACATAGTGGTCTTTGTCATTCAAAGTTGCTATCAGTTTCGGTACTCTTCCCCTGGAAGGTAGCGGATCTTCCTCATCTATACCGTATAGTTTCCGTAACAGATGTTTAGCATACGGTGAAAGCTCTTCGTCATTAATTGTCCTTTGCTCCGGTGCCAATGGTAAGAAATTATGTAGATCATGCAAATCTTTCGGATAGTGCAAGGAAACTTCCAGAATGTATCCGGTGTTTTCTTTCTCTGAAACACTCATGATGTCAAAAGCGCTAATTTCATTTTCATCCAGAAACTTGAAGTCACCGACTGGAAGTGGTTGCACCATTGCCCAACCGTAGAGGTTGTTGGCGTCTAAATATTGAAGGTATGACGTGTTTTCAGATGGATTATAATCATCTAACAGCGGATTGTTAGCCTTTTTGTAACGGTTTGAAATCTGGGACAAACCACCTCTAATGCCCGCTTCTATCATCAAAACCATATCAATATCTGTAAGTAGTTCTAACTGAACGTTCGTCATTTTCAAGCAACTTGCCCAAGACAATCCGGGTGATGTATAAAAATGACAGGGATCTAGTTCGTAATGGATAAGACTCTGGTTTCTGAAGGATTCAAACACGCTGCATAGTAATAGAACATCCGTTTTTAGATACAGATCATGGTATTGTCCGAGCGAACTCATGCTGTAAGAACGAAATACGTTTTGAGCGTGCTTATAATCTTCCACCGAAATGTGTTCTCTTTTAAGGTTAGAGTAAAAGTTTTCCAATGCTGGTAACTCCTTTTCTTCAAACTTTTCGAAAGAGTCCATGTAATCATACGGATAAACACCCTTGCGTAAAAGAAGTTCAGCTTTCTCACGCGTCTGACATTCATCCAAGAGGTATGGAAACGCTTGTAAGCCATCCTGTGTCAGATTTTCTGTTAGAGTCTCAAGTGAACTTGGTAGAAACTGGAAACTGTCGATGAATCTCAGTCGACCTAAAGAAAAACTAACGTATCTTTCGGAGTTTTGTGCGATGCACTTTAGCTTATGATCCTTGTAATGTCCTAGTTTTTCACATAAAATATGGGCATCAAAATTTCTAAAAAAAGGTGAAATATGCATATCAGGAATTGCCACATTGAATTGTGAAAAATCACCGGAATGAAATTTGCTTGTTTGCAACTCAGATTACAGGTAGAACATGCGGGGTCAATTAAAGCTCCCGTCAAATGATTGTGGTGTCTCACTATTCTGCTGTACAATTTGTCATAGTGTGTGAATTGTGATTTACACAGACAGCAGTGAGTAGCTGACCGACGTCCAACGGTTCAATATTAGAAAGAATATCTTGTATTTCTGATTGTTCTTCCAATAAACTTTCTATTAGTTTGGAACAGGCGTCCTCACCTCTATAAACCACTGTCGGCTTTGAGTATCGTTTATCCTCGCAAACCACCTTGTAACTAAATCCACAAACTTCTAGCTTTGTCATAGGTGTTGTGGTCGACTGATTCGGATCGGGTGTACACGTATCAATTTTGACGTTGATAGTGCGTGAAAGAAATCGGTTTAGATCTGTTATCAGACAGTAGTGGGTTGTTTCTTCGTCCTTAAGCATCAACAAGTTTACGTGATGTAACCGATGGTGTTGTTTTGTGATTCTCAGCGGTAAAATATCGTCATCAAAGGTGAAAACATTGACAGAGATGTCCTCATTTTGATTTTCAAATCTATCGATCTGAGATAGTGTCACCGGGAAATCAATACCATTTTTATTCAAGTCTCCTTCATACTGCGTATAACTCTGTGCGTGCGCCGGTTGATTTTCTGTTGGATGGAGTGATGCTATCACGCAATACAGGAAACATTTGTCATCCTGATTATGGATATTTAGAATACTACCACTTTTCGCCAATGTCTTCGGCAAACGAATAAATCCGGAACCTGCTACAGGCTTATAGACCTTTTTCACAAACCATCCCGATCCTTCCCTTTTATACTTTTCGATACTGGCGTGGATTTTCTGCATTGCTTCGTTTAGTTCGTGTTCAATGTCATCATTCGCCGATAATGTAAAATAGGTCCTACTCCTGAAAAAAGGTTGAGATGTGTCGCTTTCATTTGCGCTGTCCCGCTGCATTTCCACCTGTAGGCATAGATTCCATTTTATTCCTCCCAACTGTCTAGCACGTGACCTAAGAAATTCAGCGATTTGAGTTCTTACGTTACCCAAGAAGGTCAAAGCGTCATATTTTTCATTTGCTCTAGGGTAAATAATTCTATTTCGTACACCATTTCTTATCGCAGATTCGTCATTCGCAGTGCGCGAGTCTGAACTTGTTAACCTTTTTCGAGTTTCTGTATGATGATTTGAACCTAGTTGCAGTCCAGACTTATCTTCAGATGAGTGACCTTGTACCGCGGTGTTAGATTGAATTTCATCTAGTCTCTTCGGAGTTGACTCCCCCCTCCCACCGCCTTGGTTTAAAGGGTGATTTTCTTGTACATGATCAAACAATTCTCGATAAACATTAAAGTCTTCACCACAATGTCTACAAGTGAACCTCGTTCTCTGCTTATGCCTTTTAGCTGTATGACGAGTGAGATTGTAACGTGTTTGAAAAGTTTTACTACAAACATCGCAAGCATATACTCGAGATTTTTCACATCTCGACTGATGCACTCCATGAATTTTACCTTTGTGTTTTCGGAGACTATCTTCTCGAACAAATGTACTACCACACAACTCGCATTGTCTTTTCGGGCCATGGCTTTGTAAATGTTGATTGAGATATTTAATATTCTTATACTTTTTGTTGCAAAGTTCACAAATTACATCCATATTATTTTCTTCCTTTTTTATTTTCCTTTTTCTATCATCGTCACTATCATCCGTCCAGTTTCTTTTCGGGTTTTTTCTGTCTTCATCACTATCATCCATCCTGTTCCTTTTTTATTTTATTAATCCTGTAACAGATTACAATTAGTTTGAGCTTTTACGGATAAGGGATGTGCTAACATTTCAACACTCTAAAACTAATCCACTGTATTAAATAAAAAGCAAAGTGATCACTGAAAGCTGGTTATCCTTAAAATGACGTGATATTTACTGGCTTAAAGGTTATTGCGCACGGTTTAACAATTCCCAACTCTTGCGCGCGTTTAATACAATTTTTGTTGTTTTTATCTAAAAACGATCAGACATTGAAATGATTAATGACATTTCATCCCCAGCCGAATGGATAACATTTTTGAGGTTTACATACAGATGTAAACTTTTTGTGGTTTTTATCTAAAAACGATCATACATTGAAATGATTAATGATATTTCGCCCCCAGCCGAGATTAATGACATTCATCGTGTCTACATTTTAATTGAATTTTTGAAATATTATACTCAAGTGAAAATGATAAATGACATCCATTACCCGTAGAAAATTCAAATTTACATTATAAACGTATTTAATTAAGTTATGTAGGAAGAAAGATTCTGTAACGAAATGATTTATTAGCTAAATTCTAAAATTCTATTTGAGCTTATTTCTTACTCGATCTCTATATTGTCAAACGTAAGAAGACCCTTACCTCATTAGATTATGTAGTTGATCCAATGTGATTTGACTTTGCGCTTATTTCTTGCGCCTACCAATTTTCTTCCAGAAAACGGCATTTTAGAGAGTGGCTTTTGTACAAACAAAGTAGGATTGTCTTGTTCCGATTTAAATGAAGCTTCGTTTTCTAATTTGGTTTTGTTTTGATCTGCTTCGTCTTTTCCCGCGGAACCAACGATATTAAAGTCATTTTTAGCTGAATTTGTTTCGCTGTTGTTATTGGTTGGATCAGAAGCTTCGTCAGAATTTTCCTGTTTTTGACCCCCAACTTGACTACACTGTTTTAATGTCTCTATTTTCTTCAAAAGCTGTTCGTATTGTCCCTTATTTACGAGCACGAGTTCTTGCGCCATATTAAACAAGTTCGTCTTTTATAACATCCAGCAGCAAAATGATGTATTTATAATATTTTAACAACATACGTTTTCTTTCTTTAAAAGATAAATCTTTGCGCACGAATTTTCGAATTATGATTTTGTGTTTGTCCAATAGCTTTTTATTTCTCGAAGGTAATGGACGGTTACCCATTATGACATTGTATACCACTTGCACTATCGCTTTCATTTGGGAGTTATTTAAAGTCTTTAATAAAGCCCTTTTTTTGCGCATCATCAGTTGATAAAAGGAGGCGCAGAAAATCTCCATTTTTTTATTTATTAGTCCATTCATATTGTCTTTTCCGGCAGGAACACTGTCATTAACTGTCCTGGTAAAACGTTCGTACGCAGTTTATATTTAGGGTCACTGTGTGGACTCACATCAATACAAAGGTAACTATATTTTTCCGTCGTAGCACGTCGATAACTATCAATAAAGTATTTACCTCGTCCGGGTGAAATCTGGCGTCCTAATGTCTAAATTTGCAGTTCATCTCGCGCATTTCTAAATACGATAAAAATGTGAGTATTTAAGGAAATCGTGCGAAATTCTTTCCCAGGATAAAACACATTCTGCGTCACAAGCCACGTTATGTAGTTGTAATGATGACTATACTGACAGTAAATGTCTACAACATCGGAGCTTCTAGATGCTTTTTGAAGGAGATCGTCAAGTACGAGCATTTTAGATCCCGGTTCGTCTGCAGCCCACATCTCCAACATGTCTTTTGTCGGTAGGCCCTCGATAAATTCTATTGTATCTAAAGCATTTTTCATATCGTCATACAATTTCTGTTTCACACCAAAACAGTAATATGTTTTCTTCGGCGGATCTTTGAAAAGACCCTTCGCATGTAGAAGAGCCTTGAAAATAAAGGAGGTTTTTCCGGACGAACTTGGTCAAGACACAAGTGCAGTATGTGGTGTTTCGAATTTAAGAACGCTTTCCATGTTTAGAGTATCGTTGTGAGATTAATAATGTTCAACATTTCTCACGCTTACTACTTAAATAAGCAGGACACAATAAAACAAAATAGCTAGATTATCTCTCACCTTCCTACAGGAAATCTCCCAACGAAACAAAGTTAATCTAGCGCCTTATTTTATTGCGGGGGGGGGGGGGTGTCAGTTGGTGAATTTTTCTGACTGTTTTGTTTTTGTTTTGCTTGTTAGGAGTCGGGCGGGATTTCCGCTTGGTCTAATTAACCGAGCTTTTTACCCGTTTGTTTGTGACTCTTTCTGATCCATACCATATCTTTCATTTATAAATAAATTCGGATTAATTAATTTATATATAAAGAAACACAATATTAGATTATACAATTTTATTAAGATACAATTAATTCTTGTACATTTTTCTAACATTACAAGTGCTATATTGCATATGATTTCTAGTTTAATAGAATACAACAGGTGGTTAAGTATTTTGAAAATAAACACACACGCACAAATACATTTCTTCTCACACAGTGTTTCAACTGTATAAAATGAACACAAGAGGTGATAAATGTTTTTCAACATATTGGTAAAAAGAAAATATATTATACAAACATACAAACATACTGAAACAGTTCTTGCTTGCATCTATAGAAACTAAAATATGATCAGTGTAAGTATAACACAAAGCATTTCTAGTTCTGGAATTCCAAAACGTTAAAGTTATACCTCAGTAATATTTCCAATATTCTAACTTTAAAACGATAGCGGGTTTTCAACTTTGGGTGATGATTGTTCTTTGTATGCTCGATTTTCCATTTGTAGAATTCCTCATCCTAAAGCGAGTCTAGTCCGTGAAATTCAATCTTTTCTTTAGGTTTAACATTTGGATCACCATGTTTATTATTTTATCTTTCCAAAATTTACACTTTATATCGTCTTTTCTCCAGCCTCTCATATGAAAGTTAAGAACTGTCCCAAACGGGATATCTAAATTGCAGACACGTGTAAACCACTGCATCAGTAACTTTTCCTCATCTATCACATTCGTTATGTCGTCGAAGTACTCCTTCAAATGGTCCCTTTTTGTCACCACTAGGCAAATATGTTGAGTTTGAGATAAACTCCCCCTTTCGCATCCTTCACATTCTTTCTTTACTATATTATTCATGTTTTTCAAAATTTCCTCGGCGTAAAGGAAATCGAATTCAGACTGCATTTGAAAGATGTGATAATTATCCATCATTTTTAAATATATAGTTGTAATAAGTGTAAACCTCACACATCAGCAAGAAAGTGACTAACTGCTATAACAACTGTGGTTTATATCTACCAGCCTATCCAATTCACAAAATCGTTAGGATTACAAATTGGACACTGTAAAAACGACATCTGGTTATTGTGGTCGTATTCATTTCCTGTATCCCGTCCGTCATCGTTTTGGAACACTCCACTAAGAAGATCTAGTGGAAAGCTTCGATTAAGTGACAGGTCAAGTGGATCGACTTTTTTCTCAGCCTCATCATCACCATTTAATAGCTGTGAAAGTGTAGCGTCTTCACAGTCCGCTTGTCCACCTGTCAGTAATGTATCTCCTTCAATCACATACTCTGGCTCTTCGAGTGGTGTTTGTAATGTATCTCCTTCAATCACATACTCTGGCTCTTCGAGTGGTGTTTGTAATGTATCTCCTTCAGTCGCATACTTTGGTTCTTTTATCACTGCGATGTTTAACTTTCCATCTGGTGTTTTACGAAATGTCGATGAAAATGCTAATTTGTGAGTAGTCGCTGCATGCGCTGCTTTTCTTTGAAGATGGTATCGTGTTTTCAAGTGGCGTTTTACATTTTTCTCTACCATCCACTTCTTACGTACATAACAAAATATTGTCTGTTTCTTGTTCCGTTTAACCATCCTTATAATTTTATTATCGCCTGTCTATTTATCCTGTAAAAATATCACTCAAATCGTTTGCTATCTTAACTGTCCCTCAGGTAACTCTCTTCTCCTGATAAACGACTGACTAAATTTGGTATGAATTCACATAGAGCATCCCACCAATGATGAGAAGTTTCGTATCGTTGAGCCAAGGCAGGTAATTCAAATGGTGAACTCATAGTAAGCATGGTATAGTAACGTAAAGTCCAGTTCATATCATAAAGAATGCTTAATACCTCAAAGTCTTGTGCCCAGATTTGTAATTGATGTTCATCTACCCAGAACGAATCATATATTATATTATTTCGATCGTAGGCAATATAGTAAAACCCATCAAACGGCATTTTACAAGGTCAATTGTTTAAACTTGTTCGTTTAATATAGAGTGCAGTTTATGGTTTAGATCTAGCATATCTGCCTTAAGACTAGAGAGTTCTATCAAGATTTCTGTCAAATGATCGTCCAACCGGTTATATTTTGACTGTAAGAAGGCAATTCTTTCCGACTTTGTTTCTAATTCCCGTAGAATATGGAAAACTTGTTGTTGTATAACTTTAACGGTATCTTCCATAGCCAGTAGATCAGTAAGGACTATAACGACTGGTGGGACGGCCGTGGATTACTCTCGAGGTACTTGCCTTAGAACCATCGCTTACAGCGGTAGTGGGAGGTGCAGATACAGTAGTAGCAACGACACCAATAGAACCACCCGCAGCTCGGTTCTGCTCTTCTTCGATCAGCTGGTTAAAAAAAGCAATCACGTGGTGAGTAATCGGTAGAATAGGTCAACATAGTAATATGAGCAATTTCAAAAAGTTAAACCCACATCGATAAAAGCACAAAAACACAATTGCAATTATATATTGAACAATAAAAAATAAAATGAAACGTAACTTACCGACAAATCAGCCAATATTTGTTCCGCAAAGGGAATTAGCTCGTTCAGCCGTTGAATTAGCGTTGTTGCTTCCGTCCAATTGATGCTCAAAGATTTTCCGTTCGATTTATCAAAAGAACCAGTTTTGAAGCATTAAGAATTGTCATTAAGATGCACATAAAGTTTATCATTCCACCTAGTTAGAGAAATGTCCTTATAGTATCCGAATCTACCAATCGGACAACATTGCCTTCCGTGTCATATGTTGGCTCCATGTTTGCTTTTTATGTGGAGAGGGTTATTTTTGAGACTATATAGGTGTATCAAGTCATACCCTTGATTGAATACCTGTTTGTGATTGATGATTATGCAAATGGGTTTAAGACATTTTGAATACGACATCTTTTAACCTATTCATAAGATAAAATGATTTATAGTTCTGTTTACGAGGGATTTCTAAAGATGTCTGTAATTGAATATTTGCGGTTTACCGCGTCATTAACATAAATATAATAGCGAATAACATATGATTGATGATTATGTTAATGCGTTGAAGACATTTCCTTTTTACCTATTCATGTCACGAAATGATTTATACGTAGTTCTGTTTACGAGATGTCTACAGGTGCTTATAATTGAATATTTGCGGTTAAGCGCGTATTTAACATAGATATAATAGCTGATTGTATTATTCTTGATAAATATGTAAATGACACGTTTTCAACTACATTAGTGATTGACGATTATGGAAATAAGTTGAAGATATTTTGAAAACGACGCCCTTTTACCTATTCATGTCACGAAATGATTTATAGTTCTGTTTACGATATTTCTACAGATGTTTATAATTGAATATTTGCGGTTAACCGCGTCTTTAACATAAATATAATAGCGGATTATATTATTATTGATAAATATGTAAATGACGCGTTTTGAACTATACTAATGATTGATGATTATGTTAATGCGTTGAAGATATTTCGAAAACGACGCCCTTTCACCCTATTCATAAGATATAATGATTTATAACTCTTTCAAAAGATGTTCGTAATTGAATATTCCCAGTTTCACACGGTATTTACATAACATGCAATAGATGGGTGTGGTAATTATTTTACATTTCATGAAAAAAAAATGTGATATAAGATATCAAACCAAAGACGCTGAAATACTGAAATTCAACTGTTAACCCCTTAACTAAAGTTTTATTCTTATTTTGTAAGTTAAATTTTAAATCTATTAGACGGTTTACAAAAAACATATAAATTTATATTTGAATTGTTAATTTTTCTTTAGCTGGTATCAAACAAGTTAAGAATCTTTCGTTTCGTAGCCCCTTCTTAAATCTATTTGAGTTCTCTGCACGCCTCACTCTTTCGAGGTATGTACCGTCTATACTGCTAGTTAGTACGCCCCGTAAAGATCTTTCTGGTATTTAAAATTACTTCTGGTATTTGCTCTATATCCGGTTATATTTTTCATTTCCGCTGTCTACATTGAATATTCAGCCATGTTTTCTTCGATGTTTATGTTCGGTTTTGGACTATTTTATACTTGTTGCCAGTGTTACACAGTAGATCTATCTGCTTATAGTTTTGTGAAATACTTGGATCACGACTGCAACGGCCCGGATAAAGACGTGTGTATCGTAACTGCTAATGGACAAGTTACTTACTATGTTTTTGATAAACCAAACGAACACATAGTCCGGTTGGAATTCAACAGGCTAGAAAACGGGAGTGTGATTGATGTGAGAAACCTACAACACTTACAGCAAATATCAATCGATTCAGCAATATTTGATGAGTCAACGTGTCCTCTACGTTTGACCTTACAGCAATGGAAATTTGTGGCTGTATATGTGAGTCAGCAAAGAGTCTCGCCGCCACAGTGTACATTTACTGTAAGTAGTTAACTGCTTAAATGTTTTGAACATTTTAATCATATTCAAAATCTTTCAACCATGTAAGCAAAGGTTGATGGAACTGTCAAACCTGCGAACCAGTAACTGTAATGACCTGTTTGAATTTTAATATATTCCATTCATTTAGCATGGATGACCTGTAGTCACGCTGTAGAACACTGGTTTGGGTCTGATGAGACGAGACCCATTTAAACTATGCTCAAACCACTTACCTTCGGTTTGGGTCTTATGAGATGAGGTTCATTTAATCTTTACTCAAATTTTGAGTGAGTACTGGTTGTTTCCACTAGGTCATCATTGAGTGGGATCATTATTGAAAGTCGCCAGAACTTGTTTCCCAATCGATGTAAAATAAGTTTAAACTAAACCCGTTTATAAAGAAAAATGTAATTCTACAATTTTAATAATATCTACCTGTCTGACAGCCATTATATATACTGCAGTCTATTTGCAATAGAGATCTGTTTTCACATGTGCAATGACTTCAGTTTCGAATACATGCATACACTGTTTAAACCTTCTTGTGTAATGTCTTCCAATTGCTTTATATTTATTTCTTAGGTAAATGACGCTACTAGTGTCAGCACTATTGGACGGAGAGAAACAGATACCACCAACGCATTCGTCACTTCTGCCGATACTGTCAGCATCACCTCTGCTATCGCATCAAGTTTTGACCCCAGCATCACCTCTGCTATCGCATCAAGTTCCGGTCCAAGCATCACCTCTGCTATCACATCAAGTTTCGGTCCAAGCATCACCTCTGGTATCGTATCAAGTTTCGGTCCCAGCTCCACCGCCAGTGATGTCACAGCCAACGATGGTCTTACGAATTCCGCCATTACTGATACCACCTTAGCGAGTACCACTAGCAGCCCCATAGTCAGCTCCACATCTAGTACATGTATCACTCCAGGCATTCAAGATTTAAAATCATCCCCAACCCAAGTAACAGGTATAGCTTTTACCATTAGTGCAGCCTCTGTTTCTTCAAACTATCAACCCGCATTTCCCCATTATATAGTGCTATATACCCTTTTTTCTGTTCTTATCCTAATGGCACTTACAGGAGGTGTGTATATTAAACGCACTTTGTCATACACATTTAACAAAATCGCAGTTCAAAGCTGTAAGATAAACAGACCACCTATAGTAAGAAACTCCTTGTTTACTTCTAATAGAAGTTTAGCTGATGGTTACTTAAGTCCGCGGCCATCTGGAAATCATATTCATTTATTGCGATTAAATAATGAGATATATGAGGATATAGAAGAAGATGAGCTATTTTCCAGAGTATAGGTTTACACAATTACAGTTAAACCTCTCAAAAAGACCGCCTCAAAATTAAGACCACCTCGCTAATAAGACCACCATTTCAAAGTCCCTTGGACAGTTTTGCACTATTTTCAAACCCGAAATTAAGACCACTTTCAAGTCCAAGGGGTGGCCTTAATAGAGAGGTTTCACTGTGTTATAAGATTTTGTTTCAAATTGTATGTACAGACATAATCTGACAATATTTCTTAAATATGTTTCAGATATTTATTCAGGACCACTCATTGGGGTAGCCATTACAGCGGGAGTTTGTTTTGTGGCATTTATTATCTTATTGATTTGCCACTGGTTGAAAGTAATTAAAATAAAAAAAAATTGAGATTGGGAGATAGTGTGACTTTGGACTTCGCTAGCACTCCAAATACCACAACCACAACTGAAACATCATTCTCCACCGGTTCTGTATCTCCTAACGATCCAAGTGTATTTCAACCCCTAACTTCATCCTCGACTCCAGCACACCCTTATTCAACACGTTACCAGAAAAGATTGTTGAATACTAATGTTTAGAACGTGTTTATACGCCTCTGACCTAATAGAAAAATAATCTTGTTTCTGGTCACCTGACCGACCTTTATGATTCATTGACTTCATATAGTTAATTCTAAGAGTTATTAAATACAGACCATTTAATAATAAAGAAAATAAGGACATACCTAACAACACAATTGATTTTGAGAGATGTGACCAGAAGCAAGATTTTTTTTCTTTTAGACCTCAGTTTTTCGTTGTGTCTAGCTTCATTCCTTTCATAGCAGTATAAAGACAGTTTTTGTTTGTTTTTTTATATTGAAAGTAGCATTAGTGTGTAGCCAACAATTTACAAAGTCTGGTCGGTTTTAAAATTTATTCAGTTGAATTTTATTTAACATACATACACACATTATTGGTTTTATTCATACAAAGTTAATAATTATTGTAATACATTCCTATTTTTGTAATACATTCCTAAATAAAACTAGTTGTTATTATGTCTAAAATGTTAGTACTGTTCATTCCTCATTAACTGCCATGAATATGTTAATGTTGGCTTAATGATAACAAAACTGGTTATCTTCTTCTCCTTGATCATCTGAAAGTAAAAAGTGATTGTTTTCATATAACCTTATCTAACATGAGAACATCTATGACATCTTTTCAAGTCATTTATGAAAACGTATAATATAGTAAACATGGGAACATCTTTTCAAATCAATGTATGACATAGTTATCACTTGATGTACATGTATATTTTTCATAATAGTTTGTTTCTGTTTTGATTCAACTTTTGTTTTCAGTTGGTTGTGTATTTTGAAGTGGGAAGGAGTTGTGTTTTTAGATTTTACTCTATGCTTTGTGATTCTACTTATACAAGCTATTACAAGATGTGCATTGCAATAAAAATATACAATGACAACCTATTACTTTCCACATTTTAAAACACATCGCATTGGGTTTCATTAGGCTTTTAATTGAGTAGAAATATGTTAATTTACTTGTAAATTAAAAACAAAAAGGTTCAAAATAAGTTTTATGTAATGTGCAAGTGATTACTCACTTGCTTTTTATGGTTGTGTTCTAGCTTTTTTATTGTTGTACTCTGATAAAGTATTATAAATTGAGACTAACCAGACAGAGGTATTTTACAAAGGTGCTTATATTTCTACCTTAGTTGAAAATTGTTGTATTGTTTTGTTTTGTTTTGTTTTTTACATTACGTGCGATCAGTATTTTCTACATTGCTATCCATAACGAATGTCTCTCGGGTAGATTTTTCATTTATTACACAGTTGAAGTGATGACCAATAACTGTGACAGTAACACACCAAACTCTGACCTTTATGTCTTCCTTATTTTATACCAATCAAAGAAAATATACAGTTTCCTCATTGTTGTTCAGGTTTAAAACCCTGTAGGATATCTCAGGTATTTTTACATGACATGTTATTAGTATTTTAAAATTGCTAGTCATTATAGATATAACTCAGGTTAGATGTGTCATTATATTTTGTGAAAGGTGAATATTATCTTGTGTTCATGAAAATACCTCACATTGTTGTCATCATTTTTATGGTGCTTCCAGATTTACTCTCAAATATTGTCAGTATTTTCTGAAATAGCCTACACTGCATAATAAATGTCACTTAGATTTTGTCATTATATTTTAATAATGCGATATTTTTTCTTTATTAGACTAAAAAAGTTACCGAAAAATAAAAAATTTTAACGACCTACTTGCACTATTTTATTTGGACATGTTACTGGAAACATACATTTTATGTTTTAATGCCTCACAAAATAATACAATTCCTATTAATCCACATTGTCGATATAGGCCTATTCATCTTAATTTCATATAAAAAGATGTTATTTATCCATTTATTCTTCAAGATACCTCTAGTTATAAGATTCCATTTCCTTATTTGGTATTGGATACCATATTAGACGAGGCATACTATATGGTAATTTATCCATATCACTGCATATTTTTGTTAAATAGAGCTAACCGGTAGGATGTGATTATATCTGTTTATTTTGAAATGGTTTTACTCATAAAGCTGTGATATCTGTATATTTTGAGATTGTTTTTGTTGTAGTTAAACATACTTCTACTGTATATTTTTGTTTTGTTTTAAGGCATAGGTTTTAGTTATATGAATACAAGATTCTCATTTGATAAAGGAAATAATGCATGAAAAAGAATTTATAAAACAGTCTGTTTTTTTTTCCGTTTGAGTTTAATATGTAATTGGGAAAAGTAGAAGTATGTTTATCTTTTTTTACTTAATTTGATAATTAAAAGTTAATTTGTTAATTAAAAGCTGAAAAATATTTTTTGGTGTTATCTTTAAACTTCTTATAACCTGACCATTGAGAAAAGAATATTTACCTTATCTATGATGGGTGACTTATTTTGAAAGGGCCTCCTTTGCCACTGCAGCTCGCACTTCCACCACCCAGAGTGTCGTCGGATGATTGTTGATCGACGCTAATGGGGCTCGTCTTTGTCATGCCTATATATAGAACGTCGTCATCGTCGTTCTTACTGCTACAGTTATCTTTATCCTGCACTTCCCCACTCACGCTGGACAGCTCGCTCAATCTTCTTACCCTTTTGATATTCCCATTACTGGTGGGTGGGCACCTGTTACTGGCGGCAATGTTCTCATTGCTATGAACAGTGTTCCCGTTACCGGAGTAAGCATTTTCCGTTAACATTCGCAGTTTTAGATCGGTGTTATCTTGCAGAATCTTCCTTGTTTCTGCTCGCGCCAAGTTAAGTGCACCCTTGAGCCCGTCTATGGTCTTTTTTAAATCTGCAATCTCGCTGGCCTGATCCCTAGCGATACCCTGACTCATCTCGAGCTGTGTGTTTATATTAATAAAATTCGACCGAGTCTGGTCGAGCTCACGTTGAAGCTCCTGTACTTCAGTATTAAGTCTGGCATTGTCCGCGTTTAAAAAGCTAATGCAGGTTTGGTTAGCATCCCTTTCGGATCCATGCATAGATACGGCCAGGTCTAAAAACGTATTCATATACCTATCCATGGTATTGGTTTTTTTACTGATGTGCAAAAACCTGTTGTGTCTTGTCAGAAACAGCCATACTCTTTTATACAGCATCGCAACCCTCTGCAAGTCACGTTTTTTATGTAGGTTGGGGACAGGAATTTTGTAATGTATAAAAGAAACATAATGAAATTCGGGTGTGTTTTTTTTCTGTAGGTTGGGGTAGGAATGTGCGATGTACAAAAGAAACGTGATGAAATTCGGGTGTTAATAGCTTATAACGCCTTTAATTTTATTAGTACGTGTTATTTGGTTTAGTCATGGTGAATGACCACCCGAAATTTAATAATTTTTTATTATGGTAATTTTTATTAAAACCCAAATGACATCGGGTGACTATTAATCATGATCTACGTACAATATAACTTACGTATTTTTTAAAATTCAGATTTATCACGTCGCCAACGCATCTGTTTTTTATTGTCACGATTTAACTTGATGTCTGACGAGCTTCAATATAAAGAATATTTTTAATACAACTAAATGAAATTTTTCTGTTTAGCACCGAGTGTCCACAAGTCATGAACAGCATAGCCGTGAGCAGATCTCCCGTCATAGCAATGATCTGCCAGTATGACAGGAATTTTTCTTGTTCTTTTGTAAATAACTTGAATTCTAACACCGACGCATTTGATGTAGAACTAAACCGAAACTGCACGCCAGATCATGCACGGTTTCTCGCGATGCTAAACTCAAATGCATACACGGCTGAGGATTTTTTAAAATACATTGATTTTCATTTTCTTATATTGGCACTCGATTATTACGACTGTGAACAACTTGCGGATGATATAAGCAAACTGATTAACAAACATTTTAGACAAAGGTGGGATTTATTGCATAAACTTGAATATATGTCGTTTTATTACAATGGGGATTATGTTGAACGTTTCAGAAAAAGAATCGTCACTTCTACAAAGTAATCGTCGTTCTTAAGTTCATACACTGTACTAATACCGTAATCGTTATTGTCTCGTTTCCATTATTTCCTTTTTCTAAACTATTCAAACATAAACAGATACAAATACGTTTAACAGTGTTAACTGTGTTTCTCAACAAGGATTTACTCTCAGACGAGGATTGCGCTCTCAGGCGAGGATCTTGCTCAGGCGAGGATTTTGCTCAGGTGAGGACTTTACTCAAAAAGCGAGGATTTTACTCAAAAAGCGAGGATTTTACTCAAAAAGCGAGGTTTGAACCCTTATTTTTATACTACTACACGCTACCACGGGAAGTCCGTAACAATATATCATCGTCTACATAAATATGGCAATAACCTGTATGATTCAAGATAATATTGAACAACCCTACAAACAGGCTATTTTATGTGTATTTTGCTTTAAAAAAAGACTGGAAATGTTGGTTAAAACAGTAGTTTGTTCAGTTAGTATACAGGTCTTTTTTCTGGAGGATAGTTATAGATTAGCAATTTCATGGCCATCGTGACCCTGTCGAGTATTAATTATGTGGCCAAAATATTGTAAAATACATAGTTAAAAACAAAACGCTCATAACATAATTAACACCCCACCTGTTTTCCCAGTAAACGAACAAGTAATTGAATTTTAATAAACAAAAGTTACTATGTATAAAACTGACCATTGAAAGTTGTTCCAGAATATTGAATTGTTATACAGTGATATCGTCTTAAGCCACCTTAATGACTGGGCAAATGTGGTCCTAATAGTGGGGTGGTATTTATTTCGGGGTAGAAAATAGTGCAAAACTTGAAAAAAGGGACATTGGAATAACGGTTTTATTATTGAGGTGGTCGTAATTTCAGAGTGGTCTTAATGAGGGTTTTACTGTACAAACAATCCAGACAGTACATTATTAATATGAGCCACAACATGCAGAAACACGTCTTCAGGAAGATGATGTAATTACTAAATTGCACCGTTCGTATGTGTGTCCCGTCCAATTTGTCATGTCCGGGGCTATAACTTTCTCATGTATGGACTGATCTTAAAATAACTTACCACGTGTGTTCGGCAAATAATGACGTCATGTCGCATGCAAGACCCGTGTCCCTACCTCCAATGTCAAGGTCACACTTAGTGTTTGGTCACTATGCAATGCTGCATCTAAGGAAAGTATAGGCAATACAATGTGAGTACGCAATGACTAATTTTCAAAATGTGCTTTTTCACACACACATTCCATTGTTTGTTTCTTCCCTTTCCAGTTGACCTTTAAATCACACTTAAACACTTTCTTGGGGGCATTTGTCACTTACAGTGACGGCTCTTGTTCTTAAACTTAAATACCCCCCACCCACCACCACCTTGTTTAGAAAATATAACGACACAGGGCATTTATGGGAGGTATAAGATGTTGCTTTATACATTCTATGACTTTGTTTTATATTAAAACTTATTGGGCCAAGATAGGTTTGTGATATTGCTTTTTGACTACACTTTTTCAATTACATTTCATTACTTTGTGTTCTTAGTTATTTATAACTAATCAGTTGCCACCTTTCTTAGTGTGTTTTGTCATTTCTGTTGCATTTCATCTGGTTTGAAGGACTGTACCTGTATTTTTTCAGTGTCATACCACTTGAATAAATGCTACATTTAGTTTTATCAATTTACTTAATTAAGGTGGAACGCGACACTTTGTGAATTTTCGAATTTCTTTATGAAATTTGGTATGGTATTTATTGACGATGACTGCAACATGAATCCGCAAACCGTTTTTCGATTAATCAAATAGTTGTTTAGATATTTGCCTTCAAATTTAGCTATCAACGCCAGTTTTCTGAGGTGACGTCGACGACGCTCGCCGAACACATTTTCGTGGCTGGCCGAAAATTGGGCTTTTCAATTTCATTTATTCTTTCACAGTTTAATTGGCGCTGAAAATACCTTTCTGGTGATATAGGATTTAACATATTGTGGCCACTTTTGACAACGATGTGTACCGTTAAACGCCGTTTTCGCATTAAAAATTACGTCGAGTTTTTCCTATTTTCTGTCGAATTTTTCTATATTGTGAAAAATCCCCGAATTTAATTTTTGATTTTTTTGCTTAAAGAGTTTGAAAAAAGCAATTCCAATGAAATAAGCGAATAAAATTTTGGGGTCACCGACTTAGTTATTGTGCTATTACCGTTTTAAGTACCCCTGTCCCCTTTTGAAGAAATACGTGATTTTTGGAAATTTTAGGAAAAAAAATAGTTCATTTATTAAAATCTTTGCCGAAATACACCGCAAAAGAAGGTAAAATGAATTATAAAATTAAAAATGACATTTTATCGATTTCTCTTTTGTTATTTTGTCAAAAATATCTTTAAAAACGCTACTACGGGTAAAATGAACATTCCAAAAAGCGTATATATAATACTTACGTCAATTATTTCTAATCGGACGTTACACTTATAATTATCAAGAATTTGGATGTTATACTTAGCCTACAATTTCATAAATTCTGCTGATTTCTTCTAATATTGTCAAAGCATTTTCGCAAAGGTAGGCTTACTTTTATTTAAAAATGCTCTTAAATACTGAAGAAGCGCACAAGATTTCTTTTGAAGTTATTTGATTAAAACTGTTCAAATCTATAGTATATGCACGTAAAATAAATACTGTAGTTCCTTAATTTGTGCGAGGTGACGCCTAAAATAATTTAAAAAAAAACATTTCGTAGCCGCAGCAGATCTTTAAAAGGTATATCTATCAATTCTGATTGGCGAAGTGCCTTATTTTGTCTTGTAAAAAGTTAAAGGGTTGACCTTCATCCTTCAGCCGTGCGATTGTTTGATTGTTCCCATTATTTTCTGCAAATACATATCTTTTTTTTTTGCTTGTAAACAGCAATTTCAAATGGTTGACATTGATTTTACCTTCATATTAGGTATTTTTATTGTTCCATGATGGGATGCTCCATTAGCGTGGTCGTGCGTCTGTAACTGTATTCCATTTACCCATACACGTAAACATTGTACTTCATATTGTGCAAATTCTAAATTATTTTATGATTGATCGAAGAGTTCACAGTTTTCTCATAAAAGCGTTCGAAAAGAAAGTATAGCAAAAGAATAGTCAAGTTGTTAAGTGGTAGGTTGCATGAACTATTGTTTGTGACAGTGAGAATCGCACGCAGTGAGAAAAACGACACAACAACGGTGAAGGCCGCGGCGCTGAGGTATGGAATACGCCCCTCATTTTCTTGTTTTAATGTACTTTCTTGGGAACGGCTGCGATATATAAACTGACCACGCAACATGTGGTTCCTGTACGTGCTGTTTCTTGTCCGCCATAGATTGCTAAAAAGGTATAGGACGGCGATTTTGTGCTTATGTGCCGTGTCTGCGGTTATGCGCAATATGCAATTTTCACTGTCTCGACAGTCTACAAAGAAAGGTACCACGAAACGAAGTAGCATCAGACAAAGAAAATTGCTACAAAAGTCGAGTAAGAAATAATCCCAAATTCGTTTAAACCCTTCCTATAATATATATTTACGCCTTTAACGCATTAGCAAACAGCTTAGATCCAGATCAGCCGGCACATCCGATCTAATCGATTTCTCTGCTTTTATTTTGTCTGATTAGGATCTACACCGTTAGAGTTTTGGTCAGAAATAACCATATAAATCAAAAACGAACAGTGTTGATCCTTATCCTGGATCTGCACTGTTCGTCCATTCCATGTAGGCGTTTAAGGAAAGGGTTAGGTGAAATTTAAAAATTAAAATTTACAATCCTGCAAACAATTTCTGAATATAGACCGCAGTCTGTGTTGTCCTACAACAGCAGCTGCTTCTGTGATGCAACAAGTGAGCATTTTATTGTTTCTCTTATTATAAAGTTATTGAGATTTCGCGTAATATGAATTAGTTGTAATAAGTTAGCACAGATAGACTGGTTATAGACTGTTTTTAATCTACCCCGAAAATACCTAGTGTGTCAATAAATTTCATTTGCGGAAAAAAAAAATCAATACGAGTCAGTCGAAATGTTCATCGTGCCAAATAAAGCCAATACAATTACATGTATAAAGACAAGCTTTGCTCTTTTCTTTTTATTTTTGTAGTAGCATTTTATTTCGCAGGGACCAGGTGTCGCGCATAAGCCATTGCGGTGCCATACATTTGCGCAGTTACATTTATATTACTCTCAGAAGTTTTCACGATAAGCTAACATATTGTTAAATTTCTCTCCACTTCTATTTCGCGCACGTTTTCTAGTGCAAATTACGCGCAAATTAAACCCGCGTGAAATATAATGATACAACAGTATCTCACAAGGTTTCTCATAGCAGTTAGCCTTATGACGAGCATTTAGCCGAAAAGCCGAGTTTAATAATATAACTTTAAAATTATCGTGCAACATATTTAAGACAAAATACTACCAGAGGGAACGTTTCTTAACAATGTAAAACTCAAAAAAAATGTGAAATTATCGTGCGAATTTACTCGCCCTTAAAAGAGCGCATGTTGTGTAAAAATATGTTTTATTTATTTTTTTGTTCTTAAATTACCATAAGTTATTGTAATTGCTGTAATATTGTAGAATTTGAATAAAGAGTCATAAATTTACAGAAACGTCACTTTACTTTACAAGATTTTTTAAAAGGGGGAGGGGTGCTGAAAACGGCCATGGCGCAATAACGAAGTCGGTGACCCCCGAGTTTTATTCGCTTATTCGATTGTAATTGCTTTTTTCAAACTTTTTAAGCAAAAAAATCAAAAATTAAATTCGGGAATTTTTCACAATTTTGAAAAAGTCGACAGAAAATAGGAAAAACTCGACGTCTTTTTTAACGCGAAAACGGCGTTTAACGGTACACATCGTTGTCAAAAGTGGTCACAATATGTTAAATCTTATATCACCAGAAAGGTATTTTCAGCGCCAATTCATTTGTGAAAGAATAAATGAAATTGAAAACCCCAATTTTCAGCCAGCCCCGAAAAAGTGTTCGGCGAGCGTCGTCGACGTCACTTCAGAAAACTGGCGTTGATAGCTAACTTTGAAGGCAAATATCTAAACAACTATTTGATTAATCGAAAAACGATTTCCGGATTTATGCTGGAGTCATCGTCAATAAATACCATACCAAATTTCATAAAGAAATTCGAAAATTCGCAAAGTGTCGCGTTCCACCTTAATCTCACTTTGGAAATATGTTTACTTTTAGAAGGAATGATAGTAAATTTATTTCTTTTACTTCTTTTACTGAAAGTAATTAAACATTTACTGCACCAGTCAGAATTGAACAATAAAGTCACAAGAGTAACAGTACAAATGATGTATTTGAGAATGATTATGCCTTATATGTTGTCTATTTTCAGTTCTCTAGTTGAACAGATATTTCAAGACCACAAGGTGTCAGAAGAAGCTCAGGCTAGATAGATAGATAGATATTTATTCAGGTTAAAACACACATATATACGAATTACAACATTTTATATTAGCATTTTAACTAAAAATATTAATGTAGCAAGTAAGACGCGTTTGTGGGATCACTACTGATCGAAACCCTGAGGCCTAGAAACTGCCTTAAAATATACTTAAATTAAGGAGAATAGCACAGGAAATATACAAAGTAGTATGACACTACTAAAAAGTCTTAAAAAGTGTGTCATCTCCAATAAAATTTGAAGGGAACTGATCAGCAACTACCCCACACATAAAAACAACCAATTACACTTATATTTTTACATGTTTGTAATCTACTGTTTATCACAGTTGCAAATGCCAAATTACTTGGCTATCACAGAAAATTTCAGAACATTTCTTAGTATATTATACAAACATGAACAACCTCGAAAAAAAGCCCTTTATGAACTGTACTGATATGAATGTATATATATCTATATATAGTGTGTAAAACCTAGGATAGCCCATGAAAGCTCGAAAGCTTATTTCCAATGGGGTCCTTGGATAATACTTACTACAATAAGTATAGAATACCTGTAGGGTGAAAAAAAAAACAAAAAACAAAAGGTGTAATACAGAACTATTGATTCATAATTTGAATTAGTAAGTTGTTACATTCATGTTTCTATAATATATATAAAATTTACCATGGTGACTAGAGAGTAAAATATTCACAAAATGTGATCATTGAATTAATGTATCTTGGCTGTGTCCAAGAGATGGTTCTTCACAGCCATTTTGAATCTAAATTTATTTTCAATTTTCTTTATTGAATCTGGTAGAGCATTCCAATCCTTTATTGCACTGTAATAAAAGGTAATGTTTTCTTTACCATGACATTTAGGTACTCTAAAATTATATGTATTAGCCCTAGTTGAGCAGGAGTGAGTCTCTTTCACAAATACAAAGTTCTCTTTCATTTATGATGGACACTTATCCTGTACAATTTCAAAAACATGGTTAAGTCTTAGTTGTTTATTTCTATTTTCTACATTTAGCAAATTCATATCTGAAAGTCTTTGTTGGTTAATACTTTCTCTGGGACCCATACTATAAATAAATCTAACAATTTTATTTTGACATACTTGTAATTTGTCTCTTAGACCTTTGTTTAAGCTCGGATACCAAGAAGAACAAGCATAGTCTATATGGCACTGAATCAAAGCAGAACATAAGTATTTTCTAGTCCTTGTATCTAATGTCTTAGCATTTCTATACATAAATTTAAGACGAGAGTTCACTTTGCTAACAATATTGTTAACTATATTTTCACCTGATAATGTATTATCAATACCAACACCAAGATATTTAACAGAATTTGTTGACTTAATAATATGCCCTTTGCAGCTAATTTTGAAATCTTTAAGTTTCTTTAGTTTTCTCTTTGAACCATATACAATACATTCCGTTTTTCCTAGATGTAAGGATAATTTGTTGTCGATCAACCAATTTGAACAAGAATCCATGACACTACTTAATTTGTCTGAAATTACATCTGGGTCTTTATGTGCAAACAAGATAGCACTATCATCAGCGTATAAGATCAATTTGCAGTCAGGGTCAATGCTTATAACCATATCATTTACATAGCACAAAAAGAGAAGGGGTCCCAAAATACTACCTTGGGGTACCCCGCATGTAACGTGATTGAAGTCTGAAAAGGCATTATTGACACACACAGTTTGTTTTCTACCTGACAAATATGACATAATCCAGTCCGTATTTTTCATACCCATTAGTTTTAATTTACCACATAAAATATTATGATCTACAGTGTCAAAGGCTTTCTGTAAGTCCAACATGACCATGCCTGTATACACTTATCCAGATGTCACCGGAGCGACAACAGAAATCATCATCAAGCGATGATAGTAAAGATTGGGATCTAGACTGCCTTTTTCAGAAACGAAGAGAGACACTGGTAAAATTGAACTTGTTTCGAGGTCTCTTTGGTGTGTTCCACGGATATGTGAAGGTGTTCCAGTCAAAACGTCCATTGATCCATACCATCTACTCCTGAATGGTGGATGTAACCAGGGTTGCTTGGTATGTTTATATGACCAGAGCACATTCCCGACGGTGTCAGTAAGTTAATGCAGATTGACTTGTGCGACAAGTCTCCAGAAGACTGAAGTGTGGGAAAATATACCTATGCAGATTTAACTAAGGCACGATTCGACAAGACTAGCTGTCATTGGATCTCAAAACTGAACATTGGGCTGCGTACAGGGTAAATCTTGGCAGCAAAGAAGATGCTACAGTTGCCTCTGGCTAATCGCACATTACGGTAATTGTCTGTGCTGGATCCAGACTTTGTTGGACACAGCCAAGTTGAACTATCGTTGAAGAAGTTAGGTGAAATGCTGCCAGCAACTTTCTCTGATGATGAGAGGCAAACTTTGAATGGAAGCGAGCAAATCCAAGTTTCACACAAAATGTACCAACACAACAAGTTGCAAGCTGTTCAGGCATTACAACCAAAGCAGACAGAGCCATATATCCAATAGATGTCAGTAGATGCAAGTACTTCAGGTTTAACAGAAAACGTACCAACACCTGTATCACAGATTATCCCTAATTACCTGTCAGTTATTAGGAGAAACATAGAGTAAGTTATACATATCAGAAATCTTTGTACTTTTTCTGCCAAATACTATACTATTAGACTGTCAGAAATTAACATGGTAGTAATCATGTCATTTACTTGTATACAGGGACATCATAAAATTTATTATGAGTTTACTCCCTTTTAGCTCACTGCCACGCATTGAACATATGAGCTTTTGTGATCACATGATGTCCAGCATCCGCAGTGCATGTGTACATGCATGTTTTTGTGCTTCAAAAATTTCTAGTGTAGACGATATTGGCCACAGTTTTCAATGGATTTTTATGAAATTTAGTCAGATTGTTCGTCTTGATAAAATCTGGGTTGGGATTCTATTTGGGTAATGGAATTAAAAACTTGCTCAAATCATAGAAAAACCTTGTGTAGACAATAAAGACCGTAATTTCTATCTGATATTTATGACAATTGGTTAGAATTTTGTTTTGATGAAATCTATGTAGGAATTTCATATGGGTTATAATTTGTCAACAACTAGGTCAGTATATCAAATCAAAGAAAATCTGTGTAGACTAAAGAGGTCATATCCTTTCAGCAGATCTTAATGAAATTTTGTCAGAATGTTTGTCTTAATGTAATCTGGATTGAGATTATATTAGAGTCTCTACTCAGAAGACAGTCATTGTTCTGGTATCAGGCAGCCTCACGACCTCCTATAATTAAGTTACTATGGTCAATTGCAGTTTCGGAACCTTTGCAACTTTCTGTTGTGTGTGAAACAACTCAATCTCAAGTGACTACACATCAAATAGAACCATCTTTACAAGTTGTCACTTTGCCAGCACAGTTTCAAGCAAACATTTAACATTGACTTCCCAATACAAACAGAGCTTGACTGTTGCAAATGATACATGTGATTTAAAAATACTTCGTACAGTAAACTTATCAAACAATTTCATTTTGCAACCGTTCACTCAAAAACTTTAAAATTACACGTCTATTCAGTTGCCTGAGAAATAAAAAGAAATCCGCCAGATGCCACTTGATCACCTTATTTATGAGTTACAAAACTTAGACCAGGTAGACGAAAGCGAAATTGAAATTCCGAATTGGAGAATATCATTTGGCACTTTCTTGTTGATAACGATGGCAATTGCCGTGTTGTGCCTCTGTCGAAAATGGGGATGTTTCTCAAAACTCTGTTCTGCTAAAGGTCTGTGTGAGTATGAATCGTCAAAGACCAAGAATATTGAACTGAACGTGATGCCGGCTCAGACTTCCAGGCAGAATGTTCCTTCTGCAAAGGGACAAACAACCCTCTCATCATCACGTAACCAGTGGATTGTATAATACGTCTGATATATCCACGTCTGTCAACAGAAGATAAGACAGGAACTGAGACAGGTAACCAGACTCACCTGTGAACATTGAGAACTTATCATTAGCAAGTACACTAATGATATGAACATTTTATTGTGTGTTTATCTAGCTTAGATGTCTTCAGTCTGGACTGGCTGTAAATATTAATAGGAAACCAGAACTGCTAATGAGAGAAAACAATGAAACAATTAAATGTGGTACTGTCAAGAAATTGTGTATATATAGCCCAGTCCGCGAGGAACCCCTTCACCCACTGAGGAAATCACTCGAAACAAATAAGTCAAGATTCATCACGATGGCACCCAAGGAACTGGTTGATAAAATATTATTACTAGTACGCATTCTAATTCCTGTTGTGGAAATATTATTAAGTCTTATTAAACCAAACTGGATTCTTCCGTACTTACAAGGCGTAGTGGACTCTGAACAACAGATATTAACCCTCTTTCGGGACTTCGAGAAATTACTATTAGAATCAAAGATAATAAACAACAGCCGACTCATCGGATCCCAAAAAGCAACACATTGATGCTGATCAGACAACCCAAACGAGTCCGCAAACACGACCTGTCCAACGATTGCGCTACAGGTCGGCTGAATTGGACAGTTTGCTAAGCAACCCGACCCTGCACCAAACACCACCGAACGGTCGAGGTCGAGGCCGAGGGATACTCCGCTTTGAACCGCAGCCCGCCGTTGTGATAGAGAACGTAGAAACGGGAATCTATTTGGACCTTTCCGAGTATGAAACAGAAGAGGAGTGGGATTAACTTGTGATCATGAAGTGCCTAAGTGTTGTTATTTTTAAATAATTTATTTCAGCTTATTCTCTCTCACTCTTGTGTTATTGTGTAATTTATTTAAAACCGTCGTGAGTAGAAAGACTAACAGGCACAAACTCTTTTTATTATATACTAGTGAACGGACTTATTAAGTTTCAAAGTAATAAATTAATATTCATTATTTGAACTAAGTGGTGGAGGAATGTAACATGATAGGTAACAAAACAGGGGTCAGGATATTAATATTTTGGTGTGTACAAGTGTAAACTTTTAGTAATTCGCCTCTTTAATAACGTAACACCTTGGTTTGCCTCTCTGATAGTAGCAATGCTAATTTACCTGGAGAATTTTTTTTCCCAGAATTATCATTTGCTATCACTGGCTGGTAAAACAAGTCTGCTAGAAAGAATCTACCTGTCAATCAAAATTGAACAGGTACATAACACCTGGCAGGCTTTGAAGAAGTTTAGTTTTGGGTTAGTTCTGGAAAGTTTTTAGTTTTGGAAAGTTCTGAACAGCTTTAGTTCTAAGAGAGTTTAGATTTTGGTTAGATCTGGAAAAGTTGAGTTCTAAAAGTTTTGGTTCTAGCAAATTCGGGTACTTAGAGAATACATCGCGTAATATTTTGGATGGGCTATTAGTAACTTATAGAAGTAATAAACGGTAGAAACAGGACAGTGTTCTTTTATTCAAAACCCACTATAAGATCAAGGACAAATAAAGTGCTACAACCTTTTAAATAAGACAAATACTGAAGTTTATTCTTTATTTAAGCTCATCATTGGTTAAAACGGCTAACCTAATAAAGCACAAAATGTAAGCACATCATATGATCAGGAAAGACAGTTTAAACTGTTAACTAATCTTCAAAGTTATTGAATCACACAAGAGATATTAAGCATTCACTTATAAAAGAACACAATATCAGCATCAAACCATTAGAAACGCATATCATAAGTGTACATTTCAATATCACATATAATGTTCATGTTTAATTCACATATACATTGTCTACTTATTCTTACACGTGAGACTGTTGTGGCATCTGCTATTACACATTTTTACAGCCTTAAAACACTTACATCTGTTGGTTTGACATTGTTTTTTACCATTTCCAATCGAATCGAAAAAAAACTTGACCTGAAGTTGTTGCTTTCACAGCTTGGCGAAGTGTCACTGTACATTCCGTGTTAACATCACAATTAGTCAGGAGCTTTTGTGGAGATAGATCAAATTGATTCCTTGCGTATTTGGAACTTAATATTCCAGACTTGACAGCAATAATGTTCATATTTTGTTCATCTAAATCCAGAATTACACCAAGAATGTTTCGTAGGTCACCTCTACCTCTGTCAACCATAGGTATAGGAATAGCAACATTGTCTCCCACTTCACCAGACTTTAACTCTACGCGTGATCTTTTGACCATTCTCTCAGCTTGCAACAACTGAGTATCACAAGCCCTCTTTCTCTGCTGGAGTGCTGTTTCATGCCGTTGAGCCAAGTTGGAATCAGATGCGGGTGTAGGTTGTGGCTCGTCGGTGCTTGCAGGTGTAGGTCGTGGCTCGTAGGTTCTAGCTGGTGTAGGTTGTGTCTCGTAGGTGCTAGCAGGTAAACTGATAAATTTAAAATCCGCGATAGTACGTTGGAAGTTGTATTGCTGTATTATTTTTGTGAAATGTTTAAAATTATACTCAAAAGTTAATCATGACGATACACCACTACAAATTAGTGTATTATTTATAACGAATGATTGTTAAATTTGCATGCATTTTTATCTTAATATTATTTATTTTGTCTTTATAATAATAAATCTAAATTACTTTGAGTGTTAGCTGTAAAGTCGTTCTTGAAGCAATCTCATTTTAAATCTTAGCCAATGTACGGTTTCAAGTCGGACGAACCGTCTCAAGCAGACTTCAGAAAACTGTTATTCGACCACTCGGCCCACGATTCGCCTAAACTCGTCGTTCTTGAAGCGATCTTAGTCTGAATTGAAGTGCGCCATTCGGCGGCCCTCGCTTTACGGGTTAAACTCGGACTATCCTCCCTTAACATATTAAAGAACAAAGAATTCAAGCATTTCTTCATTCAAGCATTCTTTACAGATGGTTCTTATGATAATTATACTTCATGGACCTGTCAAGACCTTATCCAGGCGCTCACATTTTTATTGGATAATATTTATTTGAGATTTGGTACCTCTATTTATAAACAAGTAATAGGCATTCCAATGGGTACTAATTGTGCACCCCTTGTTGCTGATCTGTTTTTATACACTTATGAAAGAGATTTCATGTTATCTCTTTCTACCGAACATCAAGATGATATTATTACAGCTTTTAAGAACACCTCGAGGTACCTTGATGATTTATTAAATATAGATAATAACCATTTTCCATCACTGGTTAATAAGATTTATCCTAAAGAACTACAGCTTAACAAAGCGAACACTTCAGAAAAGCAAGCAAACTTCCTTGATTTAAATCTATCCATCGAAAATGGTTACGTCACTACTAAAATTTATGATAAAAGAGATGATTTTAATTTTAATATAGTAAATTTTCCGTTTCTAGACGGCGATGTTCCTCGTGCAACTTCTTACGGGGTTTATATCTCACAGCTTGTTCGCTTTTCAAGAGCTTGCAACGATGTAAATGATTTCAATGAACGTAATCTTTGCATTACAGAAAAACTTTTAAAACAAGGTTATCGGTATCACAAATTAAGGAAAACCTTTTGCAAGTTTTATCGCCGATATCCAGATCTAATTCATAAATACAGCTGCAGTTTAAAATCACTATTGCAACAAGGAATTTCACAGCTAGTTTTTTATGGAGATTTAATTTATAAACTTAAGAAGATAAAAGGCGATGTTAATTTCTCCCGGTTATTCGTAAAAACCATCTGTAAATTTAAAAAGAAAGGTTACCAACATGATATTTTACAGCGCTCTGCAGGCCTGGTGATTAACCCATCTACAGTTGATCATTATGCTTTCCTCTCTGGTTGCACGACGGTGGCAGGGGTGTAAGAGTTTATGAAAGTTTATGGGGAAATCTTTTCTTAAAAGAACCTAAAAGCTAATTTGTTTCTTTTATCCCTGTCATCGTGTTCTTGCTGATTTTACTCCAGGTGCTCTGGTCTCGGAAAGATCATTGAGTACCCGCCCTTTGGCTTTGCAATGCTAATAAATTCTTATGTTTATATGTTTGTATGCTTTTGCATGCAACATTGTTGAGCTGATGGGTGGGTTGGAGTTATTTCACCAAGACAATTTGTACTTGTTTTGTGATACGAGAACCTGTTGGGGCAAGTGTGAGGTTGGTGCACCCTAGAACCTGGTTTAAACCCCCAGTGGCAATTCGTTTTGCCACTGACCGTTCCAAGGCGGTATCCCCAAAGGTTCTCTTCTTCGTTAATTGTTTGTGGCGTCCTATTTTAATTGACATACTTATATAAAACATGCGCTATCTCTCTTCCTCTCTTCTTTTTCGCTGCGTGGGGAGGCTGTGTTTTTTTAGTGTGGCGATTCCTGATATGCATATTTTGCTTTTTCATCGGCGGAAACGGTTGATTCGACTTTGTACGCACAAACTTCCCCGAATGACATATACATGGGTGCAAGTTAGGAATTCTGAAAAACCTGAAATCCTGAAAATTTGTCAATTTATATAGGGAAAATATAGAAAATCAACCATTTTAAGACACACAAAAACCTGAATTTCAGGCAAATGCCTGAAAACTTGCAACCATGCATATATTTATGTGCAAATCAGTCTTTGTCTATTAATAGAAAATCCGGGAAACGAAAATTAAGTTATTTTTAGAATATAACACCGAAAAAGGGACTTGCTTAAACATCGTTTCTTTTGTTGTTTGTTCGCTGTTCAAATAACATATATCGATCTGTAAGATTTGCCAGCCACCGCTTGTAACGAGTTTGATTTTCACAAATATTTGCTTCAGCTTTTTGTTAATAGTTCAGCATCATTATATTCTTTGTGTTTTAAGAATTTGATCTGCTTTTGTAGTTTTTATCACATATAGAATGAAGGTGATAATGGTAACAGCAATGATGATGACAGCAATGATGATTATGATAATTATGATGATAATAACTATAAATGAAAAAAAGGAAATATTTATGTTAAAATGTAAATTATAACAATTGACCACACATGGCATGATTATTCAAACACATCAGAACAATTATGCACTTCATTAATAGCAGATGTAGTTTTATTTCAAACATGTCAAGAGGTTGAAGCATGATATAATGTGTTAGAAACTATAGATGTCTCACAATTATTATAGCCTACATTTAACAACTCAAAATTTATTTATGCCACATTCCAACATTTTACCACAATTTTTCAACATGTGTTTGTAATCTTTTTTAAGAACAAGGTAAGAATCATAAAAAGTTAAGAATTTGTAAACTAATGAAAACAAGTAAACACTGTATGACTTTTTTTCTTTTACAAGTCCTATACTCAACTTTGTGAGTGTACCTGTATACATTACAGCTCGTCACCTTAGTGCAATAATGGTATAAGAGTAGATATAAACTAGGGAGAGTAATAAAGACAGTGCGGGGAGTAATAAAGACAGTGCGGGGAGTAATAAAGACAGTGCGGGGAGTAACAAGACAGTGCGGGGAGTAATAAAGACATATAAATAAATTTATAAAGCGGACAAGTAGAACTTCAGAGGACTAATCTGGACCTTGTTTGGGACTGGGTTTCAAGGTTATCGCGCATGCGCAATAAATTAAGGAGGGTAAGATGATGCAGTGAAAAATAAAGACATTGAGAGGAGAAATAAAGACATTGCGGGAGTTGTAAATACCTGCAAGTAAATTTATTAGGTAGAGTAATATAACTTTAGAAGATTAATATGAACCTTGCGTGAGGGTGGATTTCAAGACTATCGCGCAAGCGCATACGTACGTTAAACACGGAACAGTTTTTGCGATGATTGGTCAGTAAAAGGGAAATCGGTCTTACTATATTACCTGTAAATAAATACAATCTGGCACGGTAAAAGGCTTGAAAACCCTGCTGATAAAGTCATCTGGTAAGCGTGGATAAGGCTTAAATGGATAGAGAAAATATTTTAAAGGAGTACTATTTCAACCCGCAAAATCCAGCTGCGTACGCGGGTCCAGGAAAACTGTTTCAAGCGCTGGATAAGAAGTATCCGGACGTTTTTACGTCTAGTTTCGTGACAAAATGGTTGAATAATCAAGATGCGTATTCCTTGCAGAAGCCTAAACGACATCGATTTAAGACGGCAAATGTCCGAGTGTCATCTATTAATGAGCAGCTGGATATCGATTTATTGTCAATGGAAAATCTGGCAAAGGAGAACGACGGGATTCGGTTTTTGCTGTTTGCCATAGATATATTTTCGAGAAAGCTGTGGGTGAGGCCACTACGCAACAAAACGGCTAAATCGGTCTTGGAAGCCATGGAAGAAATACTAAAAGAAGTTAAACCGAAGAAAGTACGGGCTGACAAGGGATCTGAATTCGTTAACAAATGGTTTACCAAGTTGATGAAGGATAATGACATATATTTCTTCAGCACTAAGAACCCTCCGAAGGCCAACTATTTGGAACGTGTTCAGCGAACCGTGAAAACAGCCATATATAGAATGATGAGAGAAAGGAGAAGTTATCGGTATATAGACGCTTTAGGTTCTATCGTTGAGAACTATAACAACACTACTCATGGTAGTTTGAACGGTTTATCTCCCAATGAAATCAATAAAAGTAATGAAGCGGTTGTTTGGGCATTTATGTATCTGAAGAAAAGACCCAAGACAAAAAGTAAGCCCACTTTTTTTCTTAAACTGGGCGATTTAGTTCGTATAAGTTTATCTAAACAGCCTTTTCGCCGAGCCTATCAAGAGCAGTATACGGCCGAAGTTTTCCGCGTGTCTGGACGTTTATTAAAACAGGGTATACCTATGTACAAGTTAAAAGACCTTAAGGACAAGATGAT
Organism: Corbicula japonica; assembly: GCA_038501625.1. Lineage (NCBI taxonomy): Eukaryota > Metazoa > Mollusca > Bivalvia > Venerida > Cyrenidae > Corbicula > Corbicula japonica. The sequence goes on from JAZAYU010000168.1 coordinate 792,532, forward strand.
AAAAGAACTGTTTTACTCTAGCGAATTACAGAAGGTGGATAAAGATGAAAATAGTTTATGGTTCATCGAATCAATACTGAGGAGGAGAAAACGAAACAAGACAAGACAAATTTTCGTTAAATGGCAAGGATTTCCAAGTTCTTTCAACAGTTGGGTGGATAAGAAGGACGTTAAAGACGTGAGTAAGAACCAGTGATATGGATCGGTATATTTATATCAGAAGTGAAGATAGTGACACTTTCTTTATCGATAACCAAACGCATAAGTTCAAAGTACATTTGAAGACTCCATTACATTTACCGGGAAAATGGAAAGTGGGATTGGTTCATTTTTATGCCCTCAGTAAGGGCGGCAAGGTTAAGCCAGGAGATGGTTTGTACGTGTATTCCGATATCTGTAAAGAAAGTATTGTGTTTGGTGAAGAACGACCTCTGCTGAGACGAATGGAGCAAAGTAATAGAAATGAGTGGAGTTATGATATAGACAACCCTTATTATTTACCGTTGCGTATGAAATACGTCACAGAGTTTGAAGTGTATATAAGACACGAAAGTGATAAAGCGGCTTCAGATTTACTTTCGCCGGTGCACTTAACGCTTCATTTAAAGCCGTACCCGTTTTAACAAGAACAATGAAACTGTATGTGCCTGATCCGCATAAGTGGGTACAGTTTTTTGATAGAATGTCGACAGGAAAAACCACACTTAACCAATCAGGATCTGGAATACGATCACGTGTTATACCTGTGGTTTCAACGAGTGTTTCGAACGATAAGGATTATCCAATTAAAACAGTTTTACCCGCGGAACAGACTACTGCGCAGGCGAAATCCGAGTTAGAAAGAGAGGGTATAAATCCGGAAAAGGCTGCCGAAATGATTCAGAAAACCGTTGCAAGTCAAATGCGTGGGAAAAAAAGAAAAAGAACAAATCAGGGGAAATCTAAGAAAGGAGTAAAACGTCAAAAGCAACAAATCGGAGGAAAGAATCGAAGAAAGCCGAGTCCAAAACGAAGCAGAGTGAACAACAAAAAGAAAACTACCGTCAGTGGGAAAAGGGACATATTCGAAATACAGTAAATCATGTCTACTTTTAATGAGGAGCAGTTCAAAGAGGGGCTTGTATCGGAGTTAGCATTATTTGATCTTCCTAGCACTCAAACTAGTGTGAACGAAGTGCGATTTGAAGAAGTGAGACCATTATCTGCAATATCTGGAGACAGTCCTTTCCAGTTTAGAATAAGTGGACAGAATTCCATGGAGTATTTGGATTTAAAAAATTCTCAGATCTACGTAAAGTTGAAAGTTGAGAAAGCTGACGGCAGTGCACTGGCTGGTGAAAAAGTAGGACCGGCAAATTTATTTTTGCAGACCTTGTTCTCCGCGACGGAAGTCACTTTGCAGAACAAGGCAAGCATCACATGTAATTAAAATCCTTATAGAGCCTACATTCAGACTTTATTAAATTATGGAGAAGACGCTCAGTCAAGTCAGATGGGCACTCAAGGATGGTTAATGGGTGACGCAGACTCGCCAGGGGTGACTGATCCATCAAGTACGTTTCTTTTTCTTTTTTGAAAAAATAAATTTGGTATATATTTGAACTACCGTTAATATTGCTTTTTACACGCTGTCATATTGTGAATTTCGTGTTTATACAATGATTCCTTTGTGTCTTTTTACCTTTTGTTCTAAAGAAAAGTTATTACAATTACCCTGCTGTTTTTCTACAGGTACAAATGATGGTTTATTTCAACGATCCAAGTGGATTCTCCTGTCCAAAACTCTGGACTTACAAGGTCCCATCTATCACGATTTGTTTGGGATGGAACGCTATCTTCTAAACCAGGTCGATGTCAAAGTGAAAATGTACAGGAATTCTGGGAAGTTTGCTCTGATGGCGGACAGCTCTAATACGGACTTTAGGATCGATATACAAGATATCTATATTCTCGCAAAAAAGTGAGAGTAAATCCTGCAGTAATCTACGGACATTCACGAATCCTGGAAAAGCAAAACGCACTCTATCCGTACAAAAAGGTAGAATGCCGCTGTATGAGCGTGGCCACGGGAAGCGTTTCTTTCAACTGGGAAAACATGTTTCAAGGAGCAAAACCCGAGAAAGTTATCATCGGCTTCGTAAAAAGTAAAGCATTGAACGGCGACTATACCACCAATCCGTTCAACTTTGAACATTGTAACATACAGCACATCGCTGTATTCGCTGATGGCCTTCCAGTTGGCGGAAACCCTCTTAAAATGGACTTTTCCGCCGATGGCAACGCAGTTGCTCGAGCGTACACCAATCTAATGATCAGTTCCGGTAAATGGAGAGATGACGAAGGGAATGCTATAAATAGAGCTCGATTCATCGGTGGTTCGACACTTTTCGTATTTCAACTGGAGCCTAACTTTTCTCACCACGGGATATACCTATCATTGGTGAAGAATGGGAATGTCAGACTAGAAGTACGCTTTGGAAGTGGACTTACAGGTAAGAAAAAAAATTATTTAAGAGTTTTGACTTGCTTTCTCTGTTAATAAAATTATGTAAGCTTTAAGATTTTCTTAATAAAAAATTTATTTTAATCTAAATTTTAAATTACTATTTTTATTTGTACATTTCAAAACCTATGAGTTGTATCGTATATAGCGAAAGCCCCGGTTATTTGGAGGTCAACAAGGAACGTGACGTCATTCTGCCATAATGAATACTACGCAGCTCCAGTGCATGACAGATTGTGATTCTGTTATTAAGGATCATGTTCTCGGTGTGTTTCCGGCCAATCAACTTCCTAATGTTCGAATGGGACGTTCTTTTGGTTTAATTTGTAACACTCATATTGATAGTATGCCTGGTGAACATTGGATCTCTATATTCGGTGACGGAAAAGGATATTTAGAGTTCTTTGATAGTTTTGGTCGAACGCCTGCCAGTAATAGTAATTACATAGCTCTCTGGCTAGGTAAACGTAGCAAAGCGGTGAATATAAATAGAATAAAACTTCAAGGTGATTATTCCAATGTATGTGGACTGTATTGTATTCTGTTTCTACGTGCTCGATTTCTAGGTGTTTCTATGGAAAAGCAACATATGCATATCAGGAATCGCCACACTCAAAAAACACAGCCTCCCCACGCAGCGAAAAAGAAGAGAGGAAGATAGAGAGAGCGCATGTTTTATATATGTATGTCAATTCAAATAGGACGCCACAAACAATTAATAAACAAGAGAACCTTTGGGGATACCGCCTTGGAACGGTCAGTGGCAAAACTCTTTTGATCTTTCAAACACTTATGCCAATGACCAGTACGTTCTGGATGTATTATCTTCCGCTTATGATCAGTGTTTTACGAATGAAAATGTGCATAACCAAATTTGCACATCATTGATACTATGTTTTTAAAATGGAATGGGCACTTTTATGTTTTGTATTGCTTTGTAAACTTTTTTTCTACATTTTCCTATTAGTTCTTTTACTTTCTTGTACCATGTAATCTTTAATACAATAAAACAACATGATGTATATAATTATATGGTTTTTATTATGAGTTTATCCGATTATATAGAAATGCATTCAATCCCATTCAAATCTTATCTATTTTGTAATGACCGTATGCATAGCTTTCAATGGCGTTCAAAAGGTATCGTTTGTCATCATATGCCGATAATCCAACTTTTCTGGATGTTTCCACGTACAAATTATGAGAATGACTTCGTATGGTAGTAAACGTGTTAATGGTACTACTTTCATTAAATAGAGTGTCTTTATAAATTTGAAATTTAAGTTCTTTTTCAACGGCTGTTGAAGAAATTCCTTTAGCTTTTTTCGTTTCCTTTTGAGCGCATTGAAAACTATACATTTTACTTCTTAAACAAACCACTTCGGAAATGGGTTTGCCATTCATTTCATCTTTCATTCGACCCAGCGCTTTTTTGTTTGTAACAGAATAACACGGATGATCTTGCGGATAATCCGATGTATCGAACAAAGAAGAATTACGTTTCATATCATCATAGAAATCGTTTGTCTCGCAGTAAAACAGGAAACTGTCCGTGTCAGTCATTTGCAATTGAATTTTATCATTACCATAAACTACTTTCAGATAATGGTATTAGAAATCATACATAATTAATTTACTCAAATCTAAAATACACATGCCACTGTAGCAAGGTTTGAATAGTTTCACTTTAGAACGTTGTAATTCTGCGGCCACTAATTCTTCATTGAAAATTTGCGTTCGTCTGTATGTTGGCTTGCTGGCTACTTTCTTCAGTCTAGACTCCGTATGGACTAGTTCTATATTTCTATGTTTGCGCACGTTCTCCATAGTCTAAAATAAATGAAATTAAAAAAGTAAGCAAATAATAACAAAAAGTTTCAAACTAATAGAATACTTAGGAGTTTAGAAATTTACTTATCTGATTTAATCTTGGTCGGAAAGAAATATTCATGTTTTAATACATTTTTTTATTAATTGGTCTTTAAAAAAAATCTTAACAAAAAATAGCGTAAAACGATATTACTTACTTTTCCAAATACCGAGACGTTCATTAATTTCCAGAAGTTCTTCTCGAAATCGGACCTGGCCATTTTCCTCATCTGGGTATTGTAATCAATATATGATTTCATCCACGGCCTTTGCTGGAAGCTTAGCACTCTATGTATTTGTTTAATTTCCATACCAAGGCTGAGGTACAGTTGCAAATTTCTATAATGAACCACATACTTGTCTTTATCGAATAATGAGCAAATTAACTTCTTGGATTTTGCTCTTTTTGGTAATGGGTCGTCATCATTTAATCCGTGTATTTTTTTGAGTACGTGTTTTGCGTATGGCGAGAGCCATTCGTCCTCAATGGTTAACTGTTCCGGAGCAAGAGGATAATCGTTCGTGAGATCATGAATGGAGGGCGGACACCTTAGCGAAACCTCTAGAATGTAGCCTCGTTCAAGGTCTTGCGGTACAGTTCTAAAGTCTTTGTTATTTATTTCTTCTTGACTAAGAAACTTAAAATCGTTCGTTGGTAGGGGCTGGATCATAGCCCATCCGTATAAATTATTCATGTCCAAATACATAAGATACGAAGTAGGTTGACTGGGATCAAAATCGCTCAGCAAAGGATTGTTGGCGCGTTTGTATCTGTTACTCGTCTGACCTATTCCTCCTCGTATCCCTACAGAGAAAAACGTGATAAAATTAGTTTAGCGCCAGGTTCATACATACGTATATAAATAGCATTGTACGGTTGTTATATGAAATATTTCGTTAGAAAATAACATACTATTTAACCGTTTTTTTTGTTGTTGTTTTTTTAAAGTATCGCTATTTTTTTAATGCGCATATTATCTACTTTAAGCACTAAAAACGGTTTTTGTTATGTAAATAATTACCTTTTTCAATAAACAGTATCTAATCGATATCCGAAAGAAGCTCCAGGCGAACCCCAGTCATTTTTAAGCAGCTGCTCCATGATAGACCCGGTGATGTGTAGAAGTGTGCGCAGTCGTCCATAATTTTCCATGCAAACGGATCGAAACCTTTCAAACACGCAGCACAATAATAGGACATCAGTTTTGAGGTACAGATCGTGATAACAGCCTAATGTTTGCAAATTAAACTCGATGAACGTGAGCGTAGTCCTCTTTAGATAAACTTTCTCTGGTTAAGCTCGAATAAAAACATTCAATTGGCGGAAGTGAGGTTTCCTCAAACTTGTCAACGCTGTTCATATATTCGTACATGTACACCCCTTTACGGAGTAACATTTGAGCTTTGTCTTTATCTTCAAATTCCGAGAAGAAATGTTTAAAGGCTTCTGGCCCGTCTTTGCTTAAATTGTCCGTTAATTTTTGTAGACTGGAAGGTAGAAACTGAAGACTGTCAATGAATCTCAATTTGCCCAAAGAAAAACTCACATAATTTTCAATTGTCTGTGGTATTACATTCAACTCTACGTCCTTGAAATGTCCTACGCTAGAACAAAGAATATGCGCGTCAAAATGTCTGAAATTGTGAAATATTACGCAAGTGTGTTTGGTTTGCTTCGCATTTAAGTTGCAGCTATTGTGAGCGATACCAAGAAATTTTCCACTGACATGATCGTGATGTCTTACAATCTGTTCACGAGGATCAACACCTTCATAAAGAGGTTTACTGCAAATGCAGCAGTGGGTAGCACTTTTCGCTTTCAGATGATCGTTTTCTGTCATTTCCATCGGTTGTATATGACTTAAAATTTCGTCTATTTCGTTCTGTTCTTGTAATAAGCGTTCAATCAATTTTTGAGAAGCGTCCGGTCCTCTGTAAATAACTGAAGGTTTTGTATAGCGATCATCACTGCATACAACTTTATAACCGAAGCCACACACTTCCAATTTGAAGTTCGGTGTGCTACTTGATATTTCAGGATTTGTATCGCATGATTGAATGTTAACATTTATTGTTTCAAAGTCGGCGTAGATCACGAAAGGAACTTTTAAAGTCTTTTCATAATCTCTAAATTCTAGAATGTCGTTTTTGCCTTTTTCAGGAATTTCTATTTTCTGAGCTCCGTGAATAGAACAATACTGAATGTGAGTAGTATAAAAGTGTTGGCCCATCTTATGCTTATGCCCTTTTTTCTTATGCTTATGCCCCTTTTGTCTTATGCCCCTTCTGTCTTATGCTTATGCCCCTTCTGTCTTATGCTTATGTCCCTTCTGTCTTACCTTTCACTTGGTGGACTCATTTTTTTTTGCTCACGTGATTTTGAAATGTACTTAGTATTTGTACATTTGTTTTTTTTTCTCATTTGATGAGTACAGTTGAAGCAGTACGATAATGGATAAAGAGAAAATTCTTGAAGCTTATTATTTTAATGCGCGAAACGCGGGTGCATTCGCAGGTCCTGAGAAGTTATTTGCGGTAGTTCGTAAAATGTATCCCGGTGTCTTTACCCTCAGTTACATCTCTCAGTGGTTGAGTAATCAAGAAGCGCACTCTTTGCAAAAACCCATTCGTCACCGATTTAAAACGGCCAGTGTTCGAGTAACATCCATCAATGAACAGTGGGACATCGATTTGCTGTCGATGGCAAATTTAGCAGATGAAAATGATGGTGTGAGATACCTACTTTTTGCCATTGACATCTTCTCCAGGAAACTCAAAGTAAATTCTGAAAAATAAGTCTGCAAAGTCTTTGTTGCGTGCTATTGAAGAAATGTTGCATGAGGACAAGCCAAAGAAAATCCGTGCAGACAAGGGTTCTGAATTTGTGAACCAGTGGTTCAAGAAGCCTATGAAACAAGAAAGGATATACTTTTTCACTACTCAGAACCCTGCTAAGGCTAACTATGTAGAGCGTGTACAGCGAACCATTAAAAGTGCTCTTTATCGCTACATGAGACATAAGCGTACATATCGCTATATTGATCATTTGGAGGACATCATAACAAATTACAACAATACACCGCATCGCAGCATAAATAATTTGGCACCAAATGAAATCAATGAAAGAAATGAAGCTGACGTGTGGGCATTTCAATATCTAAAAAAGCGACCAAGAGTGAACACTAGACCAGATTATAAGTTCAATGTTGGGGATCTCGTACGCATCAGTTTTACAAAGCAGCCCTTTCGTAGAGCTTATCAAGAACAGTATACTAGTGAAGTCTTTAAAGTGTTAGGAAAATTACTGAAACAAGGAATTCCTATGTACAAGTTAATCGATTTGAAGGATGAAGAAATAAAAGGTTTGTTCTATGCTAATGAACTACAGAAAGTGGATAAGGACGAAAACAGTCTCTGGTTTATCGAAAGAATATTAAGGAGAAGAAAGAAAAATAAACAACTACAATACTTCATGAAGTGGCAAGGTTTTCCAGATAACTTTAACAGTTGGGTGGATGCGAATGATGTCAAAGATATGACTGAAAGCAAGCAGTAAGGATCATGGATCGTTACATATACATCAGAAGTGATGAGAGTGATGTTTTGTTCAATGATAATAAGATCTACAAGTTTAAAATACAATTAAAACTTCCTCTTTATTTGACCGGCACATGGAAAGTAGCTTTGGCAGAGTTTTATGCTAAGGACAAAAGCAGATGATACAATATACATTTACATGGACTTGTGTAAAGAAAGTATTGTAAATGGCGAAAAACGTCCTCTGCTGAGACGTTTACAGAAAAACTCAAATGGTATAATGGGACTACAAATTTGAAAACCCATTTTACGTACCTGTGAAAAAAGCAGAAATTAGGGAATTTGAAATCTGTATATTGCAAGAAGACGGAAGCTTTGCGTCAGATTTGGTGAAACCTTTGTACTTAACACTTCATCTTAAACGGTATCCGTTTTTGTAACCAGAGGAAGAAAATGAAACTTTACGTACCAAATCCACAAATGTGGGTTGACTTTTTTGATCGTGTTAGTACTGGTAAAGCCTCTCTTAACCAATCAGGCGCTGGGAGACGACAACACGTTATTGCATTGGATGTATCGAAACCGGTAGAAAATAAGCAGTTTCCTCTTAAGACCGTCTTACCTGCTGAACAGACAACGGCTCAAGCAAAGTCGGAATTAGAGAGGGAAGATATAAATCCAGCTAGCATAGTGAATATGATTCAGAAGAAAGTTAAGCACCGCAGAAACCGCACTAAAGGCAAAACTGCAAAAAAATCATCGAACGAATTAAAAAGGCGTTGACAGTCAGTAAAGCAGAAGGGAAAATTGTTAAAAAGCGAAAAAGGCGCATAAAAAGACGAGCGGCAGGCGTGATATTTTTGAAATCCAGTAAACATGTCTGTGTTTAATGAAGAACAGTTCAAGGAAGGGCTAGTATCTGAACTAGCTTTGTTTGATTTGCCAAGTACATAAAACAAGCGTTAGTGATGTCTATTATGAAGAAATCAGACCACTTTCCACGTTGTCTGGAGACAGTCCGTTTGAATTCAGAATAAACGGACAAAATTCTATGGATTATCTAGACTTGAAAAACTCCCAGATTTATGTGAAATTAAAAGTAGTGAAATCGGACGGTACTGCTCTGAGCGCAGAAAAGGTGGGACCTACCAACTTGTTTTTGCAGGCGCTGTTTTCAGCAACGGAGGTTACACTTCAAAATAAAGCCAGCATCACTTGTAATTATAACGCTTTCAGGGCATACATCCAGACTTTGCTAAGTTATGGTCAAGATGCTCAGACAAGCCAGCTAGGTACACAAGGATGGTTGCAAGACGACTGGGATAGTCCAGGAGTGTCAGACCCATCAGGTAACGCTTTTAACATTTCAATTTGTTGAGTTATTGCTCTAAAAGACGTTTAATTGAATAAAACCTTATACTATCTCAGTTTCTAACATTCATTTTTCTTCAACTTGCAGGTACTAATAATGGTCTGTTTGAAAGAGCTAAGTGGATTGCTACTTCAAAAACATTGGACTTACAAGGCCCAATCTTCCACGATTTCTTCTCTATGGAGCGATACCTTCTAAACCAAGTTGATGTAAAAGTAAAAATCTATCGGAATCCAGTTAACTTCGCTTTGATGGCCGCAGACGCTAGCGTAGAATTCAAAATCGTGATTGAAGACATCTATATACTAGCGAAAAAAATCAGAGTCAACCCAGCGGTCATCTATGGTCACACTAAGATTCTAGAAAACCACAACGCCCTATATCCCTTTAAAAGGGTTGAATGTCGCACGCAGAGCATCGCAACTGGTAGTACAGCTTTTAACTGGGAAAATATGTTCCAAGGCAGGAGACCAGAAAAAGTTATTATAGGATTTGTCAAAAGCAGAGCCGTCAACGGGGATTATGCTACCAATCCCTTTAACTTCGAGAATTGTAGTATCGATCACATAGCCGTGTTTGTTGATGGTTTACCAGCCGGTGGAAATCCATTGAAAACGGATTTCACCGCATCTAATAGACCAGCTAGCGTGCGTGCATACACAAATCTCCTCATAAGCGCGGGAAAGTGGAGACATGATGAGGGCAGTGGATTAGACAGAGCTCACTTTATAAGCGGCTCAACGCTGTTTGCCTTTCAGTTGGAACCAAACTTTTCACACCACGGGGAATACTTATGTCTGGTTAAAAACGGAAACGTCAGGTTGGAGGTGCAATTTAAATCAGCACTTACAGGTATGAAGCTGTTAGCTATGTAACCAACTAATATCTAAATACTTTAAAGGAAACAAAAATCATCGATTAGTCATTGTTCTTGAAATTCAAGAAGTGCATACTCTTCAAAATTTCCTTAAAATGCGCGTCTTTCTTGAAAATATAACATTGATGATTTTTTAGGAAAGAATCTATTACATTAAATTATTCATTTAATAATCTGTGTCCTCAACAATATTTATGATTGTATGACTTTTTTCCAGAGGCTATGAGCTGCCTAGTGTACAGCGAAGGACCTGGATTTTTGGAGATTAATAAAGAGCGTGACATTATTCTGTCATAATGGATACGTCTCAACTTCAGTGTTATATATCTTGCGATCCTGTGTTGAGACCCTACGCACTAGATGTGTTTGCTGCAGATCGTCTTCCCAGTGTGATAAGTGCATATCCATATGGACTAATAGTAAATACTGATATTCAGGCAATGCCTGGAAAACATTGGTGCGCTATTTATAGCGATGTTAAAGGACATGTGGACTTTTTCGATAGCTATGGTATGTCACCTGGAGAGAACAGTGCGTACATTGATCGGTGGATAAATAAAAGAGCTAAAATAATGAATTTTAACAAAACGAAACTCCAAGGTGAAAACTCCAACGTGTGTGGACTTTACTGTATTTTATTTTTACGGCAAAGATTACTTGGATTTTCTTTTTAGCACTTTATTGACACCTTTGATAGCACCAACTTAGAGGCTAACGATGAATATGTTGTGCAGACAGTTGCTAAGGCATATCCGCAGTGCTTTGTAAACGCATCTGCTTATAATCAATCATGTACTTCATTTATAAAGTGTACTATAGCTTTCTGAAACAAGAAGAATAAAAAATTAATACAGTTTGTTTTTCCTTCTTTTTATTTTGTGTTACAAATATAATTCCAGATAATGAACCAGTGATATATTTACACAATGTGATTCTAATCAACGAGTCCTGTCGATAAATGAGGCACATACTTATGTATATCAGGAGACATAGGTCTTTATATTGTTCTCAACGAAAGTTTCAAAATGAACCTAAATGTTCAATTTGAATACACAGGGTTTAGCAGTAACATCATCAATTATTATACTTGGTTCTTCTAACATTTCGAAGATTGATCCATTCATTGTATCGTGATAGGTAACTTCCACCGCTTCAGTATAGATTGATGGAACTTCATCTTCGTCTTTTTCTGTGTTTTTTTCACGCTTGACTTCATGGTGCCCGTAGGCATAACTTTCAACGTTGTTAATCAAATAACGTTTGTCATCAAAAGCAGACAATCCTGTTTTGAGAACATTTTCACAGAATAATTCGTGTTGATGACTTCTCAGTGAGATCATGGAAGAAACTTTTTGTGTTTCTTGCAAAAGAACTTCTCTATAATGTTCGTGTCTTATGTCTTTCTTGACTGTTATCTTCGCTATTCCTTATGCACGTTTTTCCTCTTTTTTATCGCACAAAAAGCTGTACATTTTTGAGCGCAACCCTATGAAATCCGAAATCGGCACACCATTCGTTTCATCCTTCATTTTCCCAAGTTCTTTCTTGTTTCTATCGCTGTATGTGGGATGATCTAACGGATAGACCGATGTATCAAACAATTTCAAAGATGTACGCATGTCTTCGTAAATGTCAGCCGTTTCGCAGTAGAAGAGGAGACTATCGGTATCAGTCATCTGAAGCTGCGCATTGCTACCGTACTTTTTAGCTCACCTGAGCACGAAGTGCTCATGGTGAGCTTTTGTGATCGCCTGATGTCCGTCGTCCGTGCGTCCGTCCGTCCGTCGTCAACTTTTTCTTCAAACGACTTCTTCTCTGAAACGGCTTGGCCAATTTTGACGAAACTTGCCACGGATGTTCCTTGCATGAAGCTCTTCCAAAGTTGTTCAAAGAAATCCATTCCATGCAGAACTCTGGTTGCCATGGCAACCAAAAGGAAAAACTTTAAAAATCTTCTTGTCTGAAACCACAAGACCTAGAGCTTAGATATTTGGCATTTAGCATCCTCTAGTGGATTTCTACAAAGTTTGTTCAAATTATTTCCCTGGGGTCAAAATTGGCCCCGCCCCAGGGGTCACTTCATTTTACATAGACTTATATAGGAAAAACTTTAAAAATCTTCTTGTCTGAAACCACAAGGCCTAGAGCTTAGATATTTGGCATTTAGCATCGTCTAGTGGAACTCTACAAAGTTTGTTCAAATTATTTCCCTGGGGTCAAAATTGGCCCCGCCCCAGGGGTCACTTCATTTTACATAGACTTATATAGGAAAAACTTTAAAAATCTTCTTGTCTGAAACCACAAGGCCTAGAGCTTAGATATTTGGCATTTAGCATCCTCTAGTGGAACTCTACAAAGATTGTTCAAATTATTCCCCTGGGGTCAAAATTGGCCCCGCCCCAGGGGTCACTTCATTTTGCATAGACTTATATAGGAAAAACTTTAAAAATCTTCTTGTCTGAAACCACAAGGCCTAGAGCTTAGATATTTGGCATTTTGAAACCTCTAGTGGAACTCTACAAAGATTGTTCAAATGATTTCCCTGGGGTCAAAAATGGCCCCGCCCCAGGGGTCACTTCATTTTGCATAGACTTATATAGGAAAAACTTTGAAAATCTTCTTGTCTGAAACCACAAGGCCTAGAGCTTAGATATTTGGCATTTAGCATCCTCTAGTGGAACTCTACAAAGATTGTTCAAATTATTCCCCAGGGGTCTAAATTTGCCCCGCCCCAGGGGTCACTTCATTTTATAAAGACTTGTATAGGAAAAACTTTAAAAATCTTCTTGTCTGAAACCACAAGGCCTACGGCTTAGATATTTGGCATTTAGCATCCTCTAGTGGAACTCTACAAAGATTGTTCAAATTATTTCCCTGGGGTCAAAATTAGCCCCACCCCAGGGGTCACTTCATTTTACATAGACTTATATAGGAAAAACTTTAAAAATCTTCTTGTCTGAAACCACAAGGCCTAGAGCTTAGATATTTGGCATTTAGCACTCTCTAGTGGAACTCTACAAAGATTGTTCAAATGATTTCCCTGGGGTCAAAATTGGCCCCGCCCCAGGGGTCACTTCATTTTATATAGACTTGTATAGGCAAAACTTTAAAAATCTTCTTGTCTGAAACCACAAGGCCTAGTGCTTAGATATTTGGCATTTATCATCCTCTATTGGAACTCTACAAAGATTGTTCAAATTATTTTCCTGGGGTCAAAATTTGCCCCGCCCCATGGGTCACTTCATTTTACATAGACTTGTATAGGCAAAACTTTAAAAATCTTCTTGTCTGAAACCACAAGCAGAGAGTACTTTTGTACTCAGGTGAGCGATATAGGGCCATCATGGCCCTCTTGTTCTTGATATGATTGTACTAGAAGTCATACATAAGATACTTGCTTAGGTCTAAAATAAAAAAAAGTAAAACCAACTTTGCAATTCTGCGATTACATGATATGTCAACTAAGCAAAATTATATCAAATTAATTTCTGAACATTTATATACATTTTATAAGCAAGAAAGACATTTACCTAAAACACACATGCCACTGTAGCTGGGTTTAGAAAGCGTTACTTTGGAACGGAACAGTTCGACCGCTACCAGATCTTCGTTAAAGATGATAGTGTTCTTGTATGTAGGCTTAGAAGAAAGCTTTAGAAGTCTTTCCTTACGATGAACCAACTCAATGTTTTTATGCTTTCTCACATTTTCCATAGTCTGGAAGAAGAAAAAAAAAATAACACGTTTTAAAAACATATAAAATTACAGGTTTGATAAATAAAACCAATGCTAAATTATTGGAAAACATACGAACCTTTCCAAACACTGCCACGTTTAAGAGTTTGTAGAAGTTTTTGTGGAAAGTAGAGTTGGCTTTTTTACGCATGTCTGTGTTGAACTCAATATAAGGTCGCATCCAAGCCTCCTGTTTGAATTGTAAGATTCTGTGAATTTCTTTAATTTTCATTCCAAGCTGAACATACAGTTGTAAGTTTCTATAGTGAAGAACATAATGATTTTTGTCATCTAGTGTGGCTAACAACTTTTTAACCTTTCCGCGCGGAGGAAGTGGATCATCTTCCGTTAGTCCGTGTAACTTTCTTAGTAGATATTGAGCGTAAGGGGAAAGCTGTTCGTTGGGAATAGATTTTTGTTCGTCTGCCAATGGTAGGCAGTTATGAAGAGCGTGGAGTTCTTGTGGGTAGTAAAGTGAAACTTCCAAAATATATCCCGTCTCTCCATCGGGAGTGATCTTCATAACATCAAAGTTAGCTATATCTTCCATAAACTTGAAGTTGTCAACTGGAAGAGGCTGTGACATTGCCCAACCATAGAGATTGTTTGCATCTAGATACTGTAAGTAGGACGTCGGCTTAGATGGTTCATAGGACGTAAGATATGGGTTGTTTGCTTTTTTATAACGATTTGAAATTTGCGATAGACCCCCTCGAATTCCTGCCTCTATCATTAGCACCTGATCAATATCTGTGAGTAATTCAAGCTTTACTCCTGTCATCTTGAGAAGACTCGCCCAGGACAAACCAGGGGATGTGTAAAAATGACAAGGATCTAACTCGTATTGATTCAAACTCGTGCTTCTGAAAGACTCAAAGACGTCACACAACAGCACAACATCCGTTTTAACGTATAGGTCATGATAATCTCCTAGAGATGACATATTAAACTCGTGAAACAGTCTGTGCATGTGCATAATCTTCTGTCGAAACACATTCCCTTTTGAGGGAGGAATAAAATTCTTCGATAGGGGACAATTCTTTTTCATCAAAAGCTTCAAAAGAAGTCACGTAGTCATAAGGATAAACGCCCTTGCGAAGTAGCAGTTCAGCCTGTTTCTTAGATTCAAACTCTGACAACAAATGTGGAAACGAGTCGATTCCTTCTTGTGCCAAAGTTTCGACGAGATTTTCAAGCGAACTAGGTAGAAATAGAAAACTATCGAGAAACCTTAATCCTCCCAAGGAAAAACTAACATACTTTTCTGTAGTTTGAGCTATGCAAGAGAGTTTATAATCTTTAAATTGTCCTAAACTTTCGCAAAGAATGTGCGCATCAAAATTTCTCAGGTTGTGGAAAAGAACGCAGGTAAATTTGCTCTGTTTACAATTCAGGTTACAAGTATTACAAGCCGCGCCTATTAACTTTCCTGTGAGGTGATTGTGATGTCTGACTATTTTGTTGTAAACTCTGTCGAACTCTGTGAATTGTTTCTTGCAAAGACAGCAGTGAGTAGAATTTTGAAGTAGATTTTCAAATTCTGTTGTAATTTCCATGGGTTCAACCTGTGATAGTATTTGCTGTATTTCCACTTGCTCTTCCAGTAAGCTTTGAATAAGCTTTGTTGCTGCATCAGGTCCACGGTATACGACAGTGGATTTTGTATAACGTTCATCCTCGCATACCACCTTATAGGCATAACCACAGACTTCTAGTTTCCTTGTAGCGCAGCAAGAAGATTTTTCAGGATTTGGTGAACATGTGTGAAGTTCCGAGTTGAGTGTTTCAAAGTCGGCATAGATCACGAATGGGACCTTTAACATTTTTTCAAAGTCCTTAAATTCGAGAATCCTACTCGCTTCAGATTCTGGAAGTTCCACCCTTTGAGGTCCGTTCTTATAACAATATGGTTGATGTTTCTTTAATAAATCTTCTCTCGTAAAACCATGAAGACAGTAACAGCAAAAGTACTTTCTGTTTTGACGCGAATGTGTCCGGAAAAGAAATCTATCTAAGTCTGTGATCAAGCAATAGTGACTCGTTTTGCCGCTCTTCAACAATAATAAATTCACATGATGTAAACGGCGAGGGTTGTCAGTCACTCTTAGTGGTACTATTACACCATCATCGTCGGTGAACACATTTATGGATATGTTCTCATTTTGTTTTTCGAATCTGTTGATGCTTGATAATGTCACTGGATATGTGATTCCCGTCATGACTACCTCTTGCTCGTATGGTAAATAATGCTCTACCGTTTGCGGTAAATTGTTTGCTGGGTGTAACGATGCTAGTACGCAATAGAGGAAACACTTATCGTCATGATTTCGAATATTAAGCAAAGAGTTACTTTTTGCTAATGTTACTGGCAAGGGAATGTATGTGGAAGCAGATAAAGGTTTGTAGGCAACTGTATGAATTTCGAGCTAAAGAACTTTTTTCACAAACCAGCCAGATCCTTCTCTCAAGTATTTTTCAAGACTTGCGTACATTTTCTGAAGCGCTTCGTTCAAATCGTGTTCATCTATAGCTTCTGGTGATAGGGACACATAGGTTCGACTTCGGAAAAAAGGTGTTGTGCTAGTGGTTTCTTCTCCGGCATCTCTTTGCATTTCCACTTGAACACATAAGTTCCATTTTATACCTCCTAGATCGCGTGTGCGAGACCTCAGAAATGACATAACATCTTCTCTTATGTTAGCAAAAAATATAAGGACATCATATCTCTCATTTTGTCTCGGGTAAATGATTCTGTTTCGTAAACTGTCTTGTAAAGCTCTTATATCTTCCACATTTGCTGATGCATTCACTCTTGCATCTTCCGCATTTGTTGTTGCATCCGCTCTAGCATCTTCCGTATTTGCTGCTGCATCCATTCTAACATTTCTCGGATTATTGGTATCAATGTCATTCGCTGTTGCATCATTCGTAACATCTATCAGTTGATCATCATAACGCTCGCTATGTGTGTTATTATGTTTAGTTTCGTGTGCAGATCTCTTCGCTGTCACCCGCCGCCCACCTTGTTGGTTTATCGAAGGATGTTGGTTTAGTGGATGTTGATGCTCTATATGACGAAATAACTCGTCATAATTGTGAAACTCTGCATCGCATTGCCCGCATGGAAACAGTGTTATATTTTCCCTTGAGATATGGCTGCTGTGTACATTAATACTATGACGAACTAAATGACACTTCCTAGAGAAGATCTTTTTACAATCCTTGCACGTAAACTGCTTTGAGTTTTGTTTCTGATAGTTTGAAATTGCATGTACGTTTTTTGGTGACACTTTAAATTGGTTACAAAGCTAAACGTTTTTTCACACAGTTCACATTTATGTCTTGCTGTATGAACTTGCATATGCTGATTTAAATACTTTCGACTCTTAAAACGCTTGGAACATTTGTGACACGAATGATAACTATTGGTATCATTTTCTTCACTGTCGGATGACTCTTCTAGTTTTCTTTTCATAATGTAAATATTTTAATTTTTACAATGCACAACTATGAAATAATTCCAAACTTGAAAAGCTTATATCCGAAAAATACAAATGAGCGTGTGAAGACGCTCGCGTTGAAAAGTAAAATGCTAACACCACAATGTTACGCTATATAACCTGAATTTTTATACATCGCAAGTACTAAACTTTAGTTTGAGATCAAAGCGATATATATTTTAAAAATGTCATTCTTAATCAGATAAAAGTGATGGATGGAGATGTTTACGATATACACCCCATATTAATTACATTTTTGCGGTTTGAAAGGCGACTCTATGTCTAACCATGCCTTTCATCTAATTTATTAATATGTCATTTTATAATCAGATAAAAGCGATGGATGGGGATGTTTACTACATACACCCCATATTAATTACATTTTTGCGGTTTGAAAGGCGACTCTATGTCTAACCATTCCTTTCATCTAATGTATTAATATGTCATTCTTAATCAGATAAAAGTGATGGATGGGGAATGTTTACGACATACACTCAAAATTAATTAAATTTGCGCTTAGAATGTTTAGTTATTCTTTAAAATGATAATATGTATGAAAATAAAATGGTATTTATAACAATAAAAAAGTTGTTTATTACATACTTCTACATTGGGTTACATTTCTTTGGACTTTTTTGTTCATTTCATTTAAAAATGCTTAAGCACAAAAATTGAATCTCACCTTTTTCTACACTATGTAGTTAATCCACTGTCGTTTCTTTTCTAACTTTTTAGAGGCAGGACGCATCTTCATTTTGGTAAAAGGTTTTTCAACATAAAGCTTTGAATGTTTGCCACGCAGTTGGTCAAAGTCCATTCTATCGTCTGTAGAAATGTGAGTAGCTTTAACGGGTTCCATCAAGTGGACTGGTGGTTGATTGTGCTTGGTTTCTTCCGATAAGACGTTAGCAGACATCATGGTATCATTGTTTTCTGCATGTGATGTATCGTCTTTTTTCCCTCCATGCTGCTGACTTTCTTTAATTTCTTCTACTCGTCTAAGCAAATGCTCGTATTTAGCTTTTGGGATGAGGATCATTTCAGAAGCCATTTTATTGCAGTTCAGAACGAACAACACTTAGATACTTTAGAATATACCTAATGTACTTATATAAAATCTGCTTTCTTTCGCTTTGAGATATTCTTTTCTTGACTTATGTCTTGATAGCTCCTTTTTGTCTTTTTCAGATAAGTAGCGATTACCAATTAACACGTTATACACTATCTGCACGATTGCTTTCAACTGCGAGTCTCCTACCGTTTTTACAAGAGCTTGTTTTTGCTTGATAGATGTAGACAAAAGTAGACGCAAAAAGTCTTTTTCTTTTTTAATCAGTTGATTCATGCCTCCTTTTCTGGTACAAACACCGTCATTAACTGCTGAGGAAGGATGTGTGTACGTAGTTTATAAGTAGGATCTGAATGTGGTGACAAATCAACTAGAAGATACCCATATTTTTCCATTGTGGCTTTTCGGTAAGAGTCCATGAAAAAAGCCAATTGTCTAGGGAAAATTTGTCGACCTAAAGTCTGTATTTGCATTTCATCCCTTCTATTTTTGAACAATATAAAATAATGCGTGTTTAGGCTAATGGTACGGAACTCTTTACCAGGATTCTGAGATACTAAAAAGCAAAAGAAATTGAAATGATGTGCGTATTTACAATAAATACTGACCACATCATTACTCTTACTAGCCTCAGTAATGAGATCATCCATCACTAATAACTTATGACCTTGCTCGTTTAGGTACCATGATTCGAGGACGTTTTTCGATGGTAAGCCCTCAACAAATACTATATCTGGCATTTCTTCTCTCATTTTTTCATACAGTGGTTGATCCACACTGTAACAAAAGTATATCTTCTTGATAGGTGCTTTAAACATGCCGCTGCTATGTTTCAGTAGTTCATACAACAACTGGGATTTTCCTGAATTGCTTGGCCCTGGAGTTAAAGACAAACAATCAAAACGATAGTAGTGTTTAACAGAAAGAAGGCGAGATACGAATAAAAGGAGAATTAAAAGAGGCTTACCAATTATCTGCGCTGTAGCAGCGGTTTCAAACTTTACTAAGCTCTCCATATTTAAGTATTTAAAACTGACTTTATCGTATATGCCTTCTTCTTTTAAACACAACTGATGGGGGTTCATAAAAGGACTCAAAATGTTTCTTAGATACTATTTATTTTTTCTAGATATACCACATGCCTCTTAATAAAAGTATAGTAATACATGAATACAACATGCATAAATACATACACAACGCATAATATAGTTAGTGAATGTCTATCGCACGGTACATTTAATTTTACTCAGTTTAGTCTACTTTCCAGCTGTAATAACTTTAATGATAATTTGATTATTCGAGTCCTCCACACCAAAGTTTTCATATCCGTTTCTCTCCAATCACGACAGTTGATTTTTAGTTTATATAGCTCCAGCACTTCAGAAGATACATCATCCATAACAGAGACGGTTTCGTTCCAGCGGTTACCTATGTCTTCTTCGTCTAAGTTATACACAATATCGTCGAAATAAAGTTCCAGTTGTTGTTTTACCGTAAGCGTTAGACAAGGGTGATCACGTTGTGATAGAAGCCCGTTCTGACAGCCGTAACACCGATTTTTGAATTTAACAAACATACTATCCATGATCTCTTTTGCATAAAAAAAGTCAAGATAGGACTCCCTTAAAAGTATCATCTGCGAGTCCGTTATCGCGGAAAGTCCATTTTCAGTGAACATTGCTCGTTTCCTTGCGAATTTGCGGCTATTCTTGCTACTTGCTGACAGTCAACTGAAAGTTTAACGCTGTAGCCAATCATTTTAAGAAAGACACACTCTGGTGACCATTTTTTATGTTCATTGAGATCATCATCATATAACTCCCACTGACGAAGCTTAACTCCACAAGCGAAGCAATCGCATAGATCGTTTTGATTTTTGTAAAATAGTCCCGCCGCTGCTAGAGAAAACTTATCCTGTTGCATTTGTTTTGGCCAAGTTTCAAAAGTACCTAAGCGATCATCATAAAACAGGTACTCAATTGATTTGGTTTTTTGCCGCATACAGAAGCAACAACTAACATCCATATTTAATTTATTATCTCACAATAAAAAATTACCAATCTTGATAGTCTTTATAACCTTTAGGGTTACACAGAACATTTTAAAAACCCTATTTGGTTAAAATGATCTTCTGTACATGCAGACTGCGTAAATGTTCCACTCAGAAGATTCAAAGGGAAGTCGTCATTCATAACGGCGTTACACCCACCTTCACATTGTGGAAGCAATGAGACACTTTTTGAAGAGGTGCTTGAATTACTAGGCAACGTCCACTGTGGATTTGAGTCATGATTCCATGTCGTACCATCATAGTCCATAATCCCTAGTTGATTCTCTGGTATTTCATGCAATTTCTCGTATTCTTTTTTCTGCTCCCGTTCAAACAATTCTCTTTTTACTTGATCAAACATTTCAGGAGACGGAGACCTTCTCCTAACGATATTGCTATCTTCTGATGACCAATTTTCGAGCGTTTCACCATCGATGATATAGCTCTCAATTTGCTTTTCCGGTGTGTGAAATGTTATAGTGCAGCCACGATTTAAACGTTTGTCTACACTCGTTTGTTTTGATAGTTGTCGCACATGTGTTCTACTATTCAAATGACAGCTCAGACGATACTCTGTCATCCAAACATCGCACTTTGAGCAATACAGGTTTTCGAAAGTACGCTTCTTCTTGCACAATGATATGCGTTTTACTTTATCCATTTGTTGACACACGCTATTTTTTTTCTAAAAGTGAAGTTAAGTAAGAAATGGTTACTTGCGCATCACATAAAAACTGAAATACGTCCAGATCCAATGTCACATATTTCGAAGCATTGCGTATCTTAATGGTAAAATCTGTCTTCTTTCTTTTGAGTACGATTGTTACATAATCATTTACTACACAAGTTACTGTCGTTTTTCGAGGATTATATTCAATATTTCTAAATTCACCACGAACAAAATAGTTTTTTGCTTCCTCTAAAACGGCCTGCGCCATAACAGTTTGAAAATATGGTTTGCTTACAGTTTAACTATATTCAAAATTAAGAACGGTTCCTTTTTACAAATTTCTATTTCCCAGTGCAATCAAAGTATCATATTCCCAACGATATGATTCTATATTACATCTATTGCAAGTTATCCAACCAGCAAAACGAACAGCCTCGTATCCTACAGTTAGTGAACATGTATACCGACTTAAATATGTAAGCGACTCTCCAAATATAAAAACAGTGCGGTAGTAAAATAGGTGATTACAATAAACACATTCATACAAACTGAGCATTTTTCAGTGTTCCTTTCATATGATATAGATCATACATTAACGTTTGTAAATGCACTCTTTTTCGTTTACATTTTAGTACGCATGAAAGCGCTCTCCTGATGATTTCTGTCCCTGTGGTGTTCGAACCTGTGCAGCTGGTTTAACAACTGGTTTAACAGCTGGTTTAACAGTTGCCGGTATACCGTCGAGATAAGTGTACGTCTCTGCTAATTCTTGCTGTTCAGGACCATACGTGGACTAAAAAATGAAACGATATTGCGTAGTGTAAAGATTGACGAAATCTACAGTTTTACTAGAGCATTTATTTAAAAAAGAAAGAAAAAAAATGTACTGCTTCATTACATGATCAATAAGTCAATTTCTGATTATTACTTGTAATTATATTTTCACCGATAAATAAAAAGAAATTATTATAAGTTACCTGCCAAGCTTGAAATTGTGAAGCAAATTGCTCCAACTCTGCTAGCCTTGTCCTAAGAGTTTGCGCATCCTCCCATTTCATGGAAATAGTCTTGGATTTGCTTTTATCGAAGGTATTACTCTCCCAGCACTTGGAGTTGTCATTTACATGAACATACAATCTATTATTCCACTGCTTTAATGTCAAATCCTTACTATAACCAAACTTTCCACGCACGCTAGCTAAATGTCCCTGTTCGTCATAAATTGGTTCCATTTTAAACTGAGAGTGTGTATAAACACTGGTTGTGAGCTCAAATTTATACCACCACCCCTGAACGTGATTGACTCGTTTGTTGAATTACAGTAAAAGTTTTAATCAGATTAGGATGATTGATGATCATGTTTACGACAAACCTCAAAGTAAATTACATTTTTGCGGTTTGAAAGGCGACTCTATGTCTAACCGTTCCTTTCATCTAATGTATTAATATGTCATTTTATAATCAGATAAAAGTGATGGATGGGGATGTTTACTACATACGTCCAAATATTAATTACATTTTTGCGGTTTGAAAGGCGACTCTATGTCTAACCGTTCCTTTCATCTAATGTATTAATATGTCATTCTTAATCAGATAAAAGTGATGGATGAGGTTGTTTACTACATACACCCCATATTAATTACATTTTTGCGGTTTGAAAGGCGACTCTATGTCTAACCATTCCTTTCATCTAATGTATTAATATGTCATTCTTAATCAGATAAAAGTGATGGATGAGGTTGTTTACTACATACGCCTCATATTATTACATTTTTGCGGTTTGAAAGGCGACTCTATGTCTAACCGTTCCTTTCATCTAATGTATTCATATGTAATTTTATAATCAGATAAAAATGATGGATGGACATGTTTACGAGAACCAAACTTAATTACATTTTTGTGGTTTGAAAGGCGACTCTATGTCTATTTTTTTAAACTAAAGCAAACACATTTAAAATAAAAATGTCATTTATGATCATTAAAAGATTGATAAAGATGTTTGTGACATACTCCGAAAATACATCTTTGCACTTTGAATACTATAGAGACACATTAAAATTATAGTTTTTGTAAGTTCTAATGTAGATGTTAAATATTGCTAAAACAATTATTCTTTCACACTTTACTATATAAATTATTTTAATGTCGGTAAAATAGCTATTCATAGCTAATGTTAAATTGTTATATGCCTTCCGACAATAAATAAAGTTTGTATTATTTATATAAACAACGGATGATTCATATAATGTTTTCAAAGATTCGATATCATACATTAAACAACGAAGTCTCTTGCCATAAGATAGTGGAAAAGAGCCCCGTTGTATATAACATTTGGTAGTTTTAAATTGTTATCCGTTCATTCCGCGTATTTCCGTTCATTCCACATCTTTCCTGTAAAATTATATCTTGAGATTAATCTGCTAACCGTTTCCCATTCCCAAGCGAGGCTGTAAAAAATTGACACCATGTTGAAACAATTACTTCTTTTGATTCTTTTTCGTTGTTATCAGTGTTTAAATGAGGAACTCATAAATTTAAATGACGCATGTGACGGATCAAAGAGTTGCCACACTGCACAATCTGGACTGCACGAATTGTTGCTTTTTGAGCGAAGGCAAATACGTGACGGAAGTAGATCGAGCTAACATTGAGAAAATCCTTCAATAGATTACCGAACTCGAAGATTGATGTTCAAAGGTTTTCAAACCTGAATGCTGTAGAAATCGTGTCATCATTATTTGATGAACTGAGTCTTTGTGATCATTAAGACGCCCTCACCCACTGTGTGACAGTGTGGTCCAAAGAACCAAAAAAAGAAGTACAACAATGTGTAAGTTTGTGTCTCATTTTCTTCTAATAATTTCTAACATTAAGGTCTATCTCTTTGTCACTTAATGATGTAGTGTCACAGAGGCCTGATTATAGAAGCTGCTTTTGTCTATTATTTTGTACTATATGGTTAACAAGTTTTAAAAAGGGTGTTCACATAAGAGTTTATTTTATCTAAGTTCTATGAGAATATATTGACCTACCTTAATTGACATATAGTTCATTTACACTGACTAACAATAAAATCAAAATGTCTGTCTTAAATAGTCTCAGTGATAAATCTATGACTGTTTTTTGATAGTAAAGTCTCCATTATCTTGAGTGGTGGAAAGTAAAAAACAAAGTGATGGGGACTCCATGTAAAAGAGATAAACGCGTCTTTTAGCACTCAGTTTGATCTAGTGCAGTCAAGATAAAAAAATTATTAAATCATAGTACTTTACTGTATGTATTTGCAGTGTGCACATCCTATGTCAACCACCACAACCTCAACAGCTTCTAATGGCTCTTGGACTGCAAGAACGAAGCAGTATGTAACGAGTACCACCACTGATGCAGGACAGTCCTCCAAAAACACTAAAGTTAACAGGAGCTCATTAGCTCACACTACCACTGGCGATTCATGGACTTCAAGAACGAAGCAATATGTAACAAGTACCACCACTGAAACAGGGCAGTCC
Source organism: Corbicula japonica (assembly GCA_038501625.1). NCBI lineage: Eukaryota > Metazoa > Mollusca > Bivalvia > Venerida > Cyrenidae > Corbicula > Corbicula japonica. The sequence goes on from JAZAYU010000168.1 coordinate 817,223, forward strand.
TTCGCTGTCGCATACGCTAGAGTTGACAGAAGCTCATCAACCCACACCACCACTGACGATTCTCAGTCTACAAGAGTGGATGAGTATATAACACCCACCACTGAAGCAATGCCAGAACACACAGCACGTAGGTTGACTGTCACTTTCAGTAGTGAATGTTCAAAGAGTGAAAGTAGCCAGACTATATACCAGTTTTCTAACCCAAAACCTATCATATTACTATATTTCATAACCAGTACTACTGCTTTGATATTATTCCTTTTACTTGCACTGATTTGTTATTTAAGATGTAAATTCACCTATGCTAGAGTGTAACTTGATTATATAAGAATGAAATTAAGCAGAAAACCAATTTATAAAACCATGCCTATATGTAGTTATGATTCTCAGGAGTACTTGGAGCCTAGGATGGCAAATGTCAACTCTATGTTAGTTAATGAATGTGACAGTTTAGAACTAGGCAGTATGTCCGGAAATGAATACAGTTCATCGTCGGAAGTTCTTTTTGAAGGTTCATCCGCAAATCATATTTATGAAGCTGTCACAAAAACAACCAAACTATGATAGTTTTCATGCCTTCGCCAATGCTTGTCATCATACGGAATATATGTACCATTCCCATCGTTTAATATGACTATTTACCAATGCTTATGGAAAAAGAATCCATAGCCGAGAATAAATAATTCTGAACGAAATAAAAAAGTAAATTTATAGGTCTTTCCCCAGACACATTTATATGCAATTATGACATAAATTTTACCAACTGATAAGTTATAATATTTCCATTTATGACATTCTCCTATCATATGTAATTGCACCTTTTTCCCTTTATTTACAGTTATATCCTTGAGCACTGCACTGGGAGCCTCTGTCATTGTTATCATCATTCTTGTTATTTGCCATAAACTGAGAGTGATCAAGTTAAGAAGAATAAGGTTTCTTCACTTAACAGCTGATATGGCATCTTCGGGAACTTCATCGAGGAGCCTAAGGAGAAGCTTGTCAGACTCTATGTTAAACAGCACATCAATCAGTGGATATAACAGAGCGCTAGACTATAGACCTGACATAAGTTCAATCCAATTTGAAGAAGAAAAGGAAGTTAAGTGTGCTAAACACCCGTACCCAACCAGGTATCAGATGAGAAAGGTTTCAAAATAAACTATAGTTATCAGTCTTATAGTGTGATGCTCTGGTGATGGATAGTGTACAGCAGGATTCACTTCATTTGTCCTTGTTTTAAGTGAGCTTATTAGCTAAGTGGGATACTTAAAAAAAGATAATAAATATTCCATTTTATTTAAAAAAAACTTCTCATTTTAGAATAAATTGGTAGACGTTGTAAAAACAGCTCATTTTGTATTTTTCTGAAAGTTTAGCAGCTAATGGCTGATTTAACTACTTAAAGCTTTTACATGGTACTATTTGTTGTTGGGTGTTATGAAA